>CM031373.1:26149934-26502112 GCA_018208015.1 Medicago ruthenica | reverse complement strand
TCAATAAGTATATGAGTTATACGTGTTGAGACTCTACTTTATGAATGTTCACAATGTAAAAATCAAATTTAAAACAAATAAAAAAAACATGCAAACCGTTATTGTTTTACTCCAAACAAAAAGACATAAATACTATAACAAAAATCTAAAACAAAAAAATCTTTGAAATAAATAAATAAAAAACAAAGCAATGCAATACAAAAAGATTATTAATAATAAACACGTAGTTGAAGAAAATAAGAGGAGAAGGAGGAAGAAAAGAATAACGAGGGAGGACTATCCTAGAAGGAGAAATATTCCAATTGTTTTCTCACTCACTTCAAAAACAAATCTACTTCAAAAACACATAATTTTTTTTTAGCTCTGCCTTATTAGTTTGGCGAAGGCAGGTTCGTTTGGAGAATCCCAGACCTAGAAAAAATTTCAAAACCTCAATTTGTGCATTCCAAAACTAAATTCATGTCCACTTGTTCTAATATACATTCACACAAATTAACATCACCGATTAATTTTGTAAAGGCATCAATGTGAAAATATACATATAAATTATTTGAGAACACACATATAAACAAATATATCAATCAAACATTTTTAAAACATATATTATTTAATTGATTCATGTTTAAACTTTTTTCTTTTATGAGGTGTGTACCCAAATCATTTTGATTTGAGGTTGTCACCAAGAAAGTCTTAGTCCTAAACAAGCAGCCAAGATTTATGAAAAGTGCGTTTTGGGACACATGGCCATATATGTGAGACAATGTCTAAGTGAGGCTGCCATATCGATTAACCGTAGCATTGCTCTATAATTTGTAGAATAAATGTTTTCAAAACATAACTCGAGATTGAGTAGGTACAACTTCAGGCCCTAATTTGATTTTTTTTTCTTTCTTCTCTTATTCCCTCTCTTACTCTCTCGATTATATTTTTCTTTTTTAACGAAAGGGAGATATAGAGTAAAAGAAAGAGAGAGCCAGAGAAAGAGAGAGATTAAGAAAAAGATAGAGATTTATGAGAGAGATAGAGAGAAAAGGGAAGGAGGAGATTCATATATATTATAATAATAATAAATTTTTTGTCCCTACAAAATTACCATTTTCTGTTTTTCGTCCTAAAAAAAATTGCACTTTTTCATCCCTATAAATTACTTCTGCTCGCAGTTTTTGTAAAAATATTTTAAATGTTATAAAAAGTTCCTCCACCAAAAAGAGCTCAAAATATAATTTTTAGAACCAGATTTTTATTAATTTAATGTTGAAAAAAAAATTCATATTGTAATGTTGAATATTTTATTTATGTAATGTTGAATTTTTTTCATTTAAAAAATTCATATTTTGTTTATCACTTGTAATATAATTAAAAAAAAATTAAAGAACTTTTTATAATGTTCTAAATATGCGTACACGTTTATTATTAAAAAATTTAAATTTAGAGATAATTAAGCAAATTTGGTTTTAACAGGGACTAAACTTGCGTGCAGGAAAATTTATAGGCACAGAAAACTTGTTTAGGAATGAAAAATGAAAGTTGGTATGTTTATAGGAACAAAGAACTTATTTATCATTTTTTTTATCTGCACTCGTGAAAAGGTAAAAAATGATACACTCAAATTAAATGTCTTTAACCCCTTCTTTGATTATCATGGCTTCGAGACTTTGAACACTGTTCAAGAAGAGTCAAAGTAAAGAATTTTGTTTTGACACACTTGTCTAAACTATCAAATACTTGACCTATAAGTATCGGGCCTATAAGTATCGATTTGTTTCCAAACATAACACGAGATTGAATGGGTACGACTTCACACCCAAATTGGATCATTTTCTTCTTTGTTCTCTCTAGGGATGGGCATAAAAACTGTTAAACCGAACCGATCTGCTGAACCGAACCAATATTGAACCGAACTGGTGCACAAGAGTTCTGAACCGAACTGTTTTAAAAAAACCAGAACTGAACTTAAACCATTTATTTAAGTCTTGTGAACCAAAACAGATCTGAACGCACACAACCTAGAAAGCAAAAACCATCTCCATCGCACAACCTGAACCATCTCCTATGAACTAAGAGATGCATTCCTCCGTCGCGATTGAACCATCTCCGCCACCGATGTAACACCCATACTAACTTTAACTAGTATATTAGCACGTGCGTTAAACTGATACTGGATACATTTAAAAATTTCAATAATAATAATACATCACAGATGAATGAATACAAATTTACTCGTTTGTACAAATAAATCCAATACTATTACAATACTTATACAATATCCATTACGCTCCTGAGCTGGTACACAACGAGCAACTGTACTCCATCCAGTGTCTCTATGAAGAACTTCATCACGAACCTCTGACTTACCTACAAACCTGCACCAGAAGGAATGGGATGAGACATAATGTCTCAGTGAGCTCCAGCCCAACCAACTGTTGGCAACCACAGGGGACCTAGGATCGCCAAGTCTTTATCTTTAACCACAAAGGTATAAGTCTGACTATAACTATAACTATAATCTACCTGTGACTATAACTGTCAACCGCCTATAACTGTAACTGTAACCTATTTGTAACTATAATTCCTGCCTGTAACTATAACTTAGTGATCGAGGGGAAACCTAGGACCACTTTCTGTTAACTGTCTATAACTATAACTGTAACTTCCTGTAACTATAATTGTAACTGTAACTATAAAACATAATACAAATAAAGTGTTTTATGTTAGCTGTTAGCGTTGAACAAACAATTAATCTGAGTTCATTTTACGGAGTGCGGCCCAGGTGGAGTAACCCCGAGGTACATCTCCCTATAAACCGGTGAAATTCCTATCATATCAGGCTAACACCGGACTCCCTATAAAACGTGTGGACAATCCTCTCGGAGAAGTCCCATCCGGCGAATCCCAGAGTCTGCTGAACACGCCCTGTAACTGTAAAACGTGCGAACACGCCATTATCTTTGATCTTTAATTCTTTAACTTTAACATATGAACATATAATCTGTTACTGTAATCATATAACAATCCTATAACGTATAACCTATAACCTATGATTCTTGGCTTATCGTTCTCATAAGCCACCTATAACCGTTGGAGAACCAACACTATAACTTATCTGTAACTATGATTGCCAAAGCATTCCTATTGCCCTTGTATTCTAAATTGAATACATCTATAATCATGTTTACCTAAAATAGGTTCCAAACTTGACTATTATATCATTCTTGGATTCGTGTATACTGAATCGAGTCCATAACATTGCCTGGTAAGGGTTAAACCCTATACTAGCTCCTTAACATCTCTATGACAACTTATGGATTAAGGTATCCCTCCCTTAACATTGTGTCTATCCTCATCTATATTCCATCTATACATTCTTTAAAGGATAGATCTCTCTATACTTGTTAGCTACACTTAGCCATTACATGTCGTTATTAAGTCTGACGTAGTATCGGATAGTCAGAATGGTGCAAGTTTGGATGAAAAGCAATGTATGCCCTGCCTACTGTGCCATCGTGTCACGATTTGGAAATCGTGACACGATTTTCTACCCAGAAATCGTGTTTAGTCCTGCCTGTGAAATCGTGACACGATTGTAAAATCGTGACACGATTTTACCTGCAGTTGGACAGCATAAGGCAAGTTTTAAACGTGATTTTCACCATTTCAGCTTATCCAAACATACCCAGACATCATAACAGCTTAATGATTGAATTTCTAAGGCATATTAACCTATTACATCATGATTGAACAAGGAAATTGCATGAAAGGGAAAATAGGGCACTAAGCCTCAAACTTAGTCATAAAACTATAAACATTTAAACTTGTACAAAAGGGGTTATAAAACCCTAGGGAGCTCACCTTAAACCACAATTGGTGCTTGCTAACTCTGATTTCCAAAGCCTTAGCTTCAATTACCAATTCTCTTAATCCTCCTTGTTTCTTCTTTTACTTCTTTTGCTCTAACTTCCAATACAAGCTTGCTTGCAAGGGCTTTCTCACAAAGATTTGGATGAAGTTTGGATGGGTGATGAAGAGATGATGATGGCATGTGAGTAGAGGGGAAGAGGGGGAGAGAGAGCTGATTTTGGGTGAGTGAAAGAAGAAGGAAAATGAACAATGAAAATATCTTGTTTTCATTTTTAAACAATCCTCTCTTCCTTCATATTTACCATTATGCCTTTGCTTAATATTTACAGATTTGCCATGCTTCCATTTAATTATTTCTGATGCATCGTCTCAATACTGATAAAAATCCAAGTATTAAGCGGGATATTACAACCGATCTGAGCCGCACATCGACCATCTCCAGTCACCAACCAACAACCTCCTTCTTCTTCTCATTCCAAATCTGACCATCTCCGCCACCGATCTGAGCCGCGTCGACGGATGTAGATTGAGAAGAAACCCATGAGAAAAAGAGCAGTGATGAGAATTACAATTATTATAGCCAAAAAGACACTGAAATTCAAAAAGGCACCTTAACAGTTGGTGTAGAAAAGACACTGAAATTCAAAAATGGTGGAAGGAAGCTATAGAAAAGGATCATGGGAACTTGAAAGACTAGCCATGGTGGAAGGTATAATAATGATGGGATGAGGCAGTGCCAAAAAGACACCTCTTCTTAGCCGCATCAACAGATGTAGATTGAGAAGAGCCTACACGGTTGTAATAAGAATCCCATGAGAAAAAGAACAGCGATGAGGTTTAATGCTGGGAGCAGTAAAAACAAAATAGTTCACCAGTTTGAAGTTCGGTTCAAATTGATCCCTTACAGTTCGGTTCGGTTTTAACGAACCGAAAAACAGTTTGGTTCAGTTCACACACAGTTTTGGTTCTAAACCAAACTTTGTCCATCCCTAGTTCTCTCAATATTCCCTCTCCCTACTCTCTAGCTCTATTTAAATTTACTCTTTTTTCTTTCTCTCTCTGTCTCTCCCCTTGATTATATTTTTCTCTTATAATGCGAGAGAGCGAGAGATAGAGAATTAGAATAGGAGAAAGTTAAAGAGTTATGAGAGAATATGGAAGAAAAGAGAACAATAACATATATATATATATATATATATATATATATATATATATATATATATATATTAAATAAGTTTTACCTCCCTTCAAAATTATCAATATTCGTTTTTCGTCCCTATAAAGAAAACGACACTTTTGTGTTCCTTTAAAAAACATTTGCACCCCATTTTAGAATGTTACAAAATGTTCCTCCACAAAAAAGAGTTCAAAATTTGATTTCTAGATCCAATTTTTTTTTTTTGAAGGAAGAAATTAATTGCATTTCATTAGCTAAAATGTTCCAAATACATGAGAGAGCATCATCTATAATATGGGGGCTAGGATCTAAAGGGGCTGTCTGCGCTAACTCATGAGCGACCCCATTAACTTGCCTCCTATTGAACTCGACATGAGAGTCCTGAAAACTATTTTGTAACAAACGTCTACAAGCAGAAATAATACAACCAAACTCGTTGATGTCATCTATACCAGAATTGACAGCATCAACAACGCATTTAGAATCCAGCACGTAGTCCATATAATCAAATTGAAGGTCTGACACCCATTGCAGCGCTGTATGTAACCCAACGTCTTCCCCCACATCAACATCACACAGTGGAGCAAACCAATCTGTTTTGGCCAATACAAACTCACCAACATCATTCTGAATGCACATGCCCAGCCAACTATGTTCAGTGACGAAGAGAAAGAAGCATCACTATTACATTTATATCTGGCAGCTGTCGGCTTTTCCCATTTATCCTCCTCCAATATAATAGTTGTTTGCCGTGCGGAAGTTGTTGCTCCTTCACTGCGAGATATGATAACCTGAGCAGCTTTCCAATCATCCAATAAGTATGAAGCTCGTTGAACAACTTGGGAGCTTTGTTCACTCTGTTGTTGCCAAAGTTTCAAGTTGCAAGTTGCAACCTTTCCAAAGACTCCACATAATCATCACAAACAACTCACTTTGATTTGGAGAAAATTGTTGCCAAAGAGTTAAAATTAGTGCATGAATATTATAACCTTGGCACAACACACTAATTATGGTGACCCACAAATTCACATTACGCCATGCCTGGACATCTTTAGGACATTCTATAAGGACGTGAATGGTTTCCTGATAATTGCTATCACATACCACACAGTCTATGGGACAAACCACTCTTCGACTACTAAGACGGGCACGTGTTGGAAAACACCCTCGACAGACCCTCCAAACAACATCCTTAATTTTAGGAGGCACTTTTAACTTCCAAATTAAATTCCATCTACCCGGTACATGAAGGTGGGAATTTTCTACAATTTCAGTCACACAGATGTGGTAAGCACTACAAACCGAGTAACTACCATTCTTTTCCGCTTTCCAAATCAACTTATCATTCGACACCAGAGGCTAGAGGGGAGTACTAAAATCAAGTTGGCAGTATTCACATCAAATAAATTAAATAAAAGTGGTGTTTTCCAAGACTTTGTAGATTGATCAATAAAAGCTAACAAATTCACATTAGCCAAAGGTGCAGCTAAAGGGCCATTTGTCGACAAACACTTACCATCCTTAAGCCAAGGTGCGCCAAAGATAGGTAAATTTTCAAAATATAATCTTTGTACCAATGAGTCTTTTCACGTTGCCGCCAGTATTTATCTTCTTGAATCATTAAATGTGTCATGCGCTTCCGCAGGTGCGTGAGTAAAGTAGGATCAACTGTTGCTCCTTGATTGCGACAACCAAGTAAATTGTGACTACAATCATCAATTTCTTGCTTGAGCCCGTTGACGTTGGTCTTGCTCCATGCATTAAGATCATTGGCACAATTCTGCAATTTTTCAACTACCTGCATACCTGCACTAGACATCCAACAATCAGAAACAATATCGTTAATTCTTGGTTCAACGCACCACACATTTTCAAATTTGAAACTTCTCCGTGGTACCCAAATAAGATTAACAGGTGCCTTATGCAAAAGGAGTGGATAGTGGTCCGAAGTAGGGGCGACTAAATTCTCAACCTTCGCAGTCGGAAACATCCTGAACCAAGCTTCATTAGCTAGAGCTTTGTCTAACTTGACTTCAACGGCTCTCGGAGTACCTAAACTTTTAAACCACATAAATTTGTATCTCTCATATGCACATCAGATAACCCAGCATCAAACACAGACTGTCTAAAACCATTAATCAACCAACGTGGTCTAGTAGAACCACCTCATTTCTCACGGGCATCTAAAATATCATTAAAATCACCTAGAATGCACCATGGAAGAGAGGTGTTGCTCGATAACCCCCTCAAAAAATCCCAAGAGGCTCGCCTTCTACCTCCTTCTGGAAATCCATAATAACCTATAAATTGCCACTTGCCTTTACTCATATCATCAACTTCGACATTAATATGATTAGCAGAATAATTTAAAATAGTGCAGTCAAAGGAGCTTAGCCAAAATAGTGCTAAACCACCACTCCAACCATTACTACTAACATAAAACCAATTATCAAAACAAAGCAAATAACGGAAATCATTAGTTTTATTGGAGTGGACTAGTGTCTCACTTAGAAATAGTGCATCCGGCTTATAATAGCGGACTAGGTATTTTAACTTAGGAACTATGCTCAGGTTCCCTAGGCCTCGGCAGATCCATGCTATGAGACTCATTTTTCTCGACGGGCCTGGTGTTCAGGTCCCACCGTTACAATTTCTTCCTCATACACAGGATTCTCCCTAATAGACATAACATTACTGACATTGTTATTATTCACTATTTCTAAGACTTGACTATCATCTACAATAGCATTTGACATAACAGTATCCAAACTAGGTCCATCAATATCATTTTTTGCACTTCTTTTCCTCTTTCTAAGATCACGACCAGCATCTTCTTCCTCATTCAAGTGCGGTGCAACAACTGGAGCAGCCTCCAAAGCAAGAACAACACCACGTGACATAGGACCAGGGCCTTCAGCAACATCTTTTCTAGCAACATTGGAGGGACCTTCGCAAAAAATAATAGGATTCTCGGACCGGTTAGCAGCGGACATGTCACTCCGGATGGAATTAATCTCCTTGTGCACAGCTGAAATTCTTCCACCTAAAGACACCATATCAGAACCAGTTGCATGGGGGTTGTTGGCTTGCGCTTTAGCAGGAGTAGTCTCAAGAATGCTTGCTGCAGAATTACTACTGGATTCACTAGGCTCGCCTTTAACAATGTCTTGCAGCCATTTGTTTGAAGCTGTTGTACCCATTTTGCGAGTCGCCGGTTTCAAACTTGCACCCTATCCTCTTTGGCCATCATCATGCTCCTTGTCAAATAGGATTTCACAAGTACGGTCAGTGTGGCCGAGAACACCGCAAGCATAACAAAAAGTACCAAGCTTCTCATATTTGAAAAGAATCAGAACCCACTCCCCACCACTATAGTAAACTTGCCATTCTTGTTTCAACGGTTGTGTGACATTAATTCAGACTTTCAGTTTCATGAACAAGCTATGAGTAGAGTTCTTACTGTCATATTCCAGAAATTCTCCCAGATAATTACCAATAGCTTGACCAACCTGTTGTTTCATAAACCCAAATGGTAGGTTATGCACTTGCACACAAATGTTCAGGAAATCGAGACACACATTCTTTGGAACCATTCCGGGAGCAATTCTTTCGATAACCAGATTACAATTATCATACGTCCATGGTCCATCTTTCATCACATTTTCAGCATCATTTATGTGGTTGAATTGGAACAGATACCTGTTGTCAGTTGTAGGTATGACGGACACCCTTCACTGGCCTCCAGGTAGTACACATTCGCCCTTTAAGATAGGCAAGGCGCACCTCTTTGTCAGACAGCACTCGGCCAATCAAACAGTGGTCAAGAATGATTGAGGTTTGGGCAGATGCATCAAGGTTCAGGGTCATACCCTTATCCTCCAAAGTCAAGCCATCAAGGTTGATATCCATGACAGAGATGAGCAGAAAGCAAAGGAAAACGGTTAGGGTTTGGCTTTTTGAGAGGGATAATGTTTTGGAAGAATGTGATCGCATGAAATTTAGGGTTACTATTACTAGAGAAATGATTTGTGAGAAAAACCAAGGAACAGACGGCCATATATACCCTAACCAGAAGCATCAAATCTCACACTAGGTGGTGTAACGCCCCAATATTTTATATACCTTATATTAGCCTTCCCTATTATTTTTTTTAAAATTTATTTTATAAGTAATAATTTATTTTATATATACATTTAAACAAATTTATTTTAGTTGAATTAGAGATAATACATATAATAAATTGGTTTAGTTGGGTTACTGATTGTTTGGGTCCAGTGAGACTAATCCATAAGTGCTAGTAGTAAGAACTTTATGATTAGCCTTAAGACGTGCCTAGACTAGATACTAGAGTATGATCAAGTTAAAAAAAAAGGTAATTAGTGTCATTAAGACTATTGATCACCATGTAACTATTTGTCATTCATTTCAATCTAAGCAATGTCATTTTTTTTAATTAAATTCAGTTCCTTTTAAGCTATGACTCTCATGATCATTGCATTATTCCCCTCTTAATTTTCCTTTACAAACCGTTAATTAAGACTAATTAAACAAAGATATGTTATGAAACTGTTGACAAAAGTTGGAGTTAAATATATAAATGCTTTCCAACCTTTTCTCACACCTATTGTTGGTTATTTGATTATAGGAGAGTTGACTAAATTTATTTGTTTAATTGATAAGTGTTCCATATAGTATGCTATCAAACTCTTTAGGAAAACTCCTAGAACCGTGTAGTTTAAATTATAGGATTTTCCCATTCATGCTAATTTATGTATGCTTTTGACCAAGATAATTCTCTCTTAAATACTACTTTCATTCCCATTAATTTACACAAATTTCAATCTTAATCCCCTTTGATTTTGGTAACGTGTTCATGCCCTCCTTCATGAGTATCTTCACTTTTTTTAAACCACTTTCACCATAAGAAAAAGCTAAACATCCACGGCAATCAACAAAAGATAAAAATAAAAATAAACATATAGTAGAGCCTATCCTCCATCCTTTTCACTCCCCAAATTACCAACAACACTCATTTTCTTGGTGATTCAACCACTTCATCCTTATACAAAGTCTTAAGGTAAAATCTTGTTGTTTTCCTCTTCCACTCCATTGTTCATATGTTAAGTCTTTTTCCTTAAGATTTCACCTTCCCTCAAAGTACTATTATCAACCTCTCAATTTGTACTTCTAATTTCGTGTAGCACCTCAAACTCTTGCTCGTGCGTTTGGTGCGGAATCAATCTTAGGGACGTTTTGTGTCGAAGGAAAAGCACCAAAGGTAAGGGCGGTATTCCGTACAATCATGTAGTTATAAACTCATAGGCTAAGTTGGTAGTAGAACTCTTTTCCTAATAAGAGGTGGAAACTTTAATATAAATAAAGAGATAGAGAATAATTTTTATGGCATATTATGCTTAGTGTGAAAGAGTCTCATTCTTTGTGGCATAGCGTGACATTATGTTGTAATTTTGCTTGTTGTAGTGATGAAGAGTGCATAACATGCATAGCATGGCATGTAGTTGTGTCATAGGTTGCCAAATGCGACGATTTATTCTTGTGCCAAATGGGGCGATTTATTATTGTGCCAAATGGGGCGATTTATTCTTGTGCCAATTGGGGCGATATCCGGATCATGGTCTAGTTGCATCTCATGCATCATTTGCATAAAGTTCATATTTCAATTTCTTTTATTTGTATTGAGCTTTTGACTTTTATGTGGTGAGTGTTTTACTGTATTCTTATCTTGTGTTTTTATGTCTATATGATTATATTTTTGTGGTTTAGGAATACTGATCCCTTACAACCAACATTTTAGGTATTGATGAGTTTGAAGATTTAAAGCAAAAATGGTGTTTAGCTTGCACGTGCACGGGGAATAAATTTGGGTTTTCTTAAAATGTAATTTAAAATAACTTTTGAAGTTCATTATTTTTAATGTAATTTATTTAGTCTAATTGAGTAATTCAATATTCTCTTTTTTTTTTTCAAAAAAAAATTGTAGCTTAAAACCATCTAGACGTAATGTCTTGGATTAAAAATCCGGGGCGTTATAGGTGGCAGCGATGGCCCAAGGCTGGCGGTGGCCCAAGAGAAACAGGAAACTCTAGTTTTCGCTACAACCCTAAGAGAGCGGCAAACCTACAATAAAATTTGATGATATTTACATTATTACAGAGAAAATAATTCTTCAGTACAGGGCCAGGACAAAAACAGTTACAAGGTTAATGGCAATGCTAAAAGGAAACATGGTTAGGTAGTCTGTGAAGCACAATATCCTAGAAAATCACACAAGAATGGTCAGGGTAATAGACAATTATCCCCAAATCATTGTTTGGTCTCTTTCAAAACACCGAGAAGAGATGTGCTAAATTGGAATTGAAATTCCTGGCAGGTAACTGGTTCTGAACTAAAAACAGAGTATGAAAACTAATGTTCAGAAGCAGAAAAATAAAGTGCAGAAAGTAAAAGAACACAGCAATTTGTTAACTCAGTTCGGTGCAAACTTCACCTACTCTGGGGGATACCAATCCAGGAAGGAAATCTACTAAGTAGAATTAATTCTAAGACTCAACAGCCCCTGTTCTTCGTCTTATCACTTAATCTCTACCCTTCTAGACTTCTACCCAGGAAACCACCTAGGTATAAGAACCCCCTCTTACTTCCTAATCAATCAACCACAGCCCAGTGATTGTAAACTCAACAAAACAAACAGATTGAAGACATTCTTCAAAAACAGAAAAACATTCACTTGTGCTTAAAAGCTTTAAGTGATTTAAAAAAAAAACAATGACAACAAACTCTAACAATGAGTGGTACACAAACAAAGCACTAATCTTACACAGACACAAAAACTCTAAAACTAATTTCTGGTTTTTGACACATGAAATCTCCAATGGCCAAGTCCTCTTTAAATAGTCTTCAGCTGCAACATAAATCTGAACCAAATATTCTTCAATTGATATGATTCTGAAATATTATAGAAGCTCATAGAAGAAACATACTTCTGAATAATATTTTTGCAAAGATACTTTGAAAAATATTCAACCATAAACACGAAGCAAATCTTAACCAAGATCTTCACCAAATAACTCAGCCTTCTAGAAAACAATAGCATGAATAAATCTTCAATAAATCTACCAAAGATACGCACATAAATAATCAGAAAGAATGCAGAAATCCAGCTTCTGAAAACAGCTTCTGAAGTTCAGCTTCTGAAGGTCAACGCTGGTCAACGTCTGAAGTTCAGCTTCTGAAGGTCAACGCTGGTCAACGTCTGAAGCTCAGCTTCTGAAGGTCAACGCTGGTCAACGTCTGAACAGTGCGTCTGAAGACCCTCCCAGCGTCTGATGAACAGTTTCTGCGTCTGAAGGCCAAAACTGCTTCTGATGAACAGTAAACCAGGATTTCAGCTTCTGAACCTCCTGAAATGGAATTTTCAGCTTCTGAACCTCCTTAAAACCAATATCTAGCTTCTGAAGACATTATATAACATCTGGAAAAAGCATTGCTTGCATTTTGATTTTACCAAACAATGAAGCCAACCTTTATATAACCAACAGGAATGCTCATAGATCAATAAAGTGTCAAACAAAAATAGGTTGAGTTCTTTGATTGTTAGTATTAGATCCAAATTTTTATTACTATATTGTTGAATTTTTGTCATTTAAAAAATTCATATTTCATTCATCACAGGTAAAATAATTATAATTTTTTTAAAATAAATAAATTTTTATAATGTTTTAAATATGCCTACAGAAATATTATTCAAAAATTTTAAATTTAAATATTATTCAAAATTAACATAAAAAAATGCCACATGGAGGTGTTAAATATAATTAACCAAAATTTATTTGCCTAAGATCTAACACCCTTTGTCCACCCTCGACCCCTCTGTCCACCACCCTCGTTTCCCACCATCAACAACGCCGCCGCCGTCCTCACCATAAGATCTCGCCACCAGCGTCGCTGTTTCACAACCCCATCTATGTCTTTGTTAAGATCTGCAGATTTGCGTGTCTTTTGTTGCAGATTTGCATTTTTTAATGTGTGAGAGGGATGGCCGGAGAAGAAAGGGGTAGAGAGAGAGGGAGAGTCCGGCAACGACGAGGCGGAGAGGGGAGGCGATGAGGCGGAGAGTGCGGTGGAATGGTCGGAGAAGAAAGAGAGAGTTATGTGAGTGAGAGAGAGTTGGAGAGAAAGAAAGCTGTGAGAAAGAGAGTTGCAGACAAGGAGATAGTTGTGAGAGAGGTTTGAGGAGAGACGATAAAAGAAAAGAGAAATAAAAAATAAAAAATACCACATGGGGTGGTATATGAGTGGTATTCGAAAAAACAAAAGTTGGTAAGTTTGTAGGAACTAAGCACTTATTTAATCTGTATATTTTTATCTACACTAGTTAAAATGTAGAATTAATGCATTAAAATTTAATGTCTTCAGCCCCTTCATTGATCATCGAGGCTTTGAGACTTTGAGCAGTGTTCAAGAGGTATTAAAGTAAAGAAAAAAAATTACGCACTTGTCTAAACAAACAAACACTTATTTTATGAGTATCGGACATGAAGACACTTCTAATTTTAAAGATGTATGTGATTCATAGGACGATGGGAGATTGGCAAACTCCTAGTATGAAGAATGATTCCTAAGTTATTAAGATAAGTAACGTCATAGATCAATTGAAGCAGAACGCGGGTAATCAGTAAGTTTTCGCGAGCCTTGAGGAATTCCGTAGTGGAAGCAATGATTAAGATTATGGAAAGTAACACACCAGGATGCCTCCTCCTTGTATTTGTATAATGGAGGTAGTGCGGTAGTTTTATTCTCATTAAAGAATGGTATAATTATGGTAAAACCATATATGTAGGATGCCGTTGTATAAGGCAAAGATCGAATATAAGAATTCAATGGAATCGTCGAGGATAATAAGAAAGTCCAATGTCGTCAAAGTAAGATTACGCGGACTATGACGAGATTATAAGGTTCAGCACAAGTGTTAGGATTGGATAACTCTAGTTTGGGTTTGCAAGAAGTGTATAAACCAGTATATGGTCAACAAGTTGGATGCGATGGTTCGGATAGCCTCATATTCTACTACGCAAGAAAAGTGTAATGCACATCAAGCGCTTCAGATAACGAAAAGATGGTCGAATACATTCGACTTATAGAGTTGAAATCTAAGGAATTCAGATAAGTAAGATGAACTGGAGTCTTGGCTAATGAAGGAAGTAATACGGGAGATTAATTCATATATGATAGTGGATTCTAAATTTCGAGGATGAAATTTCTTTAAGGGGGGTAGATTGTAATATCCCGCCTAAGACTCGAATATTTATTAATATTGAGACGATGTATCAGAAATGTTTTAAGCAAAGGACAATTTGGTAAATTGTCAGTTAATGGGTATATTTATATGGCAAGTGTTATATCCCGCTTAGACGTAACGGTTAACAGTGTCAGAAACTTATGAAACAAGCTTGGTAATTTTGTAATAAGTGGCGATGGCAAAGTGGTAAATATGTTGAAAGGGAGGATCATAAGAAATAGAAGGTAAGATATTTTTCTTACCATTCATTTTCATTCCTTCACTCATCCTAAACCAGCAACCTCTCCCTCCCTCTCTCATGTCACACGCCCTCATGTCACTTGCCAACATCCATCCAACTTCAATCAAAACTCTAGTGGGAATCTTGCAAAGAAAGCTTGTGTTGGAAGAGTAGAACAAGAAGGAGTTAAGAAAAGGTAAGAATCACTTCAATCTTCCTTTCCCACTTCAATTTTCGTGCCTATTGTTTGAGCCTAAACCTCTAATTTATCTTGCATGATGATTCCTGAAGAAGAAGAAGTTATGGGTAGATATTTGGAGTTGAATTGGAAGAAGTTGGAGAAACCCGTATTTGGGACAGGGCTCTATTGAAATGGTCAGAACTCTCTCCATGTAACTCCGATTTCAGTGGTTTTTGATGCTATGGAAAGCTAACAAAATTATCTACGTTTTGGTACCAGTTTCGTGAAGTTTGGCTGAGTATTGAAGTCTGGGGACGAGTTTGAAGTCAGGGGTCCGAAACTGCAAATCTGCAGAAATCTTGGTTCTTGCTAGTAAGCCTAGTTTTGGGGAAATTTGGAACAAGAAAGTTAAAGGAAAAGCAAGGGATAGAACAAGGGGTCAAGTGAAGGATTATCTAGCAACAAACCAAGTCTAAGGTGAGCTCCCTAGGGGTTTTAGAACCCACTATGTTATGTTTTGATGACTATTAGTATATTGATCAAGTTATGAATTTTAGTACCCTAATTCTATGTGTGAGTAATTCTCGATCATTACATGTTGTAAGCTGGTAATATGCCTTGGAAATTATCCTTTAATTTGCTATAATGTATGGGTAGGATTGGATGAGCAAGAATGGTGAAAAATACATGTTTTGAACTTGCCTATGCTGTCTAACTGCAGGTAAAATCGTGTCACGATTTTACCATCGTGTCACGATTTTATAGGCAGGAAATAACACGTTTTCTGGGTAGAAAATCGTGACACGATTCCCAAATCGTGTCACGATTTCACAGTGGGCAGGGCAATGTTGTTTTTCGTCAAATCTTGCACCATTCTGGCTATCCAATACTGCTTCAGACTCAAGGGACAACATGTAATGGTTAAACATTGCCAATAAGCATTTAAAGACCTATCCTTGAGAATGCTTAGATGATTATTATAGAGCACAAGTTTGAGAGGATGGATGCCTTAATCCACAAGATATTATAGAGAAGAATAAGAGCTAGTATAGAGCTTATCCCTTACTAGGCATTTCTCAAACACTCAATTAAGTACGAGCAAGCCAAGAACGATATAGTATTCAAGTTTAGAAACCTATTATAGGTTAAAGAGAATTAAGATGGTACTTACCATGTACTAAGCACAAGAATGATACTATGCTTATAGTTAAGAACCTCTAATAGGTTAAGCTTTAAATAATACTTTAGGTATGCACAAGAATATGAATGAATAAGATATACATACGAACTTAAGTAAGAAATTAATGATAAAGATTATACGTGTTCATCAGACTCCGGATTATGCCGGATGGGATTTCTCCGAAAGGGCTATCCACACGTAATTTATAAGACTATGTTAAACGTGTTCATCAGACTCCGGGTTTCGCCGGATGGGACTCTTCCGAGAGGATTGTCCACACGTATGTTAAAAGATTAAGCATGTCCAGCAGGCTCCGGGATACGCCGGATGGGACTTCTCCGAGAGGGTTGTCTACATGCAAAGTTAAGATGTGTCCAGCAGGCTCCGGATTATGCCGGATGGGGCTTCACCGAGAGGGTTGCCTACACAAAGATAAGAGGAGTCCGGTGTTAGCCTGATATGATAGGAATTTCACCGGTATGATGGGAGATGTACTTCGGGGTTACTCCACCCGGATGCACTCCGTAAAATGAACCAAGATAATGTATTGTTTGTTCAACGCTAACTTCTAACTTTATGATATGAAAAGATGAATACGAATATGGAAATGAATATGTATATTGTATATGTAATACGAGACATGATGATTAGTTCCTAGTGAACGAGATGTGATCATAGGATGTCCCCAAGATCACTACGTATAAGCCTAAGATTTAGAATGGAACATGTTATGCATGAGATAAGACATGTAGCGATCCTAGGTTTCCCCTTGATCGCGAATTATGTAGAGAATGACGGCGATCGTAGGTATCCCCAAGATTGCCGAGAGTAGGCACGGCGACCCTAGGTTCCCTGTGGTTGCCAACAGTAGGTAGGGTAGGAGCTCACTGAGACATTATGTCTCATCCCTATCCTTCTGGTGCAGGTTCATAGGTTAGCAGGAGATGTTCATGAAGATCTTCAGGAAAATGCTGGATGGAGTGCAGATGCTCGTCATGGCAAGCTCAGGAGGTTGATAGATTTTATATATGTATTTGAAAGTGTATTTTGTGATAGTTGGATATTTATGTAAACGAGCAAATTGTACTCATTCAGTGGTTTGTATTATTATTATTGAAAATTTTAATGTATCCGATATCAGATTAATACGCATGCTAAATATTCTAGATAATTTAGTATGGGTGTTACAGTCTAAGAAAAACTATCAGACTTTGACAACAACCACGTGCAAGGGATCATCGAAGTTATACATCAAGTCAAGACAGAATATTGAAAAGGCATGCCTCTTGTTGAAGTTGGAGATCCCTGTATCGAAGAGAAGAAAGAAAAAGTGAGCTAGCAATAATAAAAGAAAGAAAAATGTGTACTCCAAAGAAATGGTAGATTTGAAGGGAGAAATTAGCAGCCCACGTGATTTCGAATTATACATAAAACTTCCTTGACCAAAATATCCAATCCCTTTCATTAAAAATTTAATCAAACCAACATTTACCATTTTATCATATCAAAAATAAGGCAATTCTTTCTTCTCTATAACGTACATAATGTACAAACAGAATAAACATTTTCAAGTTCAATATTTGGTGTGATGTGTGAACCTCAATTAGCCGATAGTTAAAAAACTTGAATAACATTCACCCACTCATTTAGTGTTCTGTGTGAACCTCATTCTCTTTCTCGTATATATTTTATCTATTTGCCATTCGAAGAAAAAAAAAATTACTCTAAATCAGGGTTGATGTTACTGGACGAGGAGAGGGTGAAAGTTTGGCAACTAGGTTAGGCTGTAACTTGGCAGCCTGTGTTAAAGAATATTCAAGACAGGTTATCCTCTTGGAATTTTAAGGTTCTTTCTAGATAGGGAAGCTTGGCTTGGTTAGAAGAAAATATTTCTTTTGTTTGCATAAGAGAAATTAAATATATAGAGATTAAAATCATAAAAAACAATAGCTAAATTTTGTCACATATCTTAATACAAAGATATAATACTAATATTACCTTAAATGATTCTCTTTGTTGCATGTGGAGAGTCTTGAAGTAAATAGTTCATAACATCATCTAACATAGGTGGTCTGTCATAGTTGTACAGAAGTACTGTCAATGACTTCAAGTTGCGAAAACCAATTGGTTCTATATTGGGAAAATTGGGGATTTGAGAAAGACCCTGCACATATTAAGGGTTAATGCCCACACAATCATTAGTGAGTATTTGAAGTAAATAACAAATGCTAATATTATAGATTTGATAAGACATAGGAGCACACTAATTTCAAGTACCTCAAGACTCTCCCAATAAAGTGATAATGAGCGTACATTACTGATCCTTTTCAACATGTTTTTTAAGATCTCTACAAGTTTTGGATTAGGTAGATCCCAAAAAACAGTGATGCTTGCATCTTCAATAAAATCCATGTTGTGCTCAAAGACTTGATGATTAATATAACCCCCAAAATAACCCTTAAAATTGAATGACCTCACATATGGAGCAGATATCTGAACTTTTAAATGTTTAAGATCCCATAAGTGATACATAATTGTTAGACTAGAAAGTGTATCACCAGATATAACAAGTATTTTGTCATCTCCAATTACTGTGCAATCGTCGATGACTAAAGTATTAAGCTTCTTACATTTTAAGAAAGGCATAGCATAATCTTTGCCATTAGCCAAAGTAAATGTAACATGTCTTAAACAACAGTTTGTTAACTCTGGAAGGTCTATAGTTTCTGGAAGATTTACTTCCCATCCATATGAATAAAATGAAAGGTCAAGACACTTCAAAGAATGAAGGGAGAATATTGAGCGAAAAAGTAGCATATTACTTTCCTTATCACGAAGGTAGGTGCCAACTTTGAATTTTTCCACCTTGTGTTTTACAGCACAATTGATCATCTTGCTCAAAAGATTAGATGGAACATACCCCTGATGGTCAACTTCAATATTACGTATACAAAAGGCACTAGATTTTTCACGGTGTTTCAAAACCTTATTCAAAAACTTCGCACTAGATTTTTCACGGTGTTTCAAAACCTTATTCAAAAACTTCTTGAAAAAATCTGCTCTTCGAAAATGTACATGGCTAATATTCAAAGTAGGAAGATGTTTCCAAAGATCCTTCCATCTTTTGGATAAGATACAAGTCTGAACAGCTTCTTTTGTAATCAGAAAATCCATAATGTGTAAAATAATGCAATCAGGCATGGTACTAATAATGTCCAGTTCTATTTCATTATGCATTACTCTATTTATTTTAGGCTCTTTCTCCACAATATCTTCATGCAATGACATCTGATAAAAATAAACTTGTTTAAATATACTGATCTAAGCTAACATAACAATCAAATTTTCAAAATATAATCTTTAAAAAATAACCAAAATGGTAATATATTATGAATTAAGCATCAAGAGAAATATACCTCCACATAAGGCAAGAAAGATAAAATTAGGAAATAAGAAAGAGCAAGATAGAGAAGGTTGTTAACAGAAAATATTCTCTGAACTTTGTTTACAAATGAAGGGAATCAATCCATGATTGTTTGGTGTAGAGTAAATGAATGAAATCACTTTCTTGTAAACTGTTACACAATATGATTTTCCCTTACTGAGTTCTACTATGATTTTCATTGCATTTATCTGCAATTTATTGTTATCGTTTTAAAAGGATTTACCAATACCAATGAATTTTTCATTTTCATTTCTAAAGCAAGAGATCATAAGCCATAAAAATAGATCATCAAAAAAAGAGATGGTGGTGTAGACTTCAGTCTATATCACCTACATCTATCATTAATAAGTTCAAAAAAGGGAGCCATTATTTATTAACTAGAAAAAATACTGAAAAAACTCTATTCATCTTAGGCTTCTATTAATCAGGCATGGTACTGATTATGTCCACTTCTATTTCAATATGCTATTATTATATTCAGTTAGAGAAAGTCAGAATCCCACAATTCATTATTAAGGATCATGACTTGATTTCTATGATATGGTACTCCTTAAGAATAGCAATCACAGATCAATACATTTATTGTATATTATTCTACTTTATTATAGCAATTACTGTAATTATCATTAGCATGATTATAGGGTTGTGATTTCATATCACTATATGTATTTAAGCATACCTTGTCTATGTAATATAATATAATACATAGTAACATTTTCTATCTTGGTTTTAGAGCGCTTAAGCCTGAAGGCTCTCGATACAACCAAACCAATCATGTCATCCACTGCAAAATCAAACCAGAAAAATGACCTTCCTCAAACAGTTTCTGTCAAGTTGGACAGAAATAACTATCCACTATGGAAATCATTGGTCTTACCATTGATTAGAGGCTGCAAACTCGATGGCTATATGCTAGGGACAAAAGAATGTCCTGAACAATTTGTAACCTCAGCTTACGCAACCAAGAAAATCAAATCTAACTATGTGGATTGGCAAGCTCATGATCAAGCCCTCTTAGGATGGCTGATAAATTCTATGGCAATTGATATTGCAACTCAGCTGCTACATTGTGAAACCTCCAAGCAACTTTGGGATGAAGCTCAAAGCCTTGCAGGTGCACATACCAGATCAACTTAAGTTGGGTTGACTTGCAAGCCCAATTACTAGGCTTTGAAAGTAGATTGGATCAACTCAACAGCTTCAGCGATATCAACTTGAATGCATCTGCAAACTTTGCTAGTAAAAATGAGTCGGGAGGCAACATATTTGGATCACGAGGCAATTGGAGAGGATCTAATTCCAGAGGCATGAGAGGTGGCAGAGGAAGAGGAAGGATGTCAAAACCAACGTGTCAGGTATGCGGCAGAATCGGTCATACTGCAGTAGAATGTTATTATCGTTTTGATAAGTCCTATACAGGAAAGAAACATTATGCTGAGGGTGAGAAACAAGGAACACACAGTGCCTTCATAGCCTCACCATATCATGGTCAGGACTATGATTGGTATTTCGACAGTGGAGCTAGCAATCACGTGACACACCAAACTAACAAAATCTAAGACCTCGCAAAAAATACTAGCAAGAATTCTTTGTTAGTTGGTAATGGTGAAAAATTGAAAATAATTGCCTCAGGTTCAACCAAATTGAATAACCTTAACCTGCATGATGTATTGTATGTGCCAGAAATCACCAAAAATTTATTGAGTGTATCCAAGTTAACTGCTGACAACAATATATTTGTTGAATTTGATGCAAATTTCTGCTTTGTGAAGGACAAGCTAACAGGGAAGGCACTTTTAAAGGGGAAACTTAAAAATGGTTTATACCAACTTTCTGATGTCAGCCCTTAAATCAATAAAGGCTTATGTGTCTACATGTCTGTCAAGGAAAACTGGCATAGAAAGCTTGGACATCCCAATAATAAAGTTTTGGAAAAGGTGTTGAAGGACTGCAATGTAAAGATGTCATCTAGTGACAAATTCACATTCTGTGAAGCTTGTCAATTTGGCAAATTACACTTATGCCCTTTCAAATCTTCTTTCTCTCATGCTACAAAAATTTTAGATTTAATTCATACCGATGTATGGGGTCTTGTAATATCCCGCTTAGATGCGATTATTATCAGTGTTAGAAGTCATTAAACAAGAGTGATCATTTAGTAAATAAGTGCAATGGCATTGTGGTAAATAATGGAAAAAGGGAGTTTAGTTAAAAATGGGAACTAGATATTTTCCCTAACATTTTTCATACTTCTTTCTACTCAACCAAAAATCAGCACCTCTCTTCCTCTCATCCCTCCATCACACGCCCTCATCCTTCTCCCCATCACTCATTCAAACTTCATCCAACTCTAGTAGGAAATTTTGCTAGCAAGCTTAGTTGGGGAAAGCAAGAAGTAGTAAAGAAGAAACAAGGAGAAACAAGGGAGATTCAAGAGAAAGTGGTAGAGTGAAGCCAAGGCTTTGAGAAATCAGAACTACCAAGCACCAAATTGTGATTAAGGTGAGCTCCATAGGGTTGTATAACCCATTTGAGTAGTTTTAGTACATTTTACAAGCTGAATCAAGGTTGAGAATTTGTGCCCTAATCCCTTGTATACTAATTCCTTGCCTAATCATGTTATTATCTACCCTTATGCCTTGTAAATTCATTCCCATAAGCTGTTTTGATGATTGGGGATGTTTGGTTTAGCCTAGGAAGCAAAATTATGAATGCTGCTGAAGCCAAAATCGGACTACGATTTCTAGGCATCGGGCTACGATTTTGTGCCCTGTTTTTCATGGAATTTACGGCAAAAATCGTGCTCCGATCCTTGAACATCGAACTACGATTTTTCCTTTTCCCAGCTTCTTGTTCGTGAGCTAAGGTTTGGAATTAGGGTAGGATGAGGAATAGGTATGGCATTAGGAGATGAATACTTATACTCCTAAGTTATATAGACATATAAAGGGATTAGTAATGGGATCATCTCTTTGTAAGTGAAATCCCTACATTCACTTAAGTACATGCAAGCCAAGATTAATTCAGAATCCAAGCTTAGGACCTATTATAGTTTAAGTAGTCATGAATTTCACAGATATTAAGCCGTGGCCTTCGATGTTCACGTCAGTGGGAAACGAATGGTCCTCGCAAAGTTAAGAATAAGATTATTATTGTTAAGTCGTGACTTTCATCGTTCACGCCAGTGGGACATGAAAGGTTCATGCATAAGATTAAAGAATATTTATTCGCATCTTCCGTCGTTCACGCCAGTGGGACACGGGAGGTATACGCGTAAGTTAAGATTATTAAGTCGTGTCTTCTGTTGTTCACGCTAGTGGGACACAGGAGGTTCACGCTAGTGGGACGTGTTATTCCGCAAGGATGACCGCACGACGACAAGAGGAGTCCGGTGTTAGCCTGATATGATAGGAATTTTCACCGGTAGAGGGGAGATGTATTCTGGGGTTACTCCACCTGGATGCACTCCGTAAAATGAACTCAGATAATAATGTTTGTTCAACGCTAACAGCTAACATAAGACATGTATCAGTTAATATTTTATTATGTTGTCAGACAGAGAATAGTTACCAGACAAGTATAAGATATCAGGTAATCAGTTATTAGGTGGTGATCCTAGATTCCCCTCGATCACCCAGTTATCAGGATAAAGTCTAGATCTCAGGATTGTACAGTATCAGATTCAGACAGTGATCCTAGGTTTCCCCTTGATCACTAGTTTAGCAGGATATAGATCAGTTTATAATTACACAGTTTAACAGGATCAGTCAGATGACCCTCTACGGGTAAGATTAAGACTTGGCGATCATAGGTATCCCCAAGATTGCCGAGGTAGGCACGGCGACCCTAGGTTCCCTGTGGTTGCCAACAGTAGGTAGGGTAGGAGCTCACTGAGACATTATGTCTCATCCCTATCCTTCTGGTGCAGGTTTTCAGGTAGCCAAGTGGTTTCCAGATGAAGATCTTCATGAAGATGCTGGATGGAGTGCAATTGCTCGTCAAGGACACGCTCAGGAGGCTGACAGTTTGTATATGTATATAGAAGTGTATTTTATGATACATGGATAATTGTATAACGAGCCAACTTGTACTCATTCAGTTGTATGTATTATTGTTATTATTATTGAAAATTTTAATGTACCCAGTATCAGATTAATACACATGCTAAATATTCTAGATAATTTAGTATGGGTGTTACAGGTCCTGGCCCAATTTTGTCCTCATCTGGGTTTAAATATTATGTTCACTTTATTGATGATTTTAGTAGATTCACATGGATTTTTCCCTTAAAACAAAAATCAGAAACAACATATGCCTTTAATCAGTTCAAAGCTATGGTTGAAAATTAATTTAACAAGAAAATAAAAATCATTCAATGTGATGGAGGTGGTGAATATAAACCGGTTCAAAAAGTTGCCACAGAATCAGGAATTATATGCAGAATGTCTTGTCCCTACACCTCTCAACAAAATGGCAAGGCTGAAAGAAAGCATATACATATTACTGAACTAGGACTAACACTTTTGGCACAGGCAAAAATGCCCCTACACTACTGGTGGGAAGCCTTCTCCACTGTCGTCTACCTAATTAATAGATGAAGGTGAGAAAAACACAAGAAGGGGGGGTTGAATTGTGTTGTCCTTTTCTTTCTCAAACTAAGAAATAGTTCAGAGTCTGATGTTAAGTCAGAGTCTGAAACTATGTTCAGAGTTCAGACGCAGCGGATAAAGTATAAAATGGGAGAGAAAGAAAGAGAGGACACAAGCAATTATCCTGGTTCCTTCCACAACCCGGAAGTAGTCCATTCCCCTTGTCACTTACAAGAGATTTTTCACTATAATCACACAGATTACAAATGCTCAAGCACAAAAGCAAGAGACTTCACAATGCTCAAGAACAATTTCAAGAGACTTCCTAATTGCTCAAGCACACAAGCAAGAGACTTCTGACAAACTAAGATTACAAGAATATAGTTTGAATGAACACTTGATATACTATCAGAGGTGTTTACAAAATACAACACAGTGTTTAGACTCTAGTCCTAAGAAATTCTAAGATATGAAAGTTTGTAAGAATTTCTAAGTGTTTGATGCATAGTGAATTTGGCAGAGTATTGGCACTTTCAAAATTGTAGAGTCTCTTATATATTATTCTTCAAGTCTTCAGTCCTTTTATAGAGGGATAAAGAGACGTTGAGAAGATGCCAAAATGAATGCCATATCATCAAGAGAGTTGTTTAAGCTGAAGCTTGATCCAACGTTGATTTGTTCCTTCATTTGGTATGCGTACCATGAAGAATAATGTTTGAATCCTTTGCTGAATATGGATTGAATGTTTTGTCCAAGGTGACAATGTTTCAGAGCACGTTCTGACTCTGAGGTTGTTGCAGAGGTCGTGGTTGTACTATGTCCTTTCGACAGTGACAGCAGTTGAGTTCTGATTCTCCTTCAGACTTAACCTTCAGACTTTAGACTCTGAGAGTCAGCTTCTGATCTTCCAGCTTCTGATGCTTTCGGATCCTGACTGACTTCAGATTCTGAGTTGAAACTCAAGCTTCAATATGTTCCTTTGCTCTTAACTTGATCTTTCAGAACCACTACTAGATACATGATTTAAGTATATGGTCCTGCATACTTAGAAGAAGCATTAGCATATCCAATTTTCTTTTTAATACTTTGTTATCATCAAAACTCAAAAGAGGCTTGTTCTTACATTTTGTTCCAACAATAGATTGCCAACATCGATAAATCCAAATAACAGTCCATACTCCTTAATTTTCAAGAAAGAGCCAAATTCTGAGGACTTGAAACCATTTGGTTGTGCCTGCTACCCTTGCCTCAAACCATACAATCAACACAAGCTTCAATTCCACACAACTACGTGTGTATTTCTCGGTTACAGCAACTCACACAAAGGCTATAAGTGCATCAACTCTCGTGGGAGAATTTTTGTCTCAAGACATGTGATCTTTAATAAGAATCACTTTCCATTTCACGATGGTTTCATTGACACAAGAAACCCATTGAAGAGACTGGCTGAAAATACATCTATTATGTTGCCTATTTGTTCTGCAGGCACCAATATAAACAACATAGCTGAACCAGACAACTTTGTTGCAAACCTGCAGGAAGAAAATTCAACTGACAGTCTAGCTGACAATGATATGGGTGCAGGTCAACCATATCTCAACGAGTCCTATGCTAATGAAAACAACAACACATTAAGCGAAAGTGAAGCAGATGACTCAACCTCAGCAGAACCAGTGGAGAGCAGCAATCAAACTGCACCTAAGATCAACCAACAAACTCATCAAGACAACACCAACACTCATTGGATGTGCACCAGAAGCAAAGCTGGGATTCACAAGCCTAAGCAACCTTACATAGGACTGACAGAAGCACACAGAGATGACAAAGAACCGGAAAATGTCCAAGAGGCGCTAATAAAACCAAAATGGAAAGCATTTATGGATGTAGAATTCAAGGCCTTGATGACCAATCAAACTTGGACATTAGTGCCATTTCAGGGTCAAGAAAACATCATAGACTCAAAATGGATCTTAAAGACTAAGTACAAAGCAGATGGCTCAATTGAAAGAAGCAAAGCAAGACTGGTTGCAAGAGGGTTTCAGCAAACAGCAGGCCTAGACTTTGATGAAACGTTCAGCCATGTGGTCAAATCCAGCTCAGTGAGAATCATCTTGGCTATTGTTGTACATCTCAATTGGGAAGTTAGACAATTGGGCATAAATAATGCATTCTTAAATGGAAGTCTCAAGGAAACCGTGTTTATGTATCAACCTGAGGGATACATAGACTCAACCAAACCCAATCACATATGCAAATTGTCCAAAGCCATCTATGGTCTAAACCAGGCACCAAAAGCATGGCTTGACAGCTTGAGAAACACTTTACTTAAATGGGGATTTCAAAACACCAAAAATGACTCATCCCTTTTCACTCTTAGAGGTACAAACCATATCACATTCCTCCTTATTTATGTTGATGACATCATAGTAACAGGTAGCAACAACAATTTCTTAGAGACTTTCATAAATGAACTTAATGTTGCCTTCTCTCTAAAAGATCTTGGACATATACATTATTTTCTGGGTGTTGAGGTTCACAGAAATGATAGTGGAATGTATCTAAAACAGACAAAGTACATAAGGCATATGCTCAGGAAGTTCAACATAGATAAAGCAACAACTTTTCCAACACCAATGGTAGCCGGTAGACAATTCACTGTTCAGGGGGAACCAATGTCTAATCATACTTTGTATAGACAAGCAATAGGTGCACTACAATAGATGTCCACTACATTCGTGATCAAGTCCTACAAAAAGAAGTCATTGTGGCTTATGTTCCTACTGTTGATCAGATTGCAGATTGGTTGACCAAACCTCTCACTCAAACAAGATTCAACATGTTGAGAGACAAACTTGGAGTGATTGTTTCACCACCAATTTGAGGAGGGGAGTTAGAGAAAGTCAGAATCCCACAATTCATTATTAAGGATCATGAATTGATTTCTATGATACGGTACTCCTTAAGAATAGCAATCACAGATCAATACATTTATTGTATATTATTCTACTTTATTATAGCAATTATTGTAATTATCATTAGCATGATTATAGGGTCGTGTTTTCATATCACTATATGTATTTAAGCATACCTTGTCTATGTAATATGATATAGTACATAGTAACATTTTCTATCTTATTCATCTTAGGCTCTTTCTCCACAATATCTTTGTGCAATGGTATCTAATAAAAATAAACTTTTTTTGAATTGATCTGATAAAAATAAACATGTAAAATAGATTTTTACAATCAGTGACCATATGAAAGTGTTGGAGATAAATAATTTGTCATATTAATATCAAATTGGTAGTTCGATTGATTACAAAAACTTAAATTGTGAAACATAACAAATAAGAATATCAAGTGTAGGACACAAATAACACAGAATCTATTTTAGTGTTTAAAATTGCGAGGGTTGAACAATTTAGTACCTTAAATTTACCAAGAATCTAATTAGTCCAACAATTTAAATCTAATTAGCCCTTTTCTCAAAAATTAAAACCATGATGTCAGTCTAGTTGCTATTTTGTTAACTTGAGGGACTAAACTGTCCATCCCTCGCAATTTCAAAGACAAAATTACAAATTTAAATAATAATATGCCATATATCACACTGCTACAATGTGTGCGCATTTTGGTATAGAACTGTCCACCATTAGGTAATGAGGCATGGTAAGTATGAAAAATGACTTTTTAACTGAATGATTTGACTCAAGTGAACAATAACATTTAGATTAAGACAAATTGATCAAACGCAATTGAGTTTGAAACCTAATTAAAAAAATCATTGGTCAAATTTTATTTACCTAGTGATCTGACATCGGATTGCAAGGGTTACTCTACCTCGAAGCCGAGGTATTAAGACAGAAAAACATCCTTCTTTATATTGATCATAATTTACAAGGGTTACATGGGTTTGAGAGGTGATAGATTTCATATAATTTATTTTAAAAGAACAAATAACAAATAATATAAAACACAAGAGAGGAATACTACATCAAGTATATTGATCATCTGTCAATTTTTTTTTTTTATAAATCCTTCAGGTTGAGGATCAGATTTATAAATCTTATCCAATATTTGTATGTGAATAGGGGAGCCAAATAAATATCAACATAACAATAGAAATTAAAGATCAAGTAGTAAAAGAAAATGCCCTAATTTTTCCATTTTTTCGATTTTAGTGAACTGTTTACCCAATCCAAATATAAGTTTTCAACAATTCTATTACCATAATAATCTCATATGAAAGAAACTCACACTACACACAAATCTAATCAGTCAATTAAGAAATCTCAGTGAAAATGCAAGGGCTAATATATGTCTTTTGTGTCGACATATGAGAAGAAGGCATGGCGCTGATTGTGAATTCGGTCAATATATTTCGGATAGGTATGCTGACTTTCAGAGTGCCATTCAGATTTTGGGGTTAAGTGGCCTGATGAGAATCATGCGATCAATAGAACCACTTCAAAGACAAGTTGTTGCCGATTCGCTTCTCACAGAAGGAGAAGCTTGGCGAATTAACCCAGATCGGGGTTTTTTTGGACACCAATTAGAGCTGGATGCCCAAATAAACACCTCTTTGAATGAAATAGATATTGCTAGAAGACTTTTAGCATTTTGCATTGATAATGCAAATCCAAATAATGCACCTTCTTCCATGCCTTCTAACACACAAGTTCCTGACTTAAACTTGGATATATGGGTAAGATATTTTGTTATTATTAATCACAAAATATTTTGTTTGACTCTTTTAAGTGATCACTTCTCTCTTAAACAATGGATCACTTCTCTCTTTGAAAAGAATGATAGATCTTGGAATTTAACTATTCTAAAATAATAATTCACATTAAAAATTCATGTTATAAAGAGAGAAGTGATCACTTAAAAGAGTCAAACAAAATATTTTGTGATTAATAACAACAAAATATCTTACCCATATATCCAAGTTTAAGTCAGGAACTTGTGTGTTAGAAGGCATGGAAGAAGGTGCATTGTTTGGAATTGCATTATCAATGCAAAATGCTAAAAATCTTCTAGCAATATCTATTTCATTCAAAGAGGTGTTTATTTGGGCACCCAGCTCTAATTGGTGTCCAAGAAACCCCCGATCTGGGTTAATTCGCCAAGCTTCTCCTTCTGGGAGAAGCGAAACGGCAACAGCTTGTCTTTGAAGTGGTTCTATTGATCACATGATTCTCATCAGGCCACTTAACCCCAAAATCTGAATGGCACTCTGAAAGTGAGCATACCTAATGACCGAAAAATATTGACCTAATTCACAATCAGCGCCATGCCTTCTTCTCATATGTCGACACAAAAGACATGTATTAGCCCTTGTATTTCTCTGATCCATTGTTTAAACAAAAGAAAACATCACAATTTAAGAGGAATGATAGATAATTTTTTCAATCCTCACGAATTGAGCAACACTTGATCTTTTAATCAAAGTAAAATTTAGATTTTAATAATCTTAATATTGAAAAAGGCCAAGAAATTACCCTAATCTTTCCCGATCAAAATATAATGATTCTGAAAATCAATTATCAGGCTTATAAATTTATAAACAAGTTATCTCAAACATAAACTACCACACAACATAAGAATCCCTAATGAAAAAAAAAACTCATTGTACACACAAATCTAATCAATCGGTTAACAAATCTTAGTAGAAAGACCAAACCTTCAAATAAAACATCATTATGAAAATTCATACCTTCAACAAAAGATAACTTCACAATTAAAAAGCAGTGATGAATAATTGCTCCAATCTTCACGAATCGAGCAACGCCTGATCCTCAAATCAAAGTAAATTCAAGATTTTAACAATGTCAATATTGAAAAACGGCAAGAAAATTAAGACAATCGAGTAAATATAAAATTACCACAACTCTTTCAGGACGAAAATCTCGATGACGGCGGATGATATTAGAAGAAGGAAGAAAAGAAAGAGCAATTTCAAATATATATGTGGTCTCTAAACCTAGAAGAATCTAAATATACAAATGGTGACTTATGTTTTATATAATTATAAAAATGCCATAACTTTTGTTATTTTTCAAAAAAGCCTAAAAATGTGTTCAATGAGCTATCAAAATGGGCCAAACATATGGGCCACAATGTCTTAGCTCCCAATGAAGTAAGTTAGGCTAACCTTGTTATAATATCATGGTAATTGGACAAAGTTCAATAGAAAATTGATTTTCCCACTTCATACAAAGCTAAAAAACACCAGTATTTTGCGTTCCATCGGCAGTTAACTGCCGATGGGAACGATCCGGCGGCAGTTAACTGCCGATGGAAAGAAAACCAGCGATAAAATGATAACACCGGTATTTTACGTTGCCATGTTTTGCCTATATTTTCCAAAACTTCACATTTTTTCATCTTATTGTGAACAAAAACGATAAAATGAGTGAACAAAAACGATAAAATGACATGCGATTAAAGTGAAAAAGCGAAGAAAAAAAATGACAGCTAATTTTTTAACGTAAAAACTGTTTTTAATTTTTTTAAAACAGATTTAATTTTAACAAAAACTAATTCTAACATAGTTTTAATTTAAAAAAAACTGATTTTAAAAAATCAGTTTTATAAATTGTTTTAATTTAAAGACATTTTTCAATTTATTAACAAAAAATAGCTTTATTTTTTTTATAAAAAAACTGTTTTCCAACAATAAACCTTTTTTGTTATTATTTTTTATGAGGTATTTTTATTAAAAAAACAGTCTTTTAAATTAAAAAAATTAATTTTTTTAAAAATATCAGATTTATGACTACACAATGTGGTTGTGAATGTATTGTTAGTTATCAATGGTTGCATTCGTGTGAGGAAAGAGGCAAGTTTCAAGGTGTATACAACAATTTTCTTTTGCTTTTCCTCACACGAAGGCAACCATTGATAACTATCAATCCATAACTAACGACACATTCACGAACACATTATGTAGTCATAAATCTGATATTTTTTAAAAATTAATTTTTTTAATTTAAAAAACTATTTTTTTAATAAAAATACCTCATAAAAAATAATATACTAAAAAGGTTTATTGTTGGAAAACAGTTTTTTATATAAAAAAATAAAGTTGTTTTTTAAATAAATTGAAAATTGTTTTTAAATTAAAACAATTTATAAAAACTGATTTTTTAAAATCAGTTTTTTTTTTTAAATTAAAACTATGTTAGAATTAGTTTTTGTTAAAATTAAATCTGTTTTTAAAAAAATTAAAAACAGTTTTTAAGTTAAAAAATTAGCTGTAATTTTTTTTAGCTTTTTCACTTTAATCGCATGTCGTTTTATCATTTTTGTTCACTCATTTTATCGTTTTTATTTACAATAAGATGAAAAAATGTGAAGTTTTGGAAAATATAGGCAAAATATGGTAACGGCAGCTAACTGCTGCTAGTTTCCTTTCCATCGGCAGTTAACTACTGATGGGGTTAAAAACATAAAATACTGGTGTTTTTTAGCTTTGTATGAAGTGAGAAAAACAATTTTAAGTTCAATAAGTATATGAGTTATACGTGTTGAGACTCTACTTTATGAATGTTCACAATGTAAAACTCAAATTTAAAACAATAAAAAAAACATGCAAACCGTTATTGTTTTACTCCAAACAAAAAGACATAAATACTATAACAAAAATCTAAAACAAAAAAATCTTTGAAATAAATAAATAAAAAACAAAGCAATGCAATACAAAAAGATTATTAATAATAAACACGTAGTTGAAGAAAATAAGAGGAGAAGGAGGAAGAAAAGAATAACGAGGGAGGACTATCCTAGAAGGAGAAATATTCCATTTAATTTAACATCACCATTTAATTTTGTAAAGGCATCAATGTGAAAATATACATATAAATTATTTGAGAACACACATATAAACAAATATATCAATCAAACATTTTTAAAACATATATTATTTAATTGATTCATGTTTAAACTGTTTTCTTTTATGAGGTGTGTACCCAAATCATTTTCATTTGAGGTTGTCACCAAGAAAGTCTTAGTCCTAAATAAGCAGCCAAGATTTATGAAAAGTGTGTTTTGGGACACATGGCCATATATGTGAGACAATGTCTAAGTGAGGGTGCCATATCGACTAACGGTAGCATTGCTCTATATAATTTCTAGAATAAATGTTTTCAAAACATAACTCGAGATTGAGGTACGACTTGAGGCCCAAATTTGATTTTTTTTTTTTTTTCTTTCTTCTCTCATTCCCTCTCCTTACTCTCTCTCGATTATATTTTTCTTTTTTAGTGAAAGGGAGATAGAGAGTGAAAGAAAGAGATAGAGAGCTATGAGAGGGATAGAGAGAAAAGGGAAGGAGGAGATTCATATATATATATATATATATATATATATATATATATATATATATATATATATATATATATATATATATATAATACATTTTTTGTCCCTGCAAAATTACCAACTTCCGTTTTTCATCCTCATAAAGAAAAGTACCACTTTTGCATCCCTATAAAAAATTTCAGCTCGCAGTTTTTGGAAAAATATTTAATATTTTATAAAAAGTTCCTCCACACAAAAAGAGCTCAAAATATAATTTTTAGAACCAGTTTTTTATTAGTTTAATGTTGAATTTTTTTCAATGCAATGTTGAAAAAAATTCATATTTTAATGTTGACTATTTTATTAATGTAATGTTGAATTTTTTCATTTAAAAAATTCACATTTTATTTATCACATGCAAGATAATTTTAAATTTTTTTAGAAAGAAATTTTTATAATGTTCTTAATATGTCTATACATTTACTATCAAAAAATTTAAATTTAAAGATAATTAAGCAAATTTGGATTTCACAGGGACTAAACTTGCATGGAGGAAAATTTATAGGCAAACAAAACTATCACTTTTGTTTAGGGACAAAAAATGAAAGTTGGTATGTGTTAAAAGAACGAAGAACTTATTTATCTTTTTTTTATCTGCACTCGTGAAAAGGTAAAAAATGATACACTCAAATTAAATGTCATTAACCCCTTCTTTGATCATCAAGGCTTCGAGACTTTGAGCAGTGTTCAAGCATCAAAGTAAATATTTTTTTTTTACACACTTGTCTAAACTATCAAATACTTGTCTAAACTATCAAATACTTTTAAATGTTTAAGATTCCATAAGTGATACATAATTGTTAGACTAGAAAATGTATCACCAGATATAACAAGTTTTTTGTCATCTCCAGTTACATTGCAATCGTCGATGACTAAAGTACTAAGCTTCTTACATTTTAAGAAAGGCATAGCATTTTGCCATCAGCCAAAGTAAATGTAACATGTCTTAAACAACAGTTAGCTAACTCAGGAAGGTCTATAGTTTCTGAAAGATTTACTTCCCATCCATATGAATAAAATGAAAGGTCAAGACACTCCAAAGAATGAAGGGAAAATATTGAGCGAAAAAGTAGCATATTACTTTCCTTATGACGAAGGTAGGTGCCAACTTTGAATTTTTCAACCTTTTTTTTTACCGCATAATTGATCATCTTGCTCAAAAGTTTAGAGGGAACATACCCGTGATGGTCAACTTCAATATTACACAAGGCACTAGATTTTTCACGTTTTTTCAAAACCTTATTCACAAACTTCTTGAAAACATCTACTCTTTTAAATTGTTCATGACAGATGTTCAACGTAAGAAGATGCTTCCAAAGATCCTTCCATCTTTTGGATAAGATACAAGTCTGAACAGCTTCTTGCGTAATCGGAAAATCCATGATGTGTATAAAAATACCATCAGGCATGGTACTAATTATGTCCACTTCCATTTCATTATGCAATACTCTATTTATCTTAGGCTCTTTCTCCACAATATCTTGATGCAATGACATCCGATAAAAATAAATTAATCTAAATATAAATATATTGATCTAAGCTTACATAACAATCAAATTTTTAAAATATAATCTTTAATAAATAACCATAATGGTAATATGTTATGTATCAAGCATCAAGAGAAATATACTTCCACGTAGACTAGTCTATTGAAGCTAATCTTACAATACTTTTCCTTTGTTCATGCAAGAATTAGTGTCCTTATCAAATCCAATAGTTTCCTTGACAAATAAATATGATTGCCCCTTACTTAATTCTACTATGATTTTGCTGCATTTATTTGCAATTTGTTTCGATCGTTACAAAACTAATTTATCAACCAATGAATTCGTCATTTCTAAAGCAAGAGATCAAAGGCCGTAAAAATATATCATTTAAAAAAAGAGATGAGGCATGATAAGTATGAAAAATTATTTTTTATTCAAATGATTGGCAGCAAGTTAATAATGACATTTAATTAGAGACAAATCAATCAAGTGTGCTTAATTTTGAAAGTTAAATAGATAAATTATTTGTTAAACTTTATTTACTTATTGACCGAACGTCAAATTACAAGGATTACTCTGCCTTGGAATCAAAGATTAAAATACAATTTTTTTTTCTATCTTTACAACCAGATAATTCTTTTTGTCCTAATCCTCCAATTCATCAAGTTAAATAGATGTTGACTAAATTGGAGTTCAATGAGTAAGTGACAATTCGGTGAGTAAGTGATTAAAGTTCATCAAACACAAAATTAACTATATCATCATGTTATTTGACAAACCACAAAATAGAAATTCGTCAATAATGTGAAGTTTATATTCAAATCCAAGAACACACATGCGTTCTTTTACACAATAATAATTTTCAATTCATTATAAATTAATATTCTTAAATGTTTATAATAAAGAATAAATTAATCATGTATTCTTTTTTGGGGTAGAGTAGTCTATGTTTCTGTTGGTGTAAGTTGAAAAGATTCAAGTTAAAATGTCTCACTTAGAATTATGGAGGAAAAGAGAGACCAACGATATATATGTTTCTATTGGTAGCAATTCTTTTTCTGTGAATCCGTTAATTTTTGCATTCCTAAGGCTAAATTCGAACTTAGGATCTCTGATTAACTTGAAAGAGATCTCTATCATATCATGCAAGTGTTCATCGGTAAAATCAATAAAAATTAGAAATTCTAAGTCAAGTAAAAAAAGAAAACACATAATCTTTCCCATTGACGATCTTTGAAATGAGTTTTGCACAATTAGTCATGAAATGACTTTGCAATTTTAGAGAACCGTTTTCCCAATTCAATTATAATTACTCAAAAATTCAATTAGCAGTCTTTGGAGAAGGTGATGAATGTCGAGGGCAGTAGCACTCTCTCTTCTGCGAGTTCGGCTCCGGTGACGCAAATAGTGGGGGTGAAAACAGGTGAGATTTGTCTTACACTCCGTAAGGATGTTGATTTGGTTCGGCATGTGTTGGAACACAAAGATGAGAACAATGCGCCTTTTACTCCCGTTTTGACAAGAAAGCAACGCATGACTCTTAATAGGTCGACTTACAATACCCGTTCAAAGGGTGATCCTCCATCCACTTCTCAATGAAGATATTTTTTGGAATATTAGAGGTATCGGAAATTCGGAATCCCGAACTGCACTTCATGATTTTTATCGAAATCATAGACCGGAGATTATGTTTATTGCTGAACCTATGGTACCTTTTCCGCATCTTACTGCTTGGTATTGGAATTCTATTCAGGTTACGGGGTATTGTATGAATAATAGAGCGGCTCTTTTTAGCCAAGATTTTTTTTTAGGGACCGGGTTGGGCTTTCGAATTACTGTTTTCCTTAGGTCTCGGGTTTTATTTTAGTTTTCTGCTTTCTTTTTGCGGGTTCAGGTTTGGTCCCCCGCTTGTACAGTTTTCCCTTTTTTTAACAAAATTTTATGAGCATGGTGGCAGAGGATGGAGGTGATCTTGAGGTGACAACCTACTTGGGATGTCTTGTCTTCTCTTGATGTTTTCCATTGTTTTTGATTCCGCAATTTTTTTTTATAAAAAAGTTATTTCAAACAATAATTAGCACACAACATAAGAATCTCTTGTGTAAAACATACTCATTCTCCACACAAATCTAGTCAATCGCATAACAGATCTTAGTAGCAAGACGAAACCTTCAAGTAATGCTTCAATATGAAAATTCATACCTTAAACAAAAGAACACTTCACAATTTAAGAGTGGTGAGAAAAAATTGTACCAATCCTCACGAATCAAACAATGCATGATCTTCAAATCAAGGTAAGTTTTAGATTTTAATAATATCAATATTGAAAAATGACAAAAGAATGCCCTAATCTTTCCCATCCTCAAGCTTTGAAATGAGTTTCACATTAGTCACAAAATGAATTCAAAAATTCATTTTTGAAAACTGATTTCCCAATCCTAATAAAATAATTCAAAAAGCAAACAGAGAAGTAAAGACTTCGAAAAGAATATCATAAGAATATATTTGATTTTATTGACAATGCATTCTGATTATTGAGACCCAATGGTGCAATGCAATCAAACCTAAAAGCATATGGCCACATGTGTGAGGTGTTTCTATGCAATTTTGATTATTGTAACTCGATCCACGAAAATGTGGAATGTTCAGATCAGCCTACAACTACAGAAAACAGTCACTAATCCGAATATAACATACATGTAAAAGGCCGATATAAAAAATAATGAAAACATATCATTCCATTAATACAAATAAAAACATAACATGCATACTTAGTTCACCCATCTTGTGTATAGATTTTCGAAACATAAATGCAATTAATTTCTTGCTTCATATTCAAAATGACATAACAACTCATATGTATCACCCATCTTGTGTATATTCAATATCCATCCTTTTACATGACCAACATCAACGGGGATTCATACATTTACAATCATAAACAAGACAAGTAACACATGCACTGTTAAGTATATAAGACACTGTAATGACGGACAATACCTCTAAATATTTTCACCTTAGCAAATTGAACCACTATAACAGACATCCCTTAACCAAAATTTTCCAAAAGTTTCTTCAAGATATCAACATATTCCCCAAACAAAGCACAATTAACCTTACCACTGTTTAAAACAAAGTTCACAAATTTATTAGATATTTATTTTTAATGGAATTCCAGGCACAAATGTAAATATGATCCATCACAAAATAAAAAAAAAAACACGGACTCGAATCCTCCAAGCCTCTCTACTAAGTTTGATGTCACTCAGGGAATCAAAGATCGGATCCATGGATCAAAAGCATGTGGATAGTGGATTGTCGGACTTCTTTAATAGAAAGCAAAGGATAAGATTAAGTTAACGCAGAGATATAGCGGACCAGTATATTTTGAGGAATAATCAGAAAATTTTGGGTTGAGAATTACCTTAGGGTTTTGTTATATGGAAAACCGAAACCATTATGAAAAAGTTAAGAATGTAGTTTGAATATCGAAGAGATGTATGTTTCATTTAAAATTTATCTTACGTATATAATATGGGAACTCAATGTGAGTAACTTATTATTGACTAGACCGAATTGTGGAACTGAAGCTGCCTCAGATGAGACCTTAAGTAGGATTTCTTTTACAGATAAGAATCGAATGAATAGAAGCGAATGTGGGTTTAGTATATGAATGATGAGAATGTGGAAGGTATTCAGGAAAATCGCTTAACGAGAACAAGTATGTCGTATATGTCTAAAGGAAACCGCATTATCAGGAAACAACTAGTTAGTAATATAAGTGGTGTTTCATAGAAATATGTAACATGGAGTTAACCTCCCTGTTATTAGCATGTATGCTCCGGAGGATGACTATCATAATTGGATAAGCATACAATAATGAGATTGTGAATAAGTCGATTAAGAAAATTCTCACGGTAATGTTGGTTTAATGTTCCTAACCTGAAGCGGTTATTAAAATTAGAGAACTCAACTAAAGACTGCCCAAGAATGAAACCAAAGGAGTATTGGAAGTTAAGACTTTGGAACACGGATATTTATAAGATCTTGATGGAGGCACCGCAAGGAAAGTGTATGCAAGCTTAACCCTATTATCATGGGATGTTAGTAGGTGGTGATAACCAAACCATACTGTAAGTTCTAGTAGGGAATCTTAAGAGTCAAGCTAAGGGATACTTCAAATCGCGAAACTCAGGGGTGATGGAAATTGAAGTAGTCTAAGAGAACATGGTGAGAATTAGACGGATGCGTTCCTACCGCATTAAGCCTGAAGTGATTGGAGTCACCACTATTATGGTAACCTAGTTATTCGGCTTAGTGTCTTCAAAGGGCTTAAAGTTTCAGTTTAGTCAGAAAAGGGTTGTGTATGAGGCAACATATATGAATGAGGTACCTAGAGGATGTAATTTTGACTTCAAGTACCATCGAGGAATAACAAGTATAGTAGAAGCTATTTAAGTGGGAAGATACTACTCATAATGAGATTGATGATACCCGAACACAATTTAGTTGAGAAGTACGAAAATCTTGGACTCAATGTTCGGAAGTGGAAAATGAAGTGTTGTTACGTCAGTTGGTAATCACTTGTAGCCTATGGTGTGGGACCACACATGCTTAGGATATGAGTGTGAACTTAAGAGAATGAGGGACAACCTGAATTACTATAGAAACAGATAGAGCAGTGTTATTCGGAAGCAAAATAGGTGTCCGAATGATATGGAATTGGAGAGTTCAACTCTATAGGAGATACAATTAAGAGAAATATGATTCGATTCAACAGTGATACGATTCAAGAAACCAAGAATCGTATCAAAATGCCTGAAACACACCCAACAGAGGCAGAAAGAAAGCTTGATACGAATCAAAACACTTTGAATCGAATAAAACACATAGAAAAAAAGTTTTGCCACTCTAAGGAAGATTTTAATGCATATGAAAATATTTGATATCTAAGAATCACAAGACACAAAGAGACAAAGAGTGTTAGGTGCTTTAACAAGTGTTTAGGCGAGCTAACATTCTATAAACATATATACACACACACATCATCATCAAAACAAACCTAAAAGCTATAAGCAACTTCATATATGTGGTCTCTAAACCTATAAGAAACATAATATACAAATGGTGACTAATGTTTTATATAATTATGGGCTAACATATGGGCCAACTGTACTAGCTACAAATGAAGTAGAAAATTTCTCTTTAGGAGCCTATGGTTTTATCACAGACACCATAAACTACCAAAAATATATCCGACGAAAATTAATTATTGTTTGTTGTCAAACGACAATTAATTGTCGTTTAAATATTTATAGAAAGTTGGGCTCAAATCATTGTTCATATAGTCTCTCTTTCAATCTCAGCCACAAGTAAAAAGCACAATTTTTCATCATTCATGTTATTCTCTTTTTTAATCAGAGCCACATGTTTCCCAATGAGTGAATGAGAAAGAGAAATCACTCATGTTTGCCATCGATTGTCTACCAACTCATGCACTCTTATCTATTCACTTGAGTATAGACCAATTTTGGGCACAATTTTGAACGACAATTAATTTTCGTCCTTTCATGGTTTTTCAATGATTCATTTATTGTTGAGTATTTTGGAGTTGGCTGCATGTTTTGGCAAATCCAATGTGTTGAATAGTAGCATCTCCATGTCTAGAAAAAATCTTTAGTTGCAAGTTTTTCATTTTGAAGTCATTCAGAAGCTGAAATCACCATCAGAAGCTGAAAGTTACTTCAGAAGCACTGTAGCACTTCAGAAGCTGAATTCAGAGTCTGATGCCAACGTTGACTTTGGTTGACTTCATCAGAAGCTGATCTTTTTCAAGTTGTTTCTGCGCGAATCGTGGCAAGATTTAAACAGGAATTATCCTCGTATATTGCTTCTAGAATGCTGTTTGTTTTGGAGAAGATCTTATTAAAGATTTGGTTCAGTTTCATGAACTTTGTATTTTTCTGTTACAATCTTATTAAGATTCTTTCCTGGTTTATTTGTTTCCTTATTGGACCAATCATAATTCAGAAACAAATCAATTTGGAAGATTGGATTGGGTTTTATGCTGCTTGCTGAAGGTTATAAAAGGAGGAGTGCTGCTGCTTTCAAGACTTACGAAAATATAGAGTTTTAGATCAGAGAATTGAGTCTTAGTGTGTTAAGCTTCTAGCTTTATTTGTGCACCACTCAGTTTGAGTTGGTTTAGAGTTTTTATTGAGTTGTAAATTCATTCTAAGCCTGTAGGTACGAATGAAGGTTTGTTGGTGAAGTTGTTCTTAAAAACAGAGTAGTTTTTGTTAAGGGGTTCAGTAACAGGTTTGTTACTTGAATAAGAAGTTAGTAGTTACTAATACTCAACGTGTTGGGTAGAATTCAAGACTAGGAGGAAGTTAATTGCTTAGGCTGGGAACTGGGAGTCAGTGTCTTGAGTCATAAGGATTAATTCCTATAGTGGAATTCCTTCCTGGATTGGTATCCCCCAGAGTAGGAGGTGTTTACTCCGAACTGGGTTAACAAATTCTGTGTGCCTCTTTATTTTCCTGCACCTTTATTTCTGCTGTTAACCTGTTTTTAGTTGTGCTCTATTTTTGCAACTTGTTGTGTCCTGCATCGTGTTTTGATTCTGTCCAGCCAGAATTTCAATTGGCATCAGAGCAGGCACCCTGCCTGTATTTTGGGTGAGATCTAGAGGCATTAATTTCTGGCAAGCATGGATAGAGAAGGAGGCTATGTCAACAGACCACCCCTACTTGATGGCACAAATTATGAGTACTGGAAATCCAGGATGTGTGCATTCCTGAAATCCATTGACAGCAGAACTTGGAAAGTTGTGCTTAAAGGCTGGGATCATCCTGTGGTTTTGGACAAAGATGGTAACAAAACTGAGATTCTGAAGCCTGAAGAAGAATGGACCAAAGCTGAAGATGATCTGTCATTGGGAAATTCAAAAGCTTTGAATGCTATTTTTAATGGTGTGGACCAGAATATGTTCAGACATATCAAACAATGTACTGTTGCAAAGGAGGCCTGGGAAATTTTAAAAACAACACATGAAGGAACTTCTAAGGTAAAGATGTCCAGATTGCAGTTGCTGACCACCAAGTTTGAGAACCTGAAGATGATGGAAGATGAAACTATTCAGGATTTCTACATGAATGTGCTTGACATGGCTAACTCTTTTGATTCACTTGGGGAAAAGATGTCTGATGAAAAGATAGTAAGAAAAATCCTCAGGTCCCTGCCCAGAAGATTTGATATGAAGGTTACAGCAATTGAGGAGGCTCATGATATTTCTGCTATGAAGGTTGAAGAGCTCATTGGTTCTTTGTTGAACTTTGAGACTGCTTTTTGTAAACAGACTGAGAAGAAAGGAAAAGGTGTAGCTTTTACTGTGAATTCTGAAGCTAATGATCAACAAGAGTCTAATGAGGATGATTTATCAGAAGCTCTAGTGTTCCTTGGAAAATAATTCAACAGATTTCTGAAGAAGGTTGACAGAAAATCCAAGACCAAAGGTCAGAATTTCAGATTCAAGAAGCAACAAATTGATGAGAAGAAGACCAAGTCTGAGGAGAAAAGTAACCAAGCCAAAGGTGTGCAGTGCTTTGAGTGTGAGGGGTATGGACATATCAAGTCTGAATGTCCTACTTTTCTTAAGAAGCGGAAGAAAAGCCTAGCTGTGTCATGGTCTGATGAAGATTCAGAAGAAGATTTTGAGAATGAATCTGCTAAGGGTGACACAAGTCTGATGGTTAAGCTGCAGTCTCAGAAATCAGAAGTTCTTACAAAGTCTGAAGAATATTTAGAGACTGAAACCTTGTCTGTGTCTGACTCAGAGTCTGAAGGTTTACTAGTGTCTGAAGCCAGAGCTGAAAAACTCTCTTATGATGAACTGGCTGACACTTACAGAAAGCTGTACATTAGAAGTGCAGATGTTTGCAAGGAGGTTCTGGATCAGAAGGAGATAATCTTTCAACTGGAGGCTGAAAAAGGAGAACTTTTGATGAAAAATTCAGAACTAAAAGAAGAAGTGAACCAGCTAAATTCCCAACTTGAGCATATGAAAAAGCAGATTAGAATGATGAATACTGCTACTGATAAGTTGGAAGAGATTCTAGATGTCCAGAAGCAAGGAAAAACTGGGTTAGGTTATGCTGATCAGAGTCTGAAGATCAAGGAGAAAAATTCTGTTAAACAGTTTGTTCCTGCTACTCAGACTCATGATCCTATGATTGGAACATCTCAGATGAAACCTCAGAAACAAGCCCAGATGCAAGGTCAGAAGCATATTTTGATGAGACCTCAAAAGCATACTCAAATGAGACCTCAGAAGCATGTTCAAATGCAACCCCAGAAGTTCAACAGAAGAAGGAGGAATCATACCTGGACCTGTCATCATTGTGGTAAGAAGGGGCATATTAAACCTTTTTGCTTTAAACTCTATGGTTATCCTGAACACTTTCAATGTAGAAGAGTGCAACCAGCTGCAACCAGCACAATGTTCAGAAGGTGTGGAAACCTAAGGTTCAGAATGTTGGCCTGATTGCTCATACCTCATTGAGAGCCATCTCAAAAGAAGACTGGTATTTTGATAGTGGGTGTTCAAGACACATGACTGGTGTTAAGAAGCTGCTGAGCAATATCAGATCATACTCCAGAAGTTATGTGACATTTGGTGATGGTGCAAAATGTGAGATTTTGGGTATTGGTGATTTAATCAGTGAAGGGTTGCCTAGATTGAATGATGTGCTGTTAGTGAAAGGTTTAACCTCTAATCTGATCAGTATTAGCCAACTTTGTGATCAAGACTTAAAGGTTAATTTCAACAAGCAAGAATGTTTTGTGACTGATCAAGATGGTAAAGTTCAGATGAGGGGCTGCAGATCCAAAGATAACTGTTATTTATGGGTTTCTGAAGAAGAAAGAAGTCTGACTTCTTGTCTTATGAGCTCAGAAGAGGAAGTCAAGCTCTGGCACCAAAAACTGGGACATTTGCACCTGAAAGGCATGAAGAAAATCCTAAGTGCTGAAGCTATCAGAGGTGTACCTAATCTGAAGATCAATGAGGACAATGTTTGTGGTGATTGTCAAATTGGGAAACAAACAAGAAAGTCTCATCCAAGATTAGTTCATCAAGTAACTACTAAAGTACTAGAACTTTTACATATGGATTTAATGGGGCCTATGCAAGTAGAAAGTATTGGAGGAAAAAGGTATGCATTTGTAATGGTAGATGACTACTCAAGATTCACATGGGTTAGTTTTGTTAGAGAAAAGTCTGATACTTTTGAAGTGTTTAAAGACTTATGCATTCCATTACAAAGAGAGAAGGATTGTGGTATTATCAGAATCAGGAGTGATCATGGCAAAGAGTTTGAAAACAAGATTTTTACAGAATTCTGTGCTTCTGAAGGTTTAAAACATGAATTTTCTGCACCTATCACACCTCAGCAAAATGGTGTAGTTGAGAGGAAGAATAGGACATTAGCAGAATGTGCAAGGGTTATGCTACATGCAAAGAAGCTGCCTTACATGTTTTGGGCTGAAGCCATGAATATTGCCTGCTATATCCACAACAGAGTTACTTTGAAGAAGGGAACAGCCTGTACTTTATATGAATTATGGAATGGGAGAAAGCCAACTGTGAAATACTTTCATGTGTTTGGGAGCAGATGTTACATTCTGGCTGACAGGGAAAATAGAAGAAAACTGGATCCTAAGTCTGATGAAGGTATATTTTTGGGATATTCAGTAAACAGCAGAGCCTATAGGGTGTTTAACTCAAGAACTAAAGTTGTGATGGAAAGCATAAATGTGGTTATTGATGATATGTCTGCTGAGAATGAAAGGGATAAGCCTGAAGTTATTCCAGAGTCTGAAGCCTCAGAAGAACAAACTTCAGAAGCAGAAAATCATCCAGAGTCTGAAGAAGCAGAAGGGCATCCAGATCATGATCCTACCAATAAAGGGCCATCAATTAGAGTTCAGAAGGATCATCCTAAAGAGCTAATCATTGGGAGTTTGGATCAAGGGGTCAGAACCAGAAGATCAGACTCAGCTGCTACAGATTCATGTTTTGTGTCTAAGTTTGAACCTAAAAATATAAAAGAAGCCCTAACTGATGAATTTTGGATTGAAGCTATGCAAGATGAGTTGAATCAATTCAAAAGGAGTGAAGTGTGGAATCTGGTTCCAAGACCTGAAGGGTTGAATGTGATTGGCACTAAATGGATATACAAGAATAAAACAGATGAAAATGGTACTGTAGTCAGAAACAAGGCAAGGTTGGTTGCTCAGGGTTATACTCAAGTAGAGGGATTGGATTTTGATGAAACCTTTGCACCTGTGGCCAGACTAGAGTCCATAAGATTGCTGTTGGGTGTTTCCTGTATTCTCAAGTTTAAGCTATTTCAGATGGATGTGAAGAGTGCATTTCTGAATGGATATTTGCAAGAAGAAGTATATGTTGAACAACCTAAGGGTTTTGTGGATCATCAGTTTCCAGATCATGTGTACAAATTGAAGAAAGCCTTATATGGACTCTGTCATACCCAATTTTTGACCTAAAATTTCTTTTTTACTCGTCTTTTTGGTTCGGAATTTTTCGTCGTCTAAGACGAAATTTCGACAGAGAGGTATTTTAAAATACCTCATTTTTTTTAATTTCGTCCGGGTCCGTCTTTTTGTTTTTATTATTATTTTTATTCTTTTAAATGTTTTTATTATTATTTTATTTAGTGCTATTATTATTATTTTTTTAGTTACTTTTTTTAATTTTTACAGTCTGACCTTTTGTGGAGAAGACCTTTTTTCATAAAATTAATGTGTTTTAATTTGTCACTTATTTGTCCATTAATTTGTCCATTATTGAGTATTATTGTCACTTAATTTGTCAAGCTGACTTTTATTGAGTATTAGTGTTGGCATTTAGTATTTTAACACAGTAGCAGCACAGCCAGAGGGGGAGCCAATTCATAATCAGTCCGAAACCAAAGGAACCAAAACAGACAATCAATCAGAACACAAAAAATACCAGAACCAAAAAGTCATAATCAAAAACACTACCACCTCCTCCCCACACAAACACTCACTCACGGCCCTTCCCCATACCCACAACACAAAACTTTCAACCAAAAACCTCCCACAACCAACACAAACCCAGCCATCACCAGCCACAAACAACATTAAACCACACCAACACAAACCCTCCCCTCTCCCAGCCACATCACAACCGTACGGAACAGCCCTCACCATCCATTCACACGCACAGCCATCACCAGCCACACCCATAACCAAAATCCGCGGCCACAACCACCCAAACCCACAGCGCCCCCACTCCTCCCCACCCTAAACTACCACGCCGTCCACAACCCAGCATAACAACACGCGGCCGTCATCACCACACAAAGCCAAACCGAATCAAAATCCGAACAACAAAAGCCATCTAAGCCGGAAGCCAAACCCAAAAAAGAGAGGTAGAGGATTCGAATTTTGTTTTAAATGTTAGATCTAGAACTTTGATCACTTTTTTTTGAAAAACTAAGGCCGGTTTTGAAGAGAGAAGAGGGAGAGGGTTCGGAAAAACTTTTTTTTTAAGAAAAGAGAGCTTTTTTTTCTTCTCCGGCGCGGTGGCGCCGCCCCCCTGGGCTGCCGGCCGCCGCGCTGGAATTTAACCAATCCGGCCACGAGTTGAACAGAAAAGAGGGAGAGGAGAGGAGAAGAAAGAGAAAGTTTGTGTAAAATGAGAGAAAAAACCGATCTTGGGCATTTATATAGAAACTGAACCGGTTCGGTTCACTTGAACCGAACCGGTCTGATTTTTTTATCCTCTTCTCCTTCAGCCCAGCATCAGCCCGTTTTCTTCCTTTTCCCCCTCTCCTTTCTGATTACTTTTTGCACCCCCCTTTCTGCTCATAGCACCCCCCTGTTCCTTTTTTTTTTTATTTTCTCTTATCATTTCTTGCATTTTATTTTGTTATTTCCTTATGTATTTTCATGCATATTATTCCATTGCATTTACATTATAGTATTTCATGCATTTTTTTATTATTATTTTCCTTTTATTTTCATGCATTTTCATTTTATTTTTATTTTTAGCATATTTATTTAATTTTTAGTGCATTTGCAATTTTTATTTTTATTTATTATTTTGCCATTTCTTAGAATGCATTTAAGTTATTTTCATGCATATTATTCCATTGCATCTACCTTATAGTATTTCATGCATTTTTTTTTTATTATTATTTTCCTTTTATTTTCATGCATTCTCATTTTATTTTTATTCTTAGCATATTTATTTATTTTTTAGTGCATTTGCAATTTTTCTTTTTATTCATTATTTTGCCATTTCTTAGAATGTATTTAGGCACAATGTAAATATTAATGAGAATTTGCACTGACACTCACTTTATTTATTCTGCTTTATGCCTTTTATTTTTTATTATTTTCGCTTTACAAAAGAAAAATACAAAAAAATTAGGTTAGCTTAATTTCAAAAGGGTTTCGTGGTGATCCAACGTCACCACGAAAATTCTTCGCGTTTAGCTTTTTATTATGTTTTTAGTTTTAGGTAAATATAACAAAAAACAAAAACATTCAAATAATCAAAAAAATCACAAAAATCTTTTCATAAATAAACCTTGATTTTCAATCAAGTGTCCCTTTTTTTTCTTTTATTTTCTTTAAATAACCATTAATCTACTTGAATAATACTTGAATCATTTTCAAAATAAAAAACACAAACCCATCTCATTTTGCCGCTCGGCCTTTATTTTTATCTTTAAAACCTTTTTTTAAAAACTAATAAAAAACACAAAACAAATCAAACGGTATTTTTACCCCGAACTACGAGGTTTTGATCCCTCACGGGTACGTAGGCAGAGGACTCCGTCCTTCCAAATCATAAAAAATAAAAAAACACTTTCTTTTCTTTCTTCACTACTCTAATTCATTCTTTTCTTTTAAAAATATAAGCAAGTTATAGCCAAAATAAATAAATAAAATCAAGAGGTTCTCGTAGAGTACTACGAACGTTTAGGGTGCTAACACCTTCCCTAAACGTAACTAACCCCCGAACCCTAATCTTTAAAAGTGTGGTAATTTAGAACTTTTTTCCGCCTTTCTTTAAAAAAATTAAAAGTTCAGTCGTGAAATAAAATTAGTGAGTCAACGCTAATCAATAGCTTGATCTCCGAAATTCACCGCGACTGAAATGGCGACTTCACTGGGGATAACCCTAAGAGGGTTGAGCCTAACTTGAATTTATTTAATTATTTTGTGCTATAACTTGCTTAGAATAAAAATAAAAGTGTAAATATGTGCATATGTGTTTTTTCTCTTTACGTGAGTGGTGAGATAAGTCCTACACCCGGACTTGAGGGAAACATAAGATAGGACGGTGGTATAATCAAAGTGTCTTTCCGAGGGTAAATTTCGGATGTGGCACATGTGATAACCCCACTCAATGGAGGAATCTTGGAAGTATTATTATGTTGGCATGAGTAAGTCGTGTCCGGCATTGATATTTTCAAGTGACCTATGAAGTTGAGGACCTTTAGTTACCTTTAACCCATCTTGGCCTTTTAGGACGTAGTGCGGTGGCTAACCAAGAGTAATCTTGAATTAGTTGATACGCGATACTACACTCAAACGAGACTTTCTTACAAATATTATTGGATCGGGAGTCAATCTCGTAACCCGACGATATTTGGAAGGGGTTGAGGACTTTGGGAACTTGGTAGAACCCGTGATACAGGTACATGTGAAACCCTAGTCCTTACCAAATGGCGTGTTTACCCTTGACTCCAACATTTTGGACTTAACCTCACCATGTTTTCTCCGCTCTTTAGCATAATCATGCATGCATGCATTCATTCATAAACATTTTTTTCATCCAATTATCGAAAGACTTAAACAAGTTTTTTTAAACATCATAGAGGAGCACTAGGAAGTACACCTTCAAGAGCCCTGATTTGTTGAATTTAAGGAAGCTAGGAGTCTTTAGATTTCTTTTAAAAATCTAGCTTCCACTAAAGGACTTTTGAATTGGTCCCTTGGCTTGGTTTCTAAAAAAGAACTATTTTGTAAGGCCTTGATGCTCAAATGAAATGTTCAAACCATGATGTTTACAGTTACTTCAACGTAGTCCTTCGATAAAATATCTTTCTTTTTTGCATACGCATAATCATGCATCATATCGCATTCATAGTTTCTCAAGCCGAGTCTCACGTCTTGTTTTTTCCAAAGGTCCATCTGCCTAGTCCAAGAAAGTGGCCCGACGAATTCTGCACAAACTGAATCGCATTTACAACACTATGGCTAATCAGAAAAGAATGGATCTGTTAGAGCAAGAAAACCAGAACCTCCGGGAAGAGGTGGCCAATCTCCGGGAAGGGATGGAGAAGTTGACCTCCATGATGAATGCTCTGTTGGCTTCCCAAGCCCAGACGTCAGTTCCTCAGCCTGCTGTTACTACTCTTGAGCAGCCAATCTTATCTGCTTTACCAACTTCTACCATACTTGCTCCACCGCCCGGCACGTCTAGAGCTTACCCATGGGGGATGCCATTTCTATCAGACGAAGGTTTTCATCCCACTTCTTTTGGAACCCCAACTCCGGCTATCCAGAAATCAGCTCCAGCCCCAACAAAGGCCTCAGCAACAGTATCAACAACAGCCTCGACAACAGGCTACCCAGCAGTCCGACAACAGAATCGGGTTCAGCGGATATCCCATTTTGATCCAATCCACATGGCGTATGCAGAGTTGCTTCCCGCTTTGCTTGATAAAAATCTTGTTCAAACTAGGGCACCTCCTAAGGTACCTGAAAGATTGCCAAGGGGGTATAGACCTCATCTTTCTTGTGCTTTCCATCAAGGGGCATCCGGTCATGACGTTGAGCATTGTTACGCCTTGAAAGCCGAAGTCCAGAAGTTGATCCAGGCCAACATCCTATCCTTCAAAGGGTCGAGTCCCGATGTGCAAGCTAATCTACAACCTGGCCATGGGACCCCATCTGTTAATTTGGTGCAAGATTGCCCAGAAGCTCACCCTGTTGAAGAAGGTGGCAGTGAATTTTGTAACACATGGCAGAGATTACTGCAATTGGGTCGCTGTTGACAATTCCTCAGCTACTCATAGGTCCAAGTAATGTGTTTTGTTGTCTTGTCTTTTCAAAAAATCCTTTCGTTCCGCCCGAGACGAAAGTGAACTTTTAGGGCTTTTGTTTCATGCATTCCCATCATCAAATAAGAAGTCGTTTTGTTCCTGACTATGTTTTTTTATTATTCTTAGCTTTTTCTGGAAAATGGTAACAAAAAAACCAAAAATATTTTATTTTTATTTTCTGTTTTCAATCAATTTCAAAAAAGTTTGCATTGTTCACTCATCTTCTAAAATCAATCATCAATCATATGCAGACTAAGCATCAATAAACCCGTTGAACACTGTAACCCTATGCTCTCTCCCGACTTTGAGTTCCCTGTTTACGAAGCTGAAGAGGAAGAGGATGAAGGGATTCTCGAAAAGATCTCTCTGTTACTAGAATATGGAAAGAACATCATTCAGTCTCATGAAGAAGCACTGGAAGCACTAAACTTGGGTTCCGAGGAACTGCTGCTACGGTATTCCTGATAAAGTCCCAAATGAGTGGTGCCATCGAGGCTGCAAAAAAAAAATCAAACAAAAAAACATCAAAAAAAGAACAAAAGCAAAAAAAAACAAAAAGGAAAATACATCAAAAAGATGGTGCAGAAGATGGTAACCACCTACAAGGACGTGCATGAGATGTTACAGAATGCTTTTACACGGATATCGTACTTCAGTGTGTACCTCAACAGGGGCAACCCCCTTCTCTTTAGTGTATGGCATGGAAGGGTTACTCCCTATGGAGGTTGAGATCCCATCGATGAGAGTTCTGATGGAGGCCAAATTGTCTGAGGCTGAATGGTGTCAAAGTAGGTATGATCAGCTGAACTTGATTGAAGAAAAACGCATGGCTGCCTTGTGTCATGGTCAACTATATCAACAGAGGATGAAGCAAGCTTTTGACAAGAAGGTTCGTCCTCGTGTGTTTCAAGAAGGAGATCTTGTGCTCAAGAAGGTTTTATCTTTCTAACCCGATTCTAGGGGCAAGTGGACGCCTAATAATGAAGGACCATATGTCGTCAAGAGAACATTCTCCGGTGGTGCAATGACCCTTATGACTATGGATGGCGATGAGCTTCCCCGTCCTGTGAACGCCCATGCAGTCAAGAAATACTTTGTCTAAAAATAAAAGAACAGCTCGCTGAGTCGAAAACCCGAAAGGACGGCCTAGGCAAAAATGAGCGTCTCGGTGGACTGAAAACCCGAAAGGGCGGTCCAGGCAAAAATTAGAGACATGAAACAGAGAATAATCATCCTGATAGGTCGAAAACCCAAAAGGGCGATCTATGCAAAAGTTAAGGATCCAAAGACAAAGTAACTGCATTGGTCTGATCTCTACTCACTTGGGGCACATCAGCGGTTAAAAAGACTCTGAATCTAAAGCATCCAAACGGTGGAATTCAAAGTTGTTAGGGAGAATAGCGGCTATTGTGTTCAATGTACCCTCCCCTTATATTTACCATTTTCCAAACTTCGTGAGATCCGTGGAGCCACGCCATTGGCGGGCCACCACTCTTTTAATTGAATTTGAGCCTGTGCCTTTTATTTGGAACTCCCATTTATTTTGTTTATAAAACTCCTTCTATTTTTGATGGTAGTACTTGAAGCAAAACTTTTTTTAAAAATCATAAAAAAAAATTTTATATATTTTTTTGGAAAGCATAGACAACAAACACATTTTCTCTGAACTCATGAATAAGTGAAGTATGCGTCAACATCTGTCCTGAGAACGGATAAAATCTGCAGGCTGGACATGGTCAATTGCTTGAAAAAAGAAAGAAAAAGAAAAGAGCTCGGTAAGTCGAAAACCCGAAAGGGCGGCTTAGGCAAAAATGAGCGTCCCGGTGGACTGAAAACCCGAAAGGGCGGTCCAGGCAAAAATTAGGGGCATACAAAAGAATATATTCCCGGTGGACTGAAAACCCGAAAGGGCGGTCCAGGCAAAAGTTAGGGATTCAAGAAAGAAAAAACAAAAGATAAGCATGACCACAGAAGCACCAGGTCCTTCTGCCAGGTTTTTGGATTAGCACGTTCCCCACAAGAAGTGTTTACCCCGTCAATGTTTTGGATATGTCCCCAATGGCATCATCCCCAATGAAGATTGCTGAGTGTTTGTACTGCGCCGTCGGTCCACTTTTCCATCTTACCTGTCCAGTCTTGTCTCATCAAGTCCATCAGTTCTACTGTCCCACAAGTCAATCCTCCATACAGTCATACAAGTCGTATTGTCTTACATACATTCATACATTCATGCATATACACATTCATGCATACACAACATGCACATAGCATCATTCAATGCATGGTTGCATTAACCACCCTGAGTCTTGCTTTTCATGTCAATCAATCATGAACAATTTGTGACTCTTTTTCCCCCAAGTGTCATCCCCAGTATGTCTGATCCAGAGATGTCACCCTCTTTATGTCAAGCGGCAGTTCTTTAACGAACAGCTTGTGTCTACCTTTATTTCTTTGTCGTCAATGGCAGTTCGGCAACAACCCGAACAGTTGGCATCTACATTTATTTCTTTGTCGTCAATGGCAGTTCGGCAACAACCCGAACAGTTGACATCAACATTTATTCCTTGTCGTCAATGGCAGTTCGGCAACAACCCGAACAGTTGACATCTACCTTTATTCCTTGTCGTCAATGGCAGTTCGGCAACAACCCGAACAGTTGGCATCAACCATTTATTCCTTGTCGTCAATGGCAGTTCGGCAACAACCCGAACAGTTGACATCTACCTTTATTCCTTGTCGTCAATGGCAGTTCGGCAACAACCCGAACAGTTGGCATCAACCTTTATTCCTTGTCGTCAATGGCAGTTCTGCAACAACCCGAACAGTTGACATCTACCTTTATCGTCAATGGCAGTTCGACAACAACCCGAACAGTTGGCATCAACCTTTATTCCTTGTCGTCAATGGTAGTTCGGCAACAACCCGAACAGTTGACATCTTCCTTTATCGTCAATGGCAGTTCGGCAACAACCCGAACAGTTGGCATCAACCTTTATTCCTTGTCGTCAATGGCAGTTCGGCAACAACCCGAACAGTTGACATCTACCTTTATTCCTTGTCGTCAATGGCAGTTCGGCAACAACCCGAACAGTTGACATCTACCTTTATTCCTTGTCGTCAATTGCAATTCGGCAACAACCCGAACTGTTGGCATCTACATTTACTTCTTTGTCGTCAATGGCAGTTCGGCAACAACCCGAACAGTTGGCATCTACATTCACTTCTTTGTCGTCAATGGCAGTTCGGCAACAACCCGAACAGTTGACATCTACCTTTATTTCTTTGTCGTCAATGGCAGTTCGGCAACAACTCGAACAGTTGGCATCTACCCTTTATTTCTTATCGTCAATGGCAGTTCGGCAACAACCCGAACAGTTGACATCTACTTTTATTTCTTGTCGTCAATGGCAGTTCGGCAACAACCCGAACAGTTGGCATCTACCTTTATTTCTTGTCGTCGGTGGTAGTTCGGCAACATCCCGAACAGCTGACATTTACCTGTTTACCGTCACGTTGTTGTCAGTGGCTAGTTCGGTTACATCCCGAACAGCTGGCAGGTTACTTTTATGTCCGTCTTTACCTCAAGGGGCAAGCTCTACAAACGGGCAGCTTGGGGTCGGTGTCGTCTCTCATATCATACTTCCTTTTTTCAGCTGTCAAGGCGATAGTTGATCCCTTCCCCAGTGAAACTATGTTATCCCCCAGTGGAGTCGGATCCCTTGCTTTAACAAACTCGGGTATCCTTTGGTTTTGTTTTACCCCGGTCAGGTCATCTTCGCCGTCTTGCATTTGCATTTGCATCATGAGCATCTCATTTTCTCTTTTAGGTCCAAAATTGGCGTACTCTGTATTTAAGTCCCTTCGACCCGTCGAATCCAAGATTTTCTCTTCAGATCTCCGGACGAAGAGACTTAAATAGCGGCATCTGTCATACCCCAATTTTTGACCTAAAATTTCTTTTTTACTCGTCTTTTTTGTTCGGAATTTTTCGTCGTCTTAGACGAAATTTCGACAGAGAGGTATTTTAAAATACCTCATTTTTTTTAATTTCGTCCGGGTCCGTCTTTTTGTTTTTATTATTATTTTTATTCTTTTAAATGTTTTTATTATTATTTTATTTAGTGCTATTATTATATTTTTTTTAGTTACCTTTTTTAATTTTTACAGTCTGACCTTTTGTGGAGAAGACCTTTTTTCATAAAATTAATGTGTTTTAATTTGTCACTTATCTGTCCATTAATTTGTCCATTATTGAGTATTATTGTCACTTAATTTGTCAAGCTGACTTTTATTGAGTATTAGTGTTGGCATTTAGTATTTTAACACAATAGCAGCACAGCCAGAGGGGGAGCCAATTCATAATCAGTCCGAAACCAAAGGAACCAAAACAGACAATCAATCAGAACACAAAAAATACCAGAACCAAAAAGTCATAATCAAAAACACTATCACCTCCTCCCCACACAAACACTCACTCACGGCCCTTCCCCATACCCACAACACAAAACTTTCAACCAAAAACCTCCCACAACCAACACAAACCCAGCCATCACCAGCCACAAACAACATTAAACCACACCAACACAAACCCTCCCCTCTCCCAGCCACATCACAACCGTACGGAACAGCCCTCACCATCCATTCACACGCACAGCCATCACCAGCCACACCCATAACCAAAATCCGCGGCCACAACCACCCAAACCCACAGCGCCCCCACTCCTCCCCCACCCTAAACTACCACGCCGTCCACAACCCAGCATAACAACACGCGGCCGTCATCACCACACAAAGCCAAACCGAATCAAAATCCGAACAACAAAAGCCATCTAAGCCGGAAGCCAAACCCAAAAAAGAGAGGTAGAGGATTCGAATTTTGTTTTAAATGTTAGATCTAGAACTTTGATCACTTTTTTTTGAAAAACTAAGGCCGGTTTTGAAGAGAGAAGAGGGAGAGGGTTCGGAAAAACTTTTTTTTTAAGAAAAGAGAGCTTTTTTTTCTTCTCCGGCGCGGTGGCGCCGCCCCCCTGGGCTGCCGGCCGCCACGCTGGAATTTAACCAATCCGGCCACGAGTTGAACAGAAAAGAGGGAGAGGAGAGGAGAAGAAAGAGAAAGTTTGTGTAAAATGAGAGAAAAAACCGATCCTGGGCATTTATATAGAAACTGAACCGGTTCCGTTCACTTGAACCGAACCGGTCTGATTTTTTTATCCTCTTCTCCTTCAGCCCAGCATCAGCCCGTTTTCTTCCTTTTCCCCCTCTCCTTTCTGATTACTTTTTGCACCCCCCTTTCTGCTCATAGCACCCCCCTGTTCCTTTTTTTTTTATATTTTCTCTTATCATTTCTTGCATTTTATTTTGTTATTTCCTTATGTATTTTCATGCATATTATTCCATTGCATTTACATTATAGTATTTCATGCATTTTTTTATTATTATTTTCCTTTTATTTTCATGCATTTTCATTTTATTTTTATTTTTAGCATATTTATTTAATTTTTAGTGCATTTGCAATTTTTATTTTTATTTATTATTTTGCCATTTCTTAGAATGCATTTAAGTTATTTTCATGCATATTATTCCATTGCATCTACCTTATAGTATTTCATGCATTTTTTTTTATTATTATTTTCCTTTTATTTTCATGCATTCTCATTTTATTTTTATTCTTAGCATATTTATTTATTTTTTAGTGCATTTGCAATTTTTCTTTTTATTCATTATTTTGCCATTTCTTAGAATGTATTTAGGCACAATGTAAATATTAATGAGAATTTGCACTGACACTCACTTTATTTATTCTGCTTTATGCCTTTTATTTTTTATTATTTTCGCTTTACAAAAGAAAAATACAAAAAAATTAGGTTAGCTTAATTTCAAAAGGGTTTCGTGGTGATCCAACGTCACCACGAAAATTCTTCGCGTTTAGCTTTTTATTATGTTTTTAGTTTTAGGTAAATATAACAAAAAACAAAAACATTCAAATAATCAAAAAAATCACAAAAATCTTTTCATAAACAAACCTTGATTTTCAATCAAGTGTCCCTTTTTTTTCTTTTATTTTCTTTAAATAACCATTAATCTACTTGAATAATACTTGAATCATTTTCAAAATAAAAAACACAAACCCATCTCATTTTGCCGCTCGGCCTTTATTTTTATCTTTAAAACCTTTTTTTAAAAACTAATAAAAAACACAAAACAAATCAAACGGTATTTTTACCCCGAACTACGAGGTTTTGATCCCTCACGGGTACGTAGGCAGAGGACTCCGTCCTTCCAAATCATAAAAAATAAAAAAACACTTTCTTTTCTTTCTTCACTACTCTAATTCATTCTTTTCTTTTAAAAATATAAGCAAGTTATAGCCAAAATAAATAAATAAAATCAAGAGGTTCTCGTAGAGTACTACGAACGTTTAGGGTGCTAACACCTTCCCTAAACGTAACTAACCCCCGAACCCTAATCTTTAAAAGTGTGGTAATTTAGAACTTTTTTCCGCCTTTCTTTAAAAAAATTAAAAGTTCAGTCGTGAAATAAAATTAGTGAGTCAACGCTAATCAATAGCTTGATCTCCGAAATTCACCGCGACTGACTCAAGCAAGCACCAAGAGCAAGGTATGAAAGATTGACTCAGTTTCTAGTTGCTCAAGGTTACAGAAAAGGAGGTTTTGATAAAACATTATTTGTGAAGAATGAACATGGAAGTCTGATGATTGCTCAGATCTATGTTGATGACATAGTATTTGGTGGAATGTCTCAGAAGATGGTCAAATTGTTTGTTCAGCAAATGCAGTCAGAATTTGAAATGAGTTTGGTTGGTGAGCTGAATTATTTTCTTGGATTGCAAGTCAAGCAAATGGAAAACACTATCTTTATTTCTCAGAGTAAATATGCCAAGAACATTGTGAAAAAGTTTGGTATGGAATCTGCTGCTCATAAAAGGACACCAGCTGCTACTCACCTGAAGTTGACTAAGGATGAACATGGAATCTCAGTAGATCAAAGTCAATATAGGAGCATGATAGGAAGCCTATTGTACTTGACTGCAAGCAGACCTGATATCACATTTGCTGTTGGAGTTTGTGTAAGATACCAAGCTGATCCTAAGATGAGTCATCTGACACAAGTTAAAAGGATCCTGAAGTATGTGAATAGCACAAGTGGCTATGGAATCATGTATTCTCATAGTTCAAGTTCTGATTTAATGGGATTTTGTGATGCTGACTGGGCTGGAAGTGCTGATGACAGGAAGAGCACCTCAGGAGGTTGTTTCTTTCTAGGAAATAATTTGATTTCATGGTTCAGCAAGAAACAAAACTGTGTGTCATTGTCTACAGCTGAAGCTGAATACATAGCTGCTGGTAGTAGTTGTTCACAACTGGTTTGGATGAAACAGATGCTTGAAGAGTATAACATTGAACAAGGAACCATGACATTTTATTGTGATAACCTCAGTGCAATTAACATTTCTAAGAACCCTATTCAGCACAGTAGAACTAAACACATAGATATCAGACATCACTTTATCAGAAATCTTGTGGAGGACAAGATTATTCAGCTGGAACATGTGGATACTGAGAATCAAATTGCTGACATTTTCACAAAAGCCTTGGATGCTAAACAGTTTGAGAATCTGAGAAGCAAGTTAGGTGTGTGTTTACATGAGGACTTATAGCAATCAAAGCAAACTGGATGTGAGGAAGATAGAGTACCTGCCAGTTGTGCTCATGCTGAGTGTGATCCTGCATCTGAGTCTGATAGTTTTTCCAGGATCTGTGTTACTTGTTTTGATTTTATTCCCTATTTGAAGTCTGAGATTTGTCAGAATTTTGTGGCTAAAAAGGGGGAGAAAATCTTATGCTTGAGCTGTTCAAAATTAGAAGATGTGTTGCTGCTTAGAATTAGTTCAAATTTCAGATGTTCAGCTTTCAGTGCTATTCAGAAACTATTTGTGAAGCTCAGAGTTCAGAACCAATGCAACAAGAGTTGTCAAGATATTATTGAGGGGGAGTATGTGTCTCAGGGGGAGTACAAGGTCATTAAAATCATGAGTGAAGAGCTGTCCTTGGTCCTGAAGTGTGGTCCTGAAGAACAAATTCATGAGTGAAGAGCTGTCCTTGGTCCTGAAGTGTGGTCCTGAAGAACAATTGTGCTCTGATACCATTTTTCACTGCAGTTCAGAAGTAAGGGGGAGTTTTATGAGTTGCAGGGGGAGTGTTGTGAAGCTTCAGGAGTGTTTGTGATGATCAGGAGTTGATCAGTAGAAGATGTTATGTGTGCTTCAGGGTGTTCAGAAGTTGAAGCTGTTGTTTAACATAGCTCAGAAAGTGTTTTGTCCGCTGCCTAATTTATGTGCTATGTTATATTGTTGTGAAGTTCTTCATTGATGAGCTAGTGTTATGGGAGATTGAAGAACTTGGATGTGTGAACATTGGTTTTAGCCAAAAATTTGCCAAAGGGGGAGATTGTTGAGTATTTTGGTGTTGGCTGCATGTTTTGGCAAATCCAATGTGTTGAATAGTAGCATCTCCATGTCTAGAACAAATCTTTAGTTGCAAGTTTTTCATTTTGAAGTCATTCAGAAGCTGAAATCACCATCAGAAGCTGAAAGTTACTTCAGAAGCACTGTAGCACTTCAGAAGCTGAATTCAGAGTCTGATGCCAGCGTTGACTTTGGTTGACTTCATCAGAAGCTGATCTTTTTCAAGTTGTTTCTGCGCGAATCGTGGCAAGATTTAAACAGGAATTATCCTCGTATATTGCTTCTAGAATGCTGTTTGTTTTGGAGAAGATCTTATTAAAGATTTGGTTCAGTTTCATGAACTTCGTATTTTTCTGTTACAATCTTATTAAGATTCTTTCCTGGTTTATTTGTTTCCTTATTGGACCAATCATAATTCAGAAACAAATCAATTTGGAAGATTGGATTGGGTTTTATGCTGCTTGCTGAAGGTTATAAAAGGAGGAGTGTTGCTGCTTTCAAGACTTACGAAAATATAGAGTTTTAGATCAGAGAATTGAGTCTTAGTGTGTTAAGCTTCTAGCTTTATTTGTGCACCACTCAGTTTGAGTTGGTTTAGAGTTTTTATTGAGTTGTAAATTCATTCTAAGCCTGTAGGTACGAATGAAGGTTTGTTGGTGAAGTTGTTCTTAAAAACAGAGTAGTTTTTGTTAAGGGGTTCAGTAACAGGTTTGTTACTTGAATAGGAAGTTAGTAGTTACTAATACTCAACGTGTTGGGTAGAATTCAAGACTAGGAGGAAGTTAATTGCTTAGGCTGGGAACTGGGAGTCAGTGTCTTGAGTCATAAGGATTAATTCCTATAGTGGAATTCCTTCCTGGATTGGTATCCCCCAGAGTAGGAGGTGTTTACTCCGAACTGGGTTAACAAATTCTGTGTGCCTCTTTATTTTCTTGCACCTTTATTTCTGCTGTTAACCTGTTTTTAGTTGTGCTCTGTTTTTGCAACTTGTTGTGTCCTGCATCGTGTTTTGATTCTGTCCAGCCAGAATTTCATTTATAAAACTCGACTAAAACACATTCAAACTACCTACTTTAACTCTAAAATTGGACTAAAAATCCTATATAATTTCATGTAATCAAAGCCCCGCATTTGAACATTTGCTTGTGCTCAAGCAAAGATACTTCTAAACTAAAATTCATAGAAAAATAACACACCTCCCTAAATGATTAAAATACCACAAAATAATTTTACCTCTAACGGCGATGTAACTACCGGTGTCACTTGCATTGTCATGTTCAAAATAGTATGGTTCTCCACACTTCAAGTTATTCGGTCCAAAGGAAGTAGCAAAGTGATGACAACTAAAGCATGATCTTTTTTCTACCTAAACCTACTGCCTAAACATTTAATCAAGGTATTTTCTCCAGTCAACATGCACATGCCAATTAACCATACAATTTGAGGGTATTCTAAACTTGAATCAAAGTACATACAATACACACATTGTTAGAGTGCTTTCATGGATTATATCTTGACTTAGGCAATGGGTGGATAATTTGGAAAAGTAGTGTTAAATTCGAGTTAGGTTTCTACTACTTGTTCTTGATCTATTCAGCAATTCCATAATTACCAAGCAATTATGCTTTAATCAATTCAAAATGGGTACAAAGAGAACATACTGTTTTTGTGAAGGGATCTGTTTTTGAAATTTGTGGTCTCTTTTCCTTCCTTTTTCTCTTTTTTTTTTCTTTTGAGAAACTTATATTGATGATGTCTCTTGGTTCTCTTGTACCCCAACACCAACTTAGAATGTTGCTAAAATAGAAGCAGCCCCCAACTTAATTTCAAACCTAAGAAAAACATTTCAATTCTTCTACCTAACTCCATAGAAAATAAACAATATCAAACTAATTCTTAAGGTCAAACTTAAATCGGCTTATATTGTGATTTGTCACCAAGAAAAATGGATTTTTCTATGAAAGTTCAAACTTGGTTTAACAATGATATTATAATATACAAGGCGGCTTGAAAAAAGGCTCTAGTTACCAAAACAAACAAGTTATCAAAACAAATTACCTCAATGTGTGTATGTACAACCAATAAGCATGTAAAGAATATATGCAAACTCATGAAATGAACACATGGATGAAATCATTTCTCCAAAAGGAAAAAGTAGACAATGGATGTATACGGTGCATACGTGTATTTGGCTCAAATATCTCACTGGTTATGATTTGGTGAAGATTGTGCTTTTCAAAAAGATTTCCACTAAAGTAGAACATTTCATTTCGGCATTCGTATCAATCAAACAAGGGCATTAGTAAAATGAAAAATTCTAACAGGCAAATCAATATAATTCAACACATCAAGTGTTGTTTTCATGCACACTTTGTGTAATGAGGATCCAAAATCAATTAGTCACCTTTTTATGACATGTGGGGTAGCGTTGAGGGTGTGGTATATGATCTTTAGATAGATAGATTGGGAGCTAGTCCTCTTGAGGGATTAGGTAGTGTTGTTGAATTTGGCATAAGATTATCTCTATAAATAATAAACAATATATAAATACAAGAATCAATTTATATTAATTAGAATAAACAAAAGAGAGAAATCAATTAAACTTATATGTTTTGAGATTGTTGTTGAATTGACAACCGACATAACTCAATTTGCAAGATGAACAAACAATGAAAGTAGTCTGAAACGCGCTGATCGTGCTGTCCTTAAGGATTTTCCGCGTAATCATACGCTAATCCCCCATGATTTAACAGACCCTTCTCGATATGGAATCGATGAATCAGAACTGGCAAGAAAAAATCTAATCAGGAAGATGAAAACCCAGAATTAAGTTTTTGTGAAAGAGAGGAGAGAATTGTTTTTATTTTAATACTGATCAAAGCAAGTTAAAGAGTGTAATTTTTTCTGTACATACTTCACAAGGCCTTAGGCAAAACGTGATACTTGAGCCAAGCAAAGAAACAACCTTAATAATAGCCACATTCAAGAGATATTAAAAGAAAAACGGTTACAAAAGTTTTGAATTAAAATAAGGGTATAAGACCAAGTCAAACATTATAATTAATAATATGATAATAATTTTCTATTAAAATATTTTGGGTTAATACCGCTTTTGGTCCCTGTAATATGAGCGAATTCCGGTTTTAGTCCCTGTAAAAAAAAAATTTAGATTCTGTCTCTATCATTTCAGATTCTTCCACTATTGGTCCCTCATTTTACCATGTCAGCAAAATCTATCTACGTGGCACGCTGACTGTGTAATTTTTTGTTTTATGCAATTATTTAAAAATTGAAATTGATTAAAATTAAATCAAATCTTCATTTTTCTCCTTCATCCCCATTCATACCACTATCAGATCTTCATCCCTTTTTTCTTCAATCCCAAAACCCAGAAATTCAACAACAGATTCAACAGATTCAAAAAAATACAACAGATTCAACAACACAACAAAATATAATCACTAGAAGCACCACAACAGATTCAACAACACAACAAAATATAATTCACCATTCCCATTAGACAAAAGCACCACTTCATCAGTCACCTTCAAATCTTCCTTCCATGCTTTCATCACAAACGCATCGTTCACCGAAATGCAAGCGATTGTATCAATTCCCTTCGCTTTTAGCTCAGCTGATTTCTCCACGAATCCAGGAACATGTTTTTGTGAGCATGTTGGTGTGAAAGCTCCTGGAAAGGCGAAGAGGACTGCTTTTTTGCCTTTTGTGAGGTCGGAGACGGTTATGGTTTGGACTTCGCCGACGGGGTTGAGGTAGGAGAAGATGGATTCGGGGAGTTTATCGCCGACGGAGATGGTGGCGGAGATTTTGGGGGAAGAGGAGAATCAGAGAGGTTTTGGGTTGAAACAGTTAAGTTTGAGAGGTAAGGTAAAGTTGGAAGAGAGGGTTTTGGTTTTGGGAGATAAGAGTGAGGTGGTGGTGGAAGATGAGAGGAGTCTAGAGAAAGATAGCGAGGCTGCCATTGTTGATTTGGAAGAGTGGGAGATAGTGAAGAGAAGGTGATTATGGAAATGATTGAATGAAGTAAATGCCACGTGGAAATAAAGTAAATGATAAAACAAAAAATTACACGGTCAGTGTGCCACGTAGATAGATTCTGCTAACATGGTTAAATGAGAGACCAATAGTGGAAAAATCTGAAATGATAGGGACAGAATCTAAATTTTTTTTTACAGGGACTAAAATCGGATTTCGCTCATATTACAGGGACCAAAAGCGGTATTAACCAAAATATTTTTCTATATTTCTCAATTAAAAATATGGGACACAAAATATTTGAAACTTTTGAAATATACACAAAATTTTCGCCCTCTGAACAGCTTCAAATGCAAATTCTTGTAACTGAAGACTTGTTCTAAATAAGGAGATGCATCTATTCAACACATTGGATTTGCCAAAACATGCAGCCAACTACAAAATACTCAACAGGAACCAAGTTGAGGTTGAGTTCTGCTTATCACCCTCAAATTGATGGTCAGACTGAGAGGACTATCCAGTATTTAGAAGATTTGTTGAGAGCCTATGTTCTAGAGCAAGGGGGAAGTTAGGATACTTACTTGTCGTTGATTGAATTTACTTATAACAATAGTTTTCATTCTAATATTAGGATGGCTCCTTTTGAAGCTTTGTATGGTAGGAGATGTCGAACACCATTGTGTTGGTATAAATCTGGTGAGAGTGCGGTGCTTGGACCGGAGATTGTTCAGCAAACTATCGAGAAGGTTAAGATGATTCAGGAAAAGATGAAAGCATCGCAGAGCAGACAGAAGAGTTATCATGATAAGCGGAGGAAGTCGCTAGAATTCCAAGAAAGAGATCATGTGTTTTTTAGAGTCACTTTGGTGACTGGTGTAGGACGTGCACTAAAGTCTCGAAAACTTACACCACTTTTCATTGGCCCTTATCAAATTATAAAGAGAGTTGGAGAAGTTGCCTACCAAGTTGCTTTACCGTCGTCACTTTTGAATCTTCACAGTGTATTTCATGTGTCTCAACTTCGGAAGTATGTGCCTGATCCATCTCACGTGATTCAAATGGATGAAGTGCAAGTAAGGGATAACTTGACTGTTGAGGCCTTACCTTTAAGAATTGAAGACCGGGAAGTGAAAAACTTGAGGGGTAAAAAGATTGCTTTAGTGGATGAAGTGCAAGTACGGGATGAAGCACAACGTGGGAGGTAGAGAGTCTGATGAGGGAATCTTATCCAGAGCTATTTCCTTCAGGTAAATTTTAGAGGGCGAAAATTCTTTAAGTGGACGAGAGTTGTAACACCCCAATTTTTCCATTTATATAATTTCATAAAATTAAATTACACTTCCTATTATTATTTATGGCGATGAGGCATTTTGCTTGAAGTAATAGGCCATTGCTGAGAAAATGTAGAATTTTAGTGATTATTAGGATTTTATTGGAATTAAAATAATAGGAAGAGTGGTAATATAATAAATATTAGAGGTGGGAGGTGAGAAATAGAAATAATAAAATCAGTGGTGGAGGAAGGAATAAATTGTGATATGTGAAGGGGAATAATAATAATAATAATAATAATAATAATAATAATAATAATAATAATAATAATAATAATAATAGGTAACCTAATTTCTTATTATAAAAGGGAAAATAGAAAGTCAGAACAAGGGAGAGGAGAAAAGAACTGAACGTGAAAACCTAAGAGAAAGAGAAGAGGAGGAGAGGAGAGCACTAGCCAAGGAAATCAAGCCAAAAACCATCAATCTTTAGTGAATTCGAGGTAAGGGGGTGAATCTTTCATCTTCGGGTTTTTAATTTTAATAGGGGTGAATCTTTCATCTTCGGGTTTTTAATTTTGTGTCCTCTATCTTTAGAGAAATTTGCTCTTTTGACCCTTTAACTTTAGGGAAATATACTCTTTTGGCCCTCTATCTTTAGGAAAATAAGATATTTTGGCCCTTTATCTTTACAAAATGTTGCGATTTTGGCCCTCTGTTTTGGGACACGTGGCGTCTTCTCAGCAACTTTGCAACGTTTTGTAAAATTAAGGGGTAAAATTGTTATTTTTTTGTTAGAGGGCCAAAATCGCAACTTTTTAAAAGTTTTGGGGTCACAAATGCATTTAAGCCTTTATTTTACTACGGTGTTGATACCTTAACTTATTTTATTTGAAGTTGATGAACTATTCCGTTGTTTTACTTATGATTTTGTTTTATGAAATAGTGAAACGTCGAGCATGTGTAGCACCTATTTAATTAAATATATTTGTTATTTAATAACTAAAAGTCGGGGTCTTAGGGTATTACAATGTGCACGACCGTGCGCACTGTGCAGGGACCAGATTTTCTGTGATTTTCGACTTCGGAGCCTTCCGGAGCTCCAATTCTAACACCCAACGCACCCAAATTGCCCAGGAACAATATTCTAAGATTATACTAGCATATAACACTCTAAATTCACACAAATTAACCATTAATAACAACTTTCTATAAAATTAAATCACCACTCACCTTTTAAGAAATTTCTCACCAATTCAATTCTCAATCACAACCTATGCACAGTAACACCCATCACCAAAACACTAATTCTAATCAATTCACTCCACAATTCTCATAATAATTACACAACAATATAAAGGGTTCATGACAACCTCAAAATTGGGGATGAAGAACACAACAATGGTGAGGGTTTTAAGAACCCACTTTTTCCCCTCTAAAGAATTAATCCCAAGATAAATAGTTTCTCCCTCTTACCTTGAATTCCCAGAAGATTGTAGCTTTTTGGCTTGATTCCTTAGTTATTGCTCTTCCCCTTCCTCTCCTATTTTCTCCTAGGTTTCACGTACTGTATTTTTCTGTTATGTCTTTCTATTCTCTTTTTATACTAAAAAATTAGGTCACTTATTATTATTATTATTATTATTATTATTATTATTATTATTATTATTATTATTATTATTATTATTTCCCCCCTCCCCCTCACTTATCACAATTTACTCATTTCTTCACCAATTATTTTGTTATTTCTATTTCCCACCTTCCACCTCTAATATGTATTATTTTAATTTACCTCCTATTATTTTAAATCAAATAAAATGCTAGAAATCTCTAAAATCCATAATTTCTAAGCAATGACATATTACTTCAAATAAATGTCTCGTCACCATAATGAATAATTAGGAACTATTTATTTAATTCTACTAAATTAAATAAAAAAAATCGGGGTGTTACATTTGGAAATATCAAAGGGGTCTTATAAAAAGGGACAATTTTTTTTCTCAAAAGGGTATTATAATTAGGGACGGAGGTAATATCATTTACTATAACACTCTTATTAATTATGGTTATGGGAATAGTTATAAATGATTAAAATGCAATAAATAAGGGTATGTTAGTGAAAAAAAAGTAATAAATGTTGTATTGATATTATAAAAGGGACTAATAATTTGAGACAAAAAATTAGAAAAGAGGACATCCATTATGAGACAGATATACGTCCCTTTTTATAATAATACTATACAAAAAAACAGGTATTAAAAAAATTGTTGGAGTAATAAATTTGTCTGAAATGTGAGACTATTATTGAATTATTCTTTGTATATTACTTTTCATATTTCAAGATAAATTAATATTATTAATAAAATGTATATTTTAAAAAAAGTGATAAATGCATCAAGTAATTTTGTACTTTTAGTATTTAAGAATAGAAAAATGATAAGTTTAGAAACTACATAGAAATTTTTCACTTTTAATACAAGCGAAATGCTAACTTGTGCTCTTAAGACACAAGTTAATGAGTCAAAATTATAAATATTTTAGGCTTATTTGGTCATTTGGTCACCTAAATAATTTACAGTTTTCATTTTGGTCCCATATCTCGAAAAATCAACATTTTGGTCCCCTAGTTTTTTCTCCGTTATTCAGAAAGGTCCCTGGCTTTTAACTTTAACCCCAAATTTATATGGTGGACCAACCTTAAGAGTGGTCACCATAGATCCTATTATTTAATTTAATTTAAACTGTTTGATCTGTTTTTTAAATGAGGACCATTGGATTACGCAGGTGTATTTCATCTTACGGTGAATCAACAACACCTAATTAATTCTCCCTTTCTTCATTTTCTTCCTCACTCTTCTTCATCATCCTCAAAACCACACCCAGGAAAATCAATCTCACACACATTCATCCACTTTCCATTTTGCAATCTTTAATCCACTCCATCGAATTCTCACTCAATTTCCTTCTTTAACAAAACCTAATCCCAATTCAACTCAATTTCTTTTATTAACTTTGAATTTGTTTCAATTTAATTCCCCCAATTTCTAAAACACCCTAATTTTAAAACTGCACAGAAGAGAGATGAAGGCAGAGTTGTCGTGAGAGAGATATGGAGAGATCAGGTGCGTGAGGATGCGGTGACTGACACATCGATGGTGGTGAGACAATGGTGGCGGCGAATGGATTTGACAAAAGAGGGAGTTGTGTGCGGCAACGCTCTGGTCGGAGATGGTGGCGACAGATCTGAGGTGCAGGGGTGGTTGTAGAGGTGGCAATGGTGCTGGTTGTGAGTTTTGATGTACCGGCGACAATTAGTGGTGGACGTAGTGGTGAGAGGTGGATGGGTTTGACAGGGAGCGGAGGTTGTTGGGTTTCCCTTTCTTCCTTCTTTTTGATTTTCTTTTGTTTTTGTGCTGATGATTAGTGGAGGTGATGATTGAAATTCCTGGCAGGTCTGAGTCTGAACTCGTAAACAGAGTATGAAAAATAAAGTTCAGAAGCAGAAAAATAAGGTGCAGAAAGTAAAGGAACACAATGAATTTGTTAACCCAGTTCGGTGCAAACTTCACCTACTCTGGGGGATACCAATCCAGGAAGGAAATCTACCAAGTAGAATTAATTCTAAGACTCAACAGCCCCTGTTCTTCGTCTTATCACTTAATATCTACCCTTCTAGACTTCTAACCAGGAGACCACCTAGGTATAAGAATCCACTTACTTTCTAACCAAGCAATCACAGCCCAGTGATTGTAAACTTAACAAAACAAACAAATTGAAGACACTCTTCAAAAACAGAAAAACATTCACTTGTGCTTAAAAGCTTTAAGTGATTAACAACTCAATGAAAACAAACAACCAACTCTTACAATGAGTGGTACACAAATAACAAAGCACTAAGCTTAACAGACACAAAAACTCTAGAACTAATTTCTGGTTTTTGACACGTGAAATTTCCAATAGCAAAGTCCTCTTTAAATAGTCTTCAGCTGCAACATAAATCTGAACCAAATATTCTTCAATTGATATGATTCTGAAATATTATAGAAGCTCAAAAAGGAAACATGCAAAGATCCCTTTGAAATATATTCATTCATAAAACACGAAGCCAATCTTCAAAAGATCTTCACCAAAAATGTCAGCCTTCTGGAAACTTATGCCTGAATTAAATCTTCAATAAATCTTCCAAAGATACGATCTTAGAATTCTTTTAGAAGCAAATAGAAGCTCTCATATTATTCAGAAATATATTTTCCAAAAGATTACTTTGAAAATATATTTACGAATAACTGAAACAAATCTTCAGAACAAATCTTGCGCAAAGAATACTTCCTTCTAGAAATGAAGCTTTGGATAAATCTTCAATTAAATCTTCAAAAGATATTGTGAGAATTAACAAAATGAGATTTTTAGCTTCTGAAGACACAATGCTTGTATATTTGATTTTTGCAAAACATGTAGCCAACACTCAAATATCCAACAATGATGGTTTGAAAAATGTGAGGATGAAAATGGTGGTGAATATGCTTGGTGTACGGTGTGTGGTTGCTACTGATTTTGGGATAAGATCTGTACGGTTTTTAAGGAAGAGGAATAAATGATTGAATGGGGTAGAAAAGTAGTGGAAAAGTAGTGTGAGTGTAACTGGATGAATGAGAATGATGAAGAAGAGTGAGGAATAAGATGAAGAAAGGGAGAATTAATTAGGTGTTGTTGACTCACCGTAAGATGAAATACACCTGCGTAATCCAATGGTCCTCATTTAAAAAAAAGATCAAACAGTCTAAATTAAATTAAATAATAGGATCTTTGGTGGACCACTATTAAGGTTGGTCCACCATAGAAATTTGGGGTTAAAGTTAACAGTCAGGGACCTTTTTGAATAACAGAGAAAAAACAAGGAGACCAAAATGTTGATTTTTCGAGATATGAGACCAAAATAAAAACTGAAAATTATTTAGGGGACCAAATGACCAAATAAGCCAATATTTTATTATAATTAATGCATTTGAATTTTTTTTTTTTGCTTTTAATTAATTGAATGCACAAAATTTAAGAAAAAGTTTTTACTTTTGGTTGCTTAACATGTATCCTAAAGACACAAGTTAGCATGACCCATAATATAAAAATAAAAGGTATCTTTTAATTTCCTTTTTAAGTACTCACTCCGTCCCTATTTATAGGAGTAGTTTACGAAAAAATTTTGTCCCTAAATATAAGATCATATACAAATTCCTAGATGCATTAATTACTCTTTTTCCAAATATACCCCTTATGAATACTACTCCCTCCGTCCCTATTTATAGGAGTAGTTTACAAAAAAATTTTGTCCCTAAATATAAGATCATATACAAATTCCTAGATGCATTGATTACTCTTTTTCCAAATATACCCCTTATTAATACTATCAATTTGTCTTGGTATATGAAAAGTTAACGTTAAATATATATTTAATTAAGGGTAATCTAGTAATAGTCACACCAATTTGAGACAACTTTATTACTCCAACAACTTTTTTTAATACACGTGATTTTTGTAAACTACTCCTATAAATAGGGACGGAGGGAGTATCAATTTGTCTTGGTATATGAAAAGTTAACATTAAATATATATTTAATTAAGGGTAATCTAGTAATAGTCACACACATTTGAGACAACTTTATTATTTCAACAACTTTTCTTAATACACGTGATTTTTTAAACTACTCTTATAAAAAGGGACGGATGATTTATAACTTTTTTTAAAATGGTTTTAAACATTCAATAATTGATTTATATCAAAGGAGTATTAAACCGTGATTAAAACATAAATATCATAATTTTATCGAACTCTCTCTTCTTTTTCTCTCGATTCTGATCATGAGAGGGGACCTTGACTTGACTTGAATAAATTGACGACACTGATTCACTCTTCTTGAACAAGGAACATTTTACTTGTCGCTTTCTCACTCGTACTTCTTTGGTGTCGTGTCAAACACACAAACATATAGAAATTGAAGACGCTACTACTACTTTGCTGTTCCATTCAATTTCACCGACAACACAATGGAGACAGTGGGTTCTAGTTCTACGAGGTTGGGTAGAGCATCTTCACGCTACGGTGCACCTGCAGTGTTCAATGGTCCTGTTAGAAAATGGGAGAAGAAATGGGTTCATGTTTCACCTTCTTCTTTTAACAAAAAAAACAAGGATATTAGTAACGACAAATCTCGTTTACTTCTCCGTCGTTGGACTCCGGTTACAAACTCTTCTTCTGCTGAGGATGAGCCACCCAGAAGGAAGTTTCGTTATACTCCTGTATGTCATTACCTTCTATTTCTGTTTTAGGGTTTAGGGTTTTATTTTGGTATTCAAAAGTTTCGATTTTTATTCTTATGATGTGTTGGTTGGCTTCAATTTTTTGTTGGGTTTGTGGAATTCAAGAGAGAAAATGATTGTTATGTGAACAAGAGTGTTGGGGTTGTTTGGTTGGATTGGATTATATTGCTATGTATGCATGTAGGTTGAATTGGGATTTGTGGTACTGACTAGCACAGATACTTCTTGGATTAGGCGTGTCCACGTGTTGTATATGTAAAGTGTCCGACACGACACCAATACACTTGATTACATTAAATTTATGTTATTTTCTCAAATTAGACATGTCCCGGTGTCCGTGTCTGTGCTTCATAGTTCATAGTACACTATGAACTTCGATATTTCTGCAAAATGCAGGAAAATGTGGTTGTGATATCGTTTTGTTCGGCAGCCACATTTTCAGTTCTGTGAGCGCAATTTAGAACTATGTTGGGTTTCAATTTTGGATGGAGAAAATTGATTCTAGAGGTGGAGAATTGATTTTGACATGTTTGGATGTTCTCAAGTAGAATTGATTTTAACTTGAAGCTAGGATTTGTAGCTTTTGACTCCAAACGTGATGTTTACACTCAAATTTATTATTCATCACACTTTTAACTAAAACCAATTCATTCAAAATCAATTTTTGTCCCTGCAGAACTAAACGCACATAAACTGGTTTCTGAGGTTTGAGTTTGCGTTGAATTTTACTTGTTATGTCATCTATATATATATATATACCCCTCTTGAAAATTTTATCCATGTCTCTTTAGTGAGATAAGGCTTGGTTGTTGTTGTTGTTGCTGTCTCTTTCTTTAATTTTTTTTTTGCTTATTGTACAATGTTGTTTAGGTCTTCAATTCATTAGGGTGGAGATTTTGCTTTTGATTTACTTTTTTTTTGGGTAGAAAGAGCTATGATCTATGATAGAACAATTATGATATTGTGTGACTCAGGTAACCCACCCCATCTATGGACTAAAGCTTGGTTGTTGACTTGTTGTTGTTGGGTAGAAACGGGGTTATATCCTATGTAACACTGACACTTTAGATTGAAGGTGTATCTAGTGTCTAGTATCTGTACATGTCAGTGTTGTGGCAGATGTTCGTGTCCGTGTTAGTGCTTCATAGGTTATGTCACATTTTTTCGTGTGGTTTTATTGTATGTGGGTGGATCAGTTAATGACTATAGGTTTCTTTACTTGGAGTTGTGAAAAGAACGCCCAATCAAGACAATTTGTCGTAAAAACTATGTCATGCATTATCTTATCAATTACCATCTCCTTTGGTGTGTTACGGTTTAAGTTAAACAACTGTTTTTTATTATAAGTGAGATTGATCATCAATGCCATGATACAGATTGCTGCGCTAGAAGAACAGAAAAAGGGGGCTGTGGAAAAGGTTGAACATGAATCTACAATTGAGAGCGACCAAGTGACAGCTAGACAGACAAATGTGAATCATGAGGTGCATGGGAAGCTGAATATGAATGAAGTTTCAGAGGACACAAAGGTAAAGTAACGTGATTTTTTTGTTTCTGGTTTGAATGGTTTTGAACATTTATCTGATTTCAGTTTTTAGACTTTGAAAGTGGGAACAAGACTTTATGCTCTTCATGTTTAATCTTTGCCTCATGAGTACTTGTACAACGGTGGAGTACACTTACTGGGTACATATCCGGTACACGTATGGTACTTGTCGGTACTCCATTTTTTTCTCATTATTCCATTGCGAGTGAAATTCGTGGCTTTCTCAAATATTAATATAATAATATATGAGATTAAATGATATGCTCTGACAGTGTAAAAATGGTTTACAGTCATCCAATTAAAATCCATAATTTTGCCATGTCATTTAAAATTATTTAATTGATTTAAAACAAATTAAAAACACGTAAACCGGTTCAAATTCCTCTCTCACCTTTCACCTCCATTAACAAATTCCTCCAGTTATTTTCAATATTGCTTATCCTCATCAATGGTGGTCGAAGCCTGTGCCCCATCCACCCCAAATTTCCAATATCCCACGCCCCCCTGAATGGTGGCCAGTGCCCCTCAATCTGTACATCTCTCCATAATTTTTTTATGCCTCGACCTTTCCTAGTAAGTTCCTGCTATAACAGATTTCAACAAACAAAAAGAATAATTCTTCGACTGTTCCTATATTTATTTTCAGGAAAATTATCTAACAATCAAGTAATCTTCTTAAAATTCAAAATCAAATATTTTTCAAATGTTACAACTTGAGATAATTAGTGCATGTGCCGCACAGGGATCTGATTTGCCTTGCATCGACAATGAACTTCTTTGTGAGATATGATATCTAGAGGAAGAACATGGGAAGTTACTGTTTTCCATTGTTATTTTAATTTAACTAATGTAAATTATGATGTGGCAAAATAACAAAATCCAGCGCTCTCATAATATATATAATGATATATTATTTGTGTCTGAGTTTTTTTGTTGTCATAACCAAAGACAGTTTTTTACTTTTAAATCTTATACTTTGATGTTTTATTGTGAACTGAACAATATTATATAAGCTGTCATGCTTTCTTATTGATGTACTTGTATCTTGATTTATTTTAATAGTGCATATCGCATACCTGGTACTGTACCCATACCTATGCATCCCTGTTTCAAACTGATCTTAAATTATACTTTTCTTACAATTGTTGAAATATTCTATTAAAATATAAATGGCTGTTTGATGCCTGTGTAAATTAACATTTTACTGCTATCGATTTTCAAGAGTATGAAGCGGTCATAATATTGTATCATAGAAAGTGCTACTGGAAAAATATGACACCTACTAGACCATGCTTTGTACAGTACCACATGTTACCATCCATTGGCATTCAATTTTGCATATCCAGTTAAATATCAAATGTCAATCCAAGTATATATATATCTGTCGTTTTAAATTTTTAACACCGCAATATAAGTTGATTTCTGTGTTGCCAGTATTAGATTATGAAAAAAGGCAAGAACATATTCCTTTGGTGATTATCACATCATAGGTATTAATTCAGTATTTTATTCTTCTACTTCTTTCCCCTAGCCACATGGTAGCATAGTTTCCACATTTTATGAATTATAAATAAGTCTATAGTATTTAATGCATGCTAAATGCAAGGGTTGTGGTATGGTCTTCTGATTTCTGTTTTAAGTTAACATTGAGCATTGGTTATTGGTGTTCATGCATTATACCTTAACACCATGTAAGAACTTAGAAATGATTAGGAAATCAATTTTCCAATTCAGATATGTATACATTGACTCTTTCGTGATCTGCTTTAGATTATGAAAGCCAATTTTAAAATTTTGGATATAAGAGGAGGATTGTGTTGGACAATTAAAAGTAAGCAATTTGGGTTAGTCAGAGTTGTCAACTAGTTAGTCAATTGCGGGAAATAGTGCCGCGATCGCAGTGGTGCGGAGCAGCTACTGGCTGCCACTGTGGGACCAGTCGTGTCACGGATTACAGGATCGGCCACATCAGACATGTTCGTGGAGAAGACAGCATGTTGGTGTTGCACCGCCGCAGCGCATCTCGTACGCGATAGCGATAATCGTTTGTAAAACCGTATTTTGGCTTAAAAATTGAGACGTTTGAGTGGTATGCTGGGTATTTTGCAAGCAAGCCTTATTTCTATAGTCTTCTCTGTGAATGCAGAGACCAATCGTTTCCCTTTGTCTTTTTCTCCTCTCTCTGTTATGTTTTTTATTCTTATTTTTCTACTCAGTTTTTGTTGTTTTTTTGTTTCCCTCTGTTTTGCTTATTTCTCTCGCACGCTCTGTTTTAATATTTTTCTACATTTTCTATTTTTCCCTTGCTAGTTATGAATATTTCACAAGTTTCGTTATTTGTTTGATTTTACATTAACTGTGTGTTTATAGTATTATTAATGTATTGTCCAAAAAAATCAAATAGTGGCTAACCCACTTTTGGGTTCGCTGCTTGACACAGTTATCTCGGATTGACTACCTAGGTTGTCAAATAGCAGCTATACCGGCGCTATATTGAAGCAGAATTTTAAAGAACTGTTGTGCGATATGGGCTTTAACAAACCATTATTTTCCGCAATCTGCAATTGACTACACTGTTGAGTTCATGTAAACTATTTTTCATCTTCGGTTCAATTTCCTACCTGAACCGAACCATGAACAGTTTGAAGGGAAAAAGGTGTTTCTTTTGTTGGCTTACATAAATGATCAATAATAACATTGGCTTACATATATGTATTGGTGTTGCAGGACTCAAACATGAATGAGTTGGATCTTGGTTTCGACTTCCAAGGGAACAATGGTGAAAACAGCCAGAAGTGATTATCATTTGGAAGAAAAATATCCAGTGGGTAGTTCATGAACCAAGAGTCTTTGAAATCATAATATCAGTTAGCATCCTATATTCACATTAGATGTAGTTAATTAGTCAGTCAGAATCTTGTATATAGTCAGTACTTAGTACTACTTATCTAGTGCCAGAAGCATCAGAAACTAGTGTTGATCAGCATAGTTGCATTGTGTGACATGATTTGAGGCTGTTTAGTACCTGTAGTGTAGACAGTACCAGTATATGTAAATATAAAATCTCAATATGCTTTTCACTACTCATGGTATCTCTTATATTTGCATCTTCTCTAGTTTTGGAGTATGAAAGCTAAGAAAAAATATAGTTTTTTTTTTTCTGAGGGGAGCTTTTGTTTTTAACTAAGTCGTTGAGCTTGACATTAGTTAAACTTTACTTATATTATGATTGAATTCTTGATTACTAGGATAGGATCACTTCTTCCTTAATACTGGAAAGGCAAGACAAAAAGAGTGTCTGAGTTTTTGCTTATTTGGATTATTAAAAATCAGCTTAATTTGGGATTAGCCCTTTTTATTATAAATTAGCTTAATCAGCTTGGTTTTTGCTTCTCACCGTTGCCAGTTGATTGTAATTAAGGATGACTCTAGAATTTACTCAGTATTCCCTTATTTTTATTATACTTTTCACACTTTTTATTTAAAAAAAAAAAGTGATGGATAGTGTCTCAAAGGGATTTACATTTACATCCCTTAAGAGTACTAGCGGAGTTTGAACTCGGGATCTCGGTCTTTTAATCATTACCAAACTCTTCCACTCTTTACTCTAATATTTGTGATTTACTTCTGTTTTTATTGAATTGATGAAAAATAAACAAAAACTATTGGCTACTTTACAAATTAAAAAAAAACCATATAATTCAAAATAATTTCCCCTATTTTCTATTAATGCCGTAAATATGAACTCAATAAAAGCAACACGTTCATCCTTCAAAAAAAAAAAACACGTTCAAGGTCACTAAAGGCAGTCACTTACCTATACAAAAGGCAGAATTGATCAATAAAAAACAATTGGTTGTGTTTGATTCGTCGGTGAAGAGTATTGATTTTGACAAAATTGATTTTAGAATAACCGGTTTTTGTTAAAATTGAGTTGAATGTAAATTAATTTATTTAATTATAAATTTAAGAAAAATTTATTCTTGTCAATTAATGTTGCTCGGATAGTTTGTATGAAAAACACTTTTGGATGTATAATTACAAAAAATGAGTTTTACTATGTGTATTTAAAATTATTTATAGATTATCATGGGTTTTTATTATTTATAGACTATTATGGGTTACAATTCATCTGGGTTTTAATTATTTATATTATTAAAACTTTAAAATTAAAATCCATGTGGCTTAGAAACTTCTTTTTAATAGTAACTTCGAGTTTAATTTTCCAGGAAATGTTAGGAAGGTATTTTAGAAAAAATGTTAACTTGTATCCTTACGACACTTCTTAAGAAACCAAATATAAAAATATAATCTTTAAAATTGTCTATTCAACATATTGGAATTTAAGAATTAGTCTTTTTATACAAAATTATTTTTCAATTTCATTTTTAGCTCATTGTCTTGTGCACTAAGAACACAAGTTATCATGATTTTTTTTTCAACTTATGAAGAGGGGAGGGGATAGATCAATTTTTGGTCCCCCAAATCGGAGGAATTTGGGGGAAGGGAAGGAATGTTAAAAAAGATATATGAAGCTAGCATAGCCATCACCCTTTAAAATGATATAAATCAAACAATATCAAGAGAAATGTCAAGGATATTCTTCCTAATGATCTCTCTAACATTCACTCTCTTATTAAGTGGAATCTATGTAGATCCCACCGTTTTATGTAGAACCAATTTTCAAAATGTTAGCCCCACAATTCTTTTAACAAATAAGAGAGTAAGTGGTAGAGAGTGTGTTGGAAAGAGAGTATTTCTAGAACTTCTCAGATAACAAATAATAAAGTAACCAAATAAATTAAATTAGAAAATAAAAACAGTTGCATCCTCTCAAGACTTAACTTCAAATCTTACAAGGACTGATCTTTGTTCTTACAAATTATGATTTCCTAAAAAGAAAGTGACAAAACTAAACTAGAGAGCTCCTGAACTTAATATGGGGTATGTAGAAAAGCCACTACAATAGAGTTAACTATAATGAAACAGTAAATAGCATGAATACAACCAAAATCTCATGGAATCAAATCCATATACTCTTGTTATTATTAAAAAACAACTCCAGAAATATAAGAGAAGACATCAGTCCTTTCCGCATTTGACAAATTACAGCTCTGAAAACGAGAACTAGAGTGTGAACTACATAAAATGCCATTGGAAAATATCCAATTACTCAAGAATTTCTTCATGTCATAATCTCATTCATCTGCATTGTTATCTTCCTCCACTTTATGTGTAACCCCAACTTCTGCTGGACGAAGTACACGATCATAAAGCATATATCCTGCCTGCAAATATAACCAAAGCATTCCTTTTTATTTACACACACATAAGTCATGTTCGGATTGATGGTATGAGATGGAGAAAGATCATTAATGGAATGAAATGACAGATAGTGGCACTTTTTATGTTCATAAATTAGCCATAAAACAAGACTAAAAGTGTGATTGATAATGATAGCATTCAAGAATAAATATGTTTTTAGTCTTAATAAAAATTATATGTTTTATTTTTAGGTGCCCAATTTTCAGTCCCTGCAAAGAGGGACTAAAAGCATGTAGTTTGTAATTAGGGACTAAAAGAATGTTTTTGTAATTTGTATCGAAAAGGGATTAACCAAATAGAAACACATAATTTTGAAGGTCAAAGCAAATTTTAAAATCAGAAAAGAAAAACTGAATCACAGTACAAACGATCATGTAAAGTACCTTGAGAACAACTCCAACAGTGCCTGGAGGCTTGGAAGCATCAGGTATTTGGAAGATGGCATTATGCCTGTTTGGATCAAATGGTTCATTTGTAGGATCAAATTTTTCAACACCATGCTTTTTAAGTACCTGTAAGCAGCAGATGTTAATCTTAAATAATAGGATTGAACACTGGCATTATCCATTGAAGCACATTACTTCAAGAAAACAACAATGCAATGCAGCCAGTCTACTCTCCTAAACATGGATATCAATTTACTAGATTGTTGTTATTTATGATTTTTTTTTTAGCTTAACAATGCCAGTCATTTCTATCGATTCTATATTTTTCAATCTACATTACTACATGTAATTTTAATAACTTGCATATTTGTGGTCTAGTCGTAATGGTTTGTAATTAGATAGACGAGCTTATCTTAGGTTTTCATGTATTGTATGTGTCGAAAGATATTTTGGGATTTTAGTATATTGGAAAGATTCAATCAATTTACTGACATTATCATTCTATTCCTAACACCTGTAGGATGATTAATAGGAAACATGATTGGTGGCAGCATTGGAACTTTCTGCCAGCAAAATCAAGGGCAAGCTGGATGAATGTTCAAGCAAGCTAGACAATTTGCAATCTGCAATCAACAAGATTGCCGACATGATCTCAAGATTTGGCATTCAAGAACCAGAAAGTAATGCCAAGGAGCTAGACACTTGTGAAGAAACCAGAACAGTGAAAGATGCAAATTTATTGTTTAATGCAAGGGAGTCACATGGAGAAGTTGATGTACCACAGTAAATCAACAACTGTATCTGAAACAACTAGGAACATTGATTCAGCTGCAGAAAACAACAACAACAACCAAGCCTTATCCCACTAAGTGGGGTTTCAGCAGCAGGAAAAGAAATTGCTCTACCGGCCCCTAAGTTTTGCTTAAAAGCCCCTAGATTTATTGAAACATAACTTCCATTCGCACAAAACCTATCAGGAGATACAGTCCGATCGTCCTTTTTTCCATCGGATTTATCTCCCGATCGGTTTTTCTTTATTACAACCTTGAGGACAAGGTTGTTTTGAGGATGGGTGTAATGTTAGGACCAAGAATAAAGGGGAGTTCGTTAGGATTGGAGTTAAGAAGTTAATGTTAGGTGGTTGAAAAGAGTTGTTATTTTGGTTATTCTTAGAAGTCATTTTTAAATAGCCCTCAAGGCTAGAGGGGGAAGATAGTATTTGAAAAATTATGTTTAGTTACTAGAGAACAGAATGAAAGTGCGAAAGGACAGTGCTCATTTGGGGTAGCCTTGAGTGCAAGGTTATCATCTTCATTGTAAACCTTTCGTGTCTTCTCTTTCAATCCTATTATCCCAATCTATTGATAGTAACAGAAAGATATTCAAAGAATTTTTTTTTTTCTCAATTTTGTTGATCAATCTTTATTCTAGTTAGAATCATTCTGCAGTTTATACATTTCTGCCCAGTTTTGGGAATTCCTTCCATATACCAAAAGAAAGGTTCCTAACAAAACACTTTCTCTTAAATAGAATGATCACATCAATAAATTATCAAAGCATATTGCTATGTTCATGGGTGCACGAGACAATCAAACGCAACGTGTGATTTCCTAGTTTTCTTTTATTCTCTTCTCGACTTCTATGCTGCTTTCTTTAATTTTCTAGACAACCAGGGCATGAAAAACACAATCAAACCTTCAGAATCCACCTATTTTTCTATCATTAATCTAGAAAATCATATAAATGTGGAAAATTGTAATGGAAGGTGAGCAAGAAATAAAAAGAAAATTGATCACACAAATGGCTCTGAAAAGAATGGACATAGATTAGCTTTGAACCTAACAGCTAAAGAGATATAGCACAAAATAGAACAGTCTACCTCTGCAAGTTGTTTCTCAGTCATTTCAACCCCTTCCAGAAGTGTTTTCAGGAGTGGTGCGGCTTGATCAGATTCTTTAGGTGATTCAATTTTTGAAAAACTGTCCTTTACAACTGAAGAAGCTCTTCCCAAATTGTCAGCAACATCTAGTAAACTCTTGGCGAAACTCTACATTCACATTAGAAACACTGAGCAAAGAGTCGAAAACTAAATCATTAGGGAGCAAGATGTATACCCTACAATTTAAAACAAAAAAAAAAGTCAAAATATAGACCTGTATGGCAAATTTTTTTGAACTCTCCGCATTGCGATTAGTCCTGTCCATGACATTCTCCATCTCTGCGTAAGTACGCAAAACTTTATCTTGCATTTTCTCCACCTCTTTGTGCTTCAACTTCAAAAGTGCTTCCTTCTCAGTAACAAGCTTTATTAATTCATCTCTGGATAGATCACATTCAATCTCTACATCTGAATCTAAATAAAAAATAATAATAAACGCATTTCAGTTTAAAAACTCCACACTTTATGTTGTCAGATTGACATCGAAAACAAGATTCTGAACAAGACCCTAACCTGATTCACCGGTTTGACCTTCACCTTTGTCTTCTTCATTCTGATCAACTACCTTAGGTTTTTCGCTTGTTTTTGCAGGATCTTCACTCGAAGATTCAGGTGAGGCCGAGGAAGAAAATCCAAATCTTGGAGTCAAGGATGTACTTATTGGAGAATAAAGCAAATTGGCTTGAATTGGAATAAGCTGAAACATTAGAAATCACACATAGTACTTAAATGAGAATTTCACAATGCATAACTAAAACGAAAATACTCAGACAAATAATCGAGGGACAATACGCAATCTAGGAATATAAAGATTAAAGCAACAATATATTTAAAAAAAAAAAAAAATTGGTCAATCAAGCTTTCCTACACGCAACAGCAGAGCCCTTCATGTTATTGGGATCCATTTAAGAGACTGACATCTCACAAATCCTAGCTCAATTGGCAAATGCCGAAATTACTAGGCTGGACGTTGTGACCCGGGTTTGAACCCGGTATCCGCCACTTGTGGTTGTGAGTTTTCAAGTGGTTATTGTCATTGCGTCTATCAACCAACAACAACACGAGGCTTACATCTCACAACATATGTTTTTCCATACTCACCGGCCAGGATCGAACTACACCAACAAAATAGTTAAGTAAACCTAATATCTACTACTTGTGCCACATCAACAATAAATTCAAACTTAGTTCAATAATTCATAGCCAAAACATCAAAAAATAGAAGAAAAAAAGAGAGAATTTAGGGTACAACAATTTTAAACTTAATTCAATAATTCATAGCCAAAACATCAAAAAATAGAAAAAGAGGATTTAGGGTACAACAATTTTAAACTTAATTCAATAATTCATAGCCAAAACATCAAAAAATAAAAATTATAATTTAGGGTGCAAAAAATTTAAACTTAATTCAATAATTCATATCCAGAACATCACAAAATAGAAAAGGAAAATTTAGGGTTTTAGGTTATTTCACTAAACCCTAAAACCCTACAGCACAAAATTGCAAAAAAAATATTTTTTTTTATTAGAATTAAGAGGGAGATACCTTATGGGGTAATTGATGAGGAAAGGAACTGAATTGATGAAAAAAAGTCGTGGAGAAGGGTTGTGGCTTCAGCGAAGAATGCGAAGCAGAGAGAAGCGTGAAGGTTCTGGAAGCTCGAGAAAGTACCCTATAGATGGACATGGCTGAAGATGAAACTAAGAGGAAATTGGAAGGAAAATGAAAGGGTTTATGGAAAACGACGAGGAGAGAAAGTGAGGGGAAAATAAATGATGGAAAATTTGCTTGGAAAGAAAGAAAGAGAAAACTGTATCGGGTTTATGGGTTTAATATGGTTTTTAACCTTTGGAGAATTCTAGAAGAAATGGAACATTGGACATATACTTGGGGAGGGTTGTATAATTTTTTGAGTAAATCATCAAATTAGTTTATGAATTTATAGGGTGTTTTTAAATAGGTTTTCTACTTTATGAATATTTTAAAAAGTCTCTTATTTTATTAAATTTTAATCGTATTAGTCTTTTAAAGAAAATGCTAAAGATTAATATGGTGGTAGCTAAATAAATTTTAGGACCGAATTGATATTAAGTTGTTAAAATTAAAAACTTTAAAATTGAAGAGACTTCAAAATCTATAAATTATAATTGGTCTGTATGTGTCTTATATTTCAAAATTGTTTTATATTTTTCAAACTCCATCTTTTGTACGTGATCTAATAATCATCCAATAATTTATCTCAAACACGATTTAGCATTTAGTTCTTCAAAAAAAATTCAATAATTTTTAGTGGTGCAACTCATCATTTTTAGTAGGAAAAATATAAAAAATATTACTCAATAACTGATAAGTATACAATATATATTGGCGGCAGGTGTCTCCAATGTCATAGATTTGTGTCCATCCTACTTGTGTGTTTCAAAAGTTCTCGAACAGAGATTAGATAAATGGATGTGAAAACTTCGTACCAATAACATGGTAGCTTATAAAATGATATTCATCACATGTGTATATATGAGTATAGTTAGAAAATGTCAATTTTAGCAACATATGCCTTCTCTTTTGGCCTAAAAGAACAATTATTTTAATTTAGAAAAAAGACAAAACTAGTCGTTATTTATTTATTTTATAGGGAAATGTTTGGGCACTTGTTAAGGAAGTATAAAAGAAAATATTCTCTTAGAAATTGCGTATTCTACTTTTTGAAAGATGAAAAATTGTTCTTTTTAATGCAAAACTTGATTTTTCTTTCTACTTTTAGTTTGTTAACTAGTGTCACGGGGGCACCGGTTAACAAGACCCTATTTTATATACGCAAACGATTAGGGACACTTTTCTTAATTAAAATAATGAAATTTATAGAATTTTATTGTATTCGATTCCTTAAAGATATTCAATTATTTAATTATATAAGGAATGGTAAAACTATAAATAAAACAGTTTAAATAAAATATAAAATTGGAAGAAAATTGTTACGCAAAAATTTAATATATAAGAATATATTTAAAAAATTATTTATTATTTGATTTAGTAAGGGAAATTAAATTATAAATAAAATGAAATAAAATAAAATATAAAATTGAAAATAAAAATGTTACACTCAATTCAATTCATCTTGATTTTTTAGGCCAAGTTAGTAACATTTTTGTATGAAATTGGTAACATCATTTATACTAGTACAGAGAAGTATGACCCTAGTAAGTAAAACTTAGATGATAGTTGTAGAAACATTTGATATGTTCAGATGCAGGTTTGAATCTGCGATTTTTCACTTCTCAAAATTTTACGTGTGTGAGTTTCGCCAATAAGCTCTTTCGGAAGTAAAAATTATATAGAGAAATATGGGTAATTTGTAAATATAAAGGTTTTGGTCATCATTAAATGAGTTGTCCATTGAAAAAGTAGAAGACCTATAAACGAGTGATAGGTCAAGCAATTGTAAAGTCTTTCTTAGAGAAGTACAACATTTGTTACTTTTTAAATATTATCATTGATTGTAGAATGATAATACATCTTCATATGGTCAAAAAAATAATACGTCTTCATTGAACAACAAAAATCCCTTCCTCCCAACAATTTGAACCATGATGGTGAAGTCATTATATTAATATGCACCACATGATACATACATACATATCACAACGCATGTACATTATTGTGCCTGCATGCATACTTTTGCAAAATGGATCCTCTCCTTCAAGAGATTAGGAATGTCCTTAAAATGGATCCGGATCCATACTTGTCCTTTGATCTTGCAAACTTTACGGATTTCTAAAAGTCTTTAAGAGATTAGGAATGTCGTGAGCAAGCATGTCATCCACAGCTTGTATCATTTTCGGTTTCAATTTCTCAAACTTGTCGATGTTATAAACACTCAACACCTCTTTGAAATGATCAACATTTGGAAAGTCTCCGGCAGGGAGATGGAACTCCCTTTGTACCTGTTAAACGTGTTTCAATTTTCATTCTTTATCAGTATCATAACAATAAGTGAGTAATTAAAGAGTTGTTTGTGGATTTATACCTTTGCAAATTCCCCCTCCAGATTATCAATGAGTTTTTGTTGAGCATTAGCTTTCCCTATCACGATAGGCATTTGCTTTTTCAGATGACTGATAATATATGCATGTATTTTGGCAGCTCGAGCTCGTTTTACAAATTCATTGATCTACATGTACAAGGGTTATCTTAATTACAAAGAAATGTAACTTCAATAGATAAAATAAAAATATCAGAAATGTTAGCATAGTGGTAACTGCTTAGCTTGTAATCTAAAGAGGCAGAGTTCAGTTCAAACTCTGATGGATGCTAGCACATTGGTAATTGCTTAGATTTATAATCTAAAAGGGCAGATTTAAGTTCAACTTGTAGAGTATGTGGTGAAGTGTCTACCCCTTCACACTAAATAAAATATCATCCCCCCTCCCATATTTATTTCTTAAGAAAACAGATAGATAAAACAAAACATTGATTAGTTTTTTTTACATAACAAAACATGAGTAGTTACTTAACTTTAAGCTGAAATTCTAGAGATTGGATACACAACAGCTATGAAATCAATAACACAACAAAAATTTGCATAACATGGTACTAAATGCAGTAAGGACATCAATCCTTTTATTATTGTTTTCCCACCAAATATACTAAAAAGTATTCTGAAATCATTATTATTTCGTCCACATGCCAATTATCTTTCAATCTTCTGTGGTTCATTCTCTACTTCAAACTCACCCCACAAATGTATCTCATCATAGAATTTAGCTAAAAAAATTGCACATGTGTGTAGTACTACGTTGGGAAAATTATTATGATTAAAAATTTTAATCAAATGACAAACTTACTTTCCGATCACAAGCCTTCTTTGGTATATCTTTTAGATCTGTGAGAAGGTCTTCCTGTTCTCTTTCAAAGAGTTCATTGCCAAGTACACCAATGTTGTTTACAGGCTGGTCATTGAAGGATCTGCCAATATAAGTCAATGTCACAAGATTTGAATCACATCTAAGTTTATATGAATGCGCACAAGGTAAAAGCTGAGAAAAGTCAATAATAATAATAATTACAACAACAATAATAATAATTAAGAAAATCTTGGGTCTGTTCGGATTGATTTATATGAGCATAAATAGTGGCATAAGCACTTAAGAGACTGTTTGCGTATGACATGTCCATAAATTGCTATCATCTTGTTTCCAAAAGCTCTAAAAGATAGTTTATGAAAACAACTTAAGCTTATACGAAAATAGTTTGACTTTATTTTATATTTGATTATAGAAATATCTTATACATAGAGACACTAATATGATAAGCAGTTATGCCATATGCACATATTTAAATTGTTTGTCCAGCCCAGACATTGGTCAAAGATAACATTTCAAGATTAATGGTAGAGAATGTGTGCACATGACATATATGAAGTGACATACCCTATATACACCCGCATGATTTCTGGAATATTGAACACTTTCCCAAGTGACCACATTAAAGCACCATAAATTCTCATTAACTGCAACATTAGGGCACATAATTATATATAAATTAGATTCATCCTAACTATGTTTCAAAAATATTTGCTAAGCCAACAAATAGAAGATTAATTGCTTAATGTTATCTTACTTGTTGAGTATCAACTTGGTCTGCCTTGTTCAAAACCACTCTAATTTTATCATCATGCCCCTTTAGGGATGTTATCACACGCTTGAACTCGTCGCTGATATCAAGCTTGTGAGGATCAAATAGGAGGAGTATTATATCAGACTTAGCAGCAAACCAAGATGTTATGCCGGTAAAATCATATGATCTCTCTAATCGTTGCTTTTCTCCTGATAGAACTCCAGGGCTGTCCACAAATGTAATGTGCTCTAGTAGCTTTGGACAAATGAGAAAAAAAAAGTGAGTTCCAAATGCTACAAAACAAAAAGAATTAAATAACTATTTACTAACACGATAAAATCATATGATCAATGTGATTGTTGCTTCTCCTTATAGAATTTGGAGATACTTCACGAAATAATATTATGACACGACACTGGTGAAATATGATTGAACAAATGTGTAAAACTTCTTTATTGCCTAGTTATTAAACTCAACAAAAAAAAATCTACTAATATTTTTTTTTCCAATTTTTTCTAGAGATACTTACAGGATGAGGCATTGTAGAACACTCGAATTTGGACAAAAAAGCAGTGCCAAAAGTTGTTAGCCCACCAAATGGCATGTCTGCCTGTACAGCAACAGTATTGCCAGGAATAGTTCTCTCATCAGGTCCAGACTGCATAGATAACAATCACTGCAACATATCAAACTTGGCACTCAAGTTACTGTGACCATAAAACCACATATCACAAAATACCTACAACAATCTTATAAGCTGACATGAAATTTCATTTTCTTAAACGATTACAACTTCTTAAACTACAAGAGATTTCCAAGAGAATGATGTAAATGAATAACACAACTTGTGTTTACACAACCAACATATCATAAATATAACTGTATTATATCCAGGATCAGAGCTACATATAAGCCTGCCTACAGAGGCTGCAATGTATTTCAGTGAGCGATTCGAAAAGATATCACTATATTTTCCTGTTGTGTTAAGCTCACACTATTTATTGCAAGTCAACAACAATGTTCCTCATTTTATCTGAACATTCAAGGTAATATGTACTGTTGTTTCCATTTTAATTTAAAAATGCTTAAGCCAAGTTTGCAATTACAGGCTTGGTGCTCACTCATATCTAGAAACTACTAAACCGAACCATGCCAAAAAGATCCAAACTGTGACGTGAAGTTTACAAACTGAACCAATTCAATTCAGTCCGTGAACTATCCGTCACAATTCCGTTCTTTTCGGTGCAGTTCAGTTTTTTATTCGGTTCGGTTTATATTTTTTTTGCAATCCTAATATCTATTAATAATAACAATTCAGTACAGTTCGGTATCAAAAGTTGCAGTTTGGTTTTCTGTGAAGGTAGTTTCAGTTCAGAAACACAAAACTGGTGCACCAAGCCTTTATAATAGTTCGGTTCAATTTTACCGAACTGTTCTAACAATTCAGTTCGATCTTCCTTCCTTAACCAAACCATGAACTCATCATGTCATGGCTTAGAAGTAAATTTAATATGGATATTTAGAAGTGAGAAAACTAAAGTTTTTTGACCCTATAAAGACCATATCAGTAGTGATGGGTAATGAAGAGTAAATGCTTTAGAACATACCATGACAACAACAAACTTATCAGTTGTTGGTTCAGGTCCAATATGAGCTCCTAATGAACAAATAGTAAAATCCAGAAAATAACATCAATAACGTATATTGTTTAACGAATATGATAACCACAAAAATATATATTACTCGAGTAGAAATCAAGAATGGATGTCCCATAAGTACAACTCAGTTGGTAGCTGCAACGGCAAGGAGAATAATATGCAGGGGACGGGGTTCAAACCCCGGATTCCCCACTTCTTCACACTTAAATGTGCGAATCCAACCACTAGGCTACTTGACCAAAAAAAACTAATATAAATAATCGTGAATGGATCAAACCACTTGCCTGGATAACTATTTTGAAGCATATGTTTAATAAAAGTAGTTTTCCCTGTTGAGTATTGACCCAAAAGCAGAACCATAGGTTTGGCATCAAAATCACTATCTGTCTGCAAAAATCAATAGTTAATATGTTAGTTGGTATGAGCTAAGGGATATCGAGTTGGAGGTATGGGTTCAAATCCAGATGAATGAGTAAATATTAGTCTAAAAACTAGTTACTACAAAAGACAGAAACCAACAATGTACTCACCAATAAAGGAGATACGAAATCGTTGAATCGATACGTCACTTCTAATGGCTTCAATTTCTGAATGTAAAGTCTCTTCAAACCATCGATAATTTCTGAATGTTGAAACTTAAAAATCTATATGAATGCATTTGACAAGCTTTGAAAAGTTAAATAGAAAAGGAAAAAAAAAACTACAACACAAAATCACGAAAAATACCTCATTGGATGATTGATGAGGAAAGGAACTGAATTGATGGAAGAAAGTGGTGGAAAGAGGTTGTGGCTTCAGCGAAGAATGCGAAGCAGAGAGAACGGTGAAGGTTCTGGAAGATCGAGAGAGTACCCTATAGATGGACATGGCTGAAGATGAAACTAAGAGGAAATTGGAAGGAAAATGAAAGGGTTTATGGAAAACGACGAGGAGAGAAAGTGAGGGGAAAATAAATGATGGAAAATTTGCTTGGAAAGAAAGAAAGAGAAAACTGGATCCGGTCGGGGGAATACGGGGTTGTGTCATTTAACCATCGATTGACTTAATTACACTTTTGATCTATATGTTTTACAATCAGGCGATTTTGACTCCCTATAAAAAAACAATAACAATTTTTTAGATAATGTAATGTTTTGAGGAAATTCAAATATTTGAGGTGAATTCCATTGTTTGGATAAAAATTTGAAGAATTTTCAAAATGATGGAAATTTATGAAGTATTTCGTTCAAGTTAAATTTAGAGAATTTCAAATGACACATAAAAGTTAAGAATTTCAAATTTCTTCATTGTTATAATTTTTCAAAATTTGCACTTTGGCCCTCAAATTTTCCAAAATGTGCAATTTGACCCCAATAATTTTTCAAAAATTGTAAATTGACCCCTCAAAATTTCCAAAAATTATAATTTGACCCCTCAAAATTTTTGAAATTTAAAAATTGACTCCTAATTTCAATTTTCAAATTTGGCCCTAAAAAATTAAAATTTTATAAAAGTTGCTCAAAAATGATGACAATGAATTTTTTATTACTCCATCCAAACAAAAGTATTGAGAAATGAAAGTAATTTAATTAAATCATTTAAATTGCCTAGAATTCTAAATTCTTTAAAAAATTTCAATTACTTCATCCAAACACACTCTAAGGGTTAAAATTGTTATTGTTTTTTATAGAGGGCCAAAATCGTCAGATTGTGAAACATAGGGGCCAAAACTGTAATTAAGCTTTATTATTTTGGCTAATGCTCTTTTCCTTCCTTAACTATTTTTTTGGCATCGTTTTGCTCTCATAATTAGTTTTTTGTCCTTTTTAGTCCTTTAAGTTCATCTCCGCTACACATTTTGGTTTCTTCCGTTAATGGGTTAACCCCAAATGTCTAAGGTGGATTAACATTGTAGGTGGTCCACCATAAACCTCATTAATTTCTTATTCTGAACCGTTTGATATATTTGTCAAAACATAAACCATTGGATTTTGGAGGTCTATTGTAAGTAATAGTGCACTATCACCACCTAATATCTTTTCCCTTTCATCATCTTCTTCTCTCATCACCTTCATCATCTTCATCAAATCTTCATTAATGTTTATAAAAAATACCCATAAATAATCATAAACCCATAAATTAGACACAACTAATTTGAGATTGTTGGATGCCCATCCTCTCCTCCCTCACTCTTGTTCTCTTCATCCCCAGATTACTATTAATCTCTCTTCTCAACATAACCGCACAAAACCCAATCACTATCAATCTCTCCTCCCTCATTTTTGTTCTCTTTATCAATCTCTCTTCTCGTTTTCAAAGCTTCGAAGCTAAGCTATATTCATCTTTCTTGTAATCTTGAATGAAAAAAATTTCTGCTATAATTTTTGGGTTCCGTCAAAAGTGAGACTTTGTGACTAGTTGTGTTGGTTCATATCTTCTCTCTTCTCGTTGTCAAAAGCTAAAATGACATGTGTACATGAGTTGACGATTTTGAATTAAAACTAATAGAAGAGACCAAAATGTGTAACAGAGATGAACTTATAAGACTAAAACGGACCAAAAATTAATTATGGGACTAAAGCGATACCAAAAAAATAGTTAAGAGACGAAAAGAACAATTTAGCCTATTGTTTTCATAATTATTATTATTGATTGATAATTGTTAACGGTTCAGTTGACAAGGACGTTGCAATATGTATGACACTATGTTCGAACTTTGTATTCTTTACTTATTTATCTTAAGGGATGAATTTCTAACGATTAAGTTATTTGATAAAAAAAACTGATAGATTTTTTTTAGGGAAGATTGTTAATGTGTGTTTATTGATGTTAAATGTGTATGATTATATTTTAAATACTTATGTAATTCAATTAATGTATGCATTGGTTGATGTCAATCTTGATATGATGTAAGTTTTTGATGATTTTGTGAAATTAAAATTGTTTTTATGTTCCAATAGTCAATTTTTAGGATGTAAAAATCAATTTATAAGATGAATTGTCTCCGAGGTTCATGCCCCTCGCAAATTTCTCCGTCAAATGGTAGTTTTTCTTGTAGTAAAAAATAATTGATTTTTAGTATTACACAAATCAATTAATGATACTAAAAATGGAGAAGACCTTTTGGTGATAATCTGAATCTTAAGTTTTTTTTTTTTGACAAAAATCTGAATCTTAAGTTGAAGTTTATTGGTGAGATTAGATGTTATAAACGAGTTAACTAAAATATCATAACTGATTAGATGGAATGATCAACAAAAATCAATTTCATGAAGCTAGAAATTGATTAATTAGACTTAAAACCAGATAGATAATCAAGTGTTTGATAAATAAATTTATTGGATATTCGATATTTGATCAAAGATGAAAAAACCAAAATAATTATTTTAGTATTATAGAAATTGACTTATAGGATACTATATCAATTAATGAAGGTCAATAACAGGCTTCTTAAAAAAAAAACACAAAGGCCAATGACAGATTATAGGCAAAGCAAGTCAAGATTTTTTATGTCTTGGGCGAATCAATAAAGTTGTGCCCTTTTAATTATTCGAATGTTTTTCTTCTTGTTGCAAAATATTCATTCATAATCAAGGTTCCCTAAAAATATATTTTCACTATAATTAATCAAAGCAAGTTAAAACGAAACATATTTATATAGTACTAATTATTAAGTATAAATAATAATGTGTGTGCCCCTAAAAAAAATGGTGTCCTGTGTTACCGTCCCTCCCGCCCACCCTCAAGGCCACCCTTGATGATAGGTTGCATGAGTCATTGTCATGCATAGTATGTTGATCTCATTATCATGCATATTTTGTATATCACTAAACTTGAATTTGTTTTTCTCATATTTTTGATTGGAGAGCAGTTGGCACTTATTTTGATTTCCCTTATTTCGACTAACTATATGGTTGTATAAGCCATAAAATTTTTTAAGGACAGGAATTGGATGCAGATTTCGACTAAAGGAAGATTCAAGTTGCAAGTTCTCCAAGTCCAAGAGCATAAGAACTGTTTAAGTCTAGAAAAGAGCGCAAGGGTGATTCGACTAACAAGATTTCGACAAAGAGGAAAAGATCTTTCCTTGAGTTCAGTTGTTTCGACAGAAGGGAAGAAGCCTTCAACTAGTTTCTCTTTGAAGAGGCAAGTTGGAAGGTTCAGACACGTGGAAGTCATGCTGAAGCTGTCGAAGTAATGTAGTTTCTAGCAGTTAGGTTTTCAGTTGTTTTTCTATGTATATATAGTAGTTTTTCATAGGAAAAACGGGTCACAAATCATTATCAAAAGTTCTAAACACTCGAAGTACCAGCGTCCAGAGAAAAGAGTAAACAGAATGTATGTAACATGATCTTGTGAACCACCTTTACATTTAATGCAATGCAATTTACATTTCTTTAAGTTTTTGTCTTCTTTAAAACTTTAAGCCTTTCTTTTTGTTTATTTTTACAACTTTTAAACAACCAATTGTTGGTTTCTTTCGAAACTAGACAATTATCTTCCTACAAAAACAGTTTTCTTCATCTTTGTGTAAGCAAACTCATTAAAGGTGATGAACGTTCATGCTTTTCTGGAAATAAAAACGCACAAACATGTCTTACAATTTATAGTTTGATCCTTCTTGTAATAAACAAAGCTAGACTAGTCGTTTACCAAAAACCCAGGTAAACAAATTGGCACGCCCAATGGTACCCAGTTTGTGCATTTGGAAGAAATTTCCGTAAATTTATATTTTTTCTAGTTGTTCTTGTGGAAAAAACTTTTCTGGAAAATTTTTAAATCAGTTTGATAACCGTATACCGGTTTCGACGGTTATGGGAGAAACTATCCCTATAACCGTATCATCAATCGCTGCATTGACACAATCTAATTATGTGGTTTCATTGCCACCACCAATAATTTTCCCTTCGACCCCTAGAGATCCAAATTATCCAGTGAGAACTTCGTTGGATAATAGATTCCTTTCTATGCAACAATTCATGATGTCTATGGTCACAAGGAATTTTCCCTATGGCATGCCAACAACAATGATGGCTGGCCTACACAAAAGTGCGTCCACATATGCAGATAATGCAACTGTGTTGACACCTTATAATTCACAATTACCTTCTAGTTCAAGCATTCCTGGTCGAAATGCTCTCCCATCTTTGACAAATGACTCCTTATTTTCTTTAAGACAATAGATGGATGAGAGTAATCATGAAATGGTGAATATGTTAACACAACAAATTGGAACAATGTTTAATCCTATGATTCAGAACACAAACCAAAGTTACCAGTTGTTGGCCACACAAATGGGGAGAATAGCATATTTCTTTGCCCCTGTCCAAGCAAAGGATTACCAAATTCCCCAAATTCAAAATCCTAGGCCCTTACAAATTGGTGAAAGGCCAAATAACGAGGGAAATCCAGGGCAACAGCATGTTCCCCATGTTTGACGAGTCGAACCAATAGCCCAAGTAGAGGATGTCGAAAATCCTCCTGTAATTTTGGTAAATAGAAATCAGGATGATGATGTCGTAGTAAGAAATGTCCAACAAAACAATTTAGCAAGACATAATAATATAGCAAATTTGGTCAAAACCATTCTGGTTCAAAATGGCCTTAATATAGGCCTACATAGGTCTAATTTTGTTTCAGCCCTGTCATAATATGTTCTTCAGACTGAACTTCCTAAGGGATGGAAAATCCCTAAGTTCACGAAATTTGCTGGCGACACTAGTGAATCCACAGTCGAACATATTGCTCGTTATCTGACTGAGGCAGGGGATATGGCAAATATTGAAAATTTGAGAATGAAATACTTCCCAAATTCTTTAACAAAGAATGTCTTTACATGGTTTACTACTCTTTCCCCGCATTCAATTCATAATTGGAATCAATTGGAAAGGGTGTTCCATGAACAATTTTACATGGGCCAATCTAAAATAAGTTTGAAAGAATTGACTAGTGTTAGGCGTAAGATTCCAGAATCTATATATGACTATCTCAATAGATTTAGATTATTGAAGGCTCGGTGTTTCACCCAAGTGCCTGAACATGAACTAGTCGAAATAGCTGCTGGCGGTCTTGACTATTCCTTTAGGAAAAAGTTAGACACTCAATATTTAAGAGATATGGCCCAGTTGGCTGATAGAGTTCGACGGGTTGAAAGAATGAAGTCGAAACTACTGAAGCTGCTATCAAAGGCAAGAAAGTAGTCGAAATGGCTAAAAAGCCAGTCAAAGAGAGGTTGTTCCCTGCACTACCTCTAGTGAAAGACATGACTGCTGATAATGATGAGAATTGGGATTCAGATTTTATGGATTCCGAACCTGACTTCGATGTGATATGTAATGTCGTTTCAATACTCATTGCGGAGTATGATGTCATTTCTGAAGTCGAAGAATCTGATGAAGAATTCGACCCAGAGCCTGATGCCAACAAGCAGTGTGTTACTATATTAGAAATTATGGTTGTGTGGATGAGCAAAAGGCTTTATTTGAAAAACCAAATGGTTAAATGAAAAGCCATTTGAAGCCCTTATTTATACAAGCAAGAGTGAATGAACTGGGCATCAATAAGGTCCTTGTTGATGGTGGAGCTGCAGTAAATCTGATGCCCCATTCTTTATTGGGGAAACTTGGGAAATTCGATATAGATTTAAAGCCCCGCAACATAATTCTCTCTAATTATGAGGGAAAAGCTGGACATTCGCTTGGTGCTCTCCAGGTTAATTTAACGGTGGGAACCATAACAAGGCCCACACTTTTCATGATGGTGCCTACTAAGGTGAATTTTAATTTGCTCTTAGGAAGAGAATGGATACATGGAATTGGGGATGTACCCTCTTCTATGCACCAAAGAATCACCATCTGGAGAGATGATGGTCTGGTGGAAAATATTGAAGCAGATCAAAGTTATTTCACTGCTGAGGTGAACCATATCACCAGGAAAACCTTTGAAAAGAATTTGGAAAATATAGTGCCATGTCGTGCAGCTGAATCTGGTTTTATTGACCAGACAAATGTTTGCTCTATCAAGCTGCATCCTACCCTTGGATTCATGTGGGAAAGGGAATACCCAGAAAATGAGCCTTTGGAGGAGGGAGTTATCCGCCCAACTGGGTGGGACATTGACGATAATTATTATGTCTAAACAAGAGGTTTGTGCAAGGATTACGACCTATATGGCCAAAAATAAAATAAAACAGGCCTTAGAGGCTGAAATGCAACAAAAAATGGTTGTAGGAACCATAGATAAAATGTCTGGCGAAGACATTGATGAAAAAATGGTTGAGAGTCAGAGGCTTGATTGAATATATGACGAAGAGCCTTTGAGTTTTGAAAAAGACCCCTCTCTTTCGACCAAGAGAATCCAAGATCAAGATCCTTTAGAGGAAGTTGACTTAGGGGATGAATCAATCAAAATACCAACTTATATCAGTTCTAATTGATCCAGATTTGAAGGTTCAAACGGTTGAACTCTTGAAGGAGTTCAAAGACTGCTTTGCTTGGGATTACAATGAAATGCCTGGATTAAGCAGGGAAATTGTGGAATTGAAGTTACCAATTCAACCAGATAAGAAGCCAGTAAAACAACTTTCAAGAAGGTTTGCACCTCAAATTATGTTGAAAATCAAAGAGGAAATTGAAAGACTCCTCAAAAGCAAGTTCATTAGAACTGCAAGGTATGTCGAATGGTTAGCAAATATTGTTCCTGTCATTAAGAAAAATGTGACTCTTAGAGTTTGTATAGACTTTAGAGATTTAAATAATGCTACACCAAATGATGAATATCATATGCCAATGGCAGAAATGCTAGGTGATTCAGCAGCAGGATTTGAATATTTAAGTATGCTTGATGGTTATTCTGGCTATAATCAAATCTTTATTGTTTTAGAAGATGTGTCAAAAACAACATTTCGTTGCCCAGGGGCCTTAGGTACCTACGAATGGGTGGTGATGCCTTTTGGCCTAAAAAATGCTGGTGCTACATATCAAAGAGCAATGAATTCAATGTTTCATGATTTTATTGAAAATTTTATGCAAGTTTACATTGATGATATTGTTGTAAAATCTTCGTCGAAAGATGGACATTTAAATCATCTTTGACAATCATTTAAATCATCTTCGCCTATGGATAAAAAAGATAGAGTTTTAGGCAAATGATCCCCAAACTGGGAAGGTCCATTTAAGATTTTGTAGGTTTTTTCAAATGGTGCATATGAAATAGAAGAGTTAGCTTCTGATGGTCGAATGTTTCGCATAAATGGAAAATATTTAAAGAAATATAAGCCTGTGTTGCAAGAAGTTAAAATATCCCAAGAGTAATTTCGACAACAATTTGAAAACATGGCATTCTAATTTTTTTTTTGTGCCAAAAGGCAATTGTCAAAGTAAAAGGCATTGTCCAAGTATTTCATCAAATGGATATTGTCGTGCTACACATTTTCGTGACAACACCAAGTGGAAGATAAGAGATCTAGTCGAATTTAGAGTGTTAGATTTTTTCAACTCTTTTATAAGTTTAAATGGAAAATTCTTGAAAAGTATAAACCAACATTGCAAGCAGTAGGAATAATTCAAGATAAATTAATACGAAAAGAGAAATGACATTTGATTAATTTAGAAGCAAACGCCAACTAATGGGCCAAGTTACATAAATGTCGAAAATAAAGATAAGGATCATTATAGTCCATTCGACATATATTCTACAAAAAGCTAGCCTCTTAGCCTTAAATACTAATAAAACCTAATAGTCTTCCTCCTTCAAGAAGCGAAATTGGGTAAGAAACCAGAAAATTTCAGCATCAAGACGACAAAGCAGGCAAAGTTCTGTCATGGAGTATTCGTCATCAGAGCCTGGAGGAGGCCAGAAAATGTCAGGTCTCCTCCCATCCCCTTTGCAAGTTTTGTTCGAAGTGCAGGTAAGCCTTTAAACTAGGCTAGGGGGTAGTGACCTTGACCAACAATAAGCCCAGTATGGAGGAGGACCTCTATCATTCAGAATGGCTCTCCTGCAAGTGGCCAGTTGTTGACGTTCGAAAAGGTCCTTGAAAGCAGGCAGAACCTCATCCATGAAAAAGCCATCTTTTGCTAACAACTTCAACATTAGCATGAGATACTTGGCTCCATCAGATCCGTGAATGGCTGCTTTCTGAAGAATGCATCTGACTTCGTCAAGTTTAGAGTATCCTTCTTGAAGAGGAGTTAGAGAAGTTTTAAAGTTTATAGTGTCAGGAAGAGGAGGAGTTAGAGAAGTTTTAAAGATTTAAACCTTTAAGATTCAGCCATGTGGCTGAAAAGTTTAGTTAGTGGAAAAGAGAAAGGTTAAAGGAAACCTTTTGAGTTCTGATTTTACAAGAAATTGCCACATGGTCGAAGAAGTTGGGATAGGGGGATTATGAAGAGTTATGTGATTATGATTGATTGAACCCCACTAATTTCTTCAACTGAATGTGGTGGCCCACTAAATCCCAAGAAAGTGGTGCAATAATATTTGATGAAAACTGGGGAACAATTTGAAATGACGTTTTGAATAAAAGTGACGTCATTATTTCAGAGATTATGTAGAGTTTGCAAAAAATGTCAGTTATCTCTTTCATTTCTTCAGTCGAAAATGACATTTTTGGGGGGCAATTTGTTGGCACTTATTTTGATTTCCCTTATTTTGACTAACTATATGGTTGTATAAGCCATGGAATTTTCTAAGTACATGAAATGGATGCAGATTTCGACTAAAGGAAGATTCAAGTTACAAGTTCTCCAAGTCCAAGAGCATAAGACTTGTTTAAGTCAAGAAAAGAGCCCAGGGGTGATTTGACTAACAAGATTTCAACAAAGAGGAAAAGATCTTTCCTTGAGTTCAGTTGTTTCGGCAGAAGGGAAGAAGCCTTCAACCAGTTTCTCTTTGAATAGGCAAGTTGGAAGGTTCAGACACATGAAAGTCATGTTGAAGCCGTCGAAGTAATGTAGTTACTAGCAGTTAGGTTTTTAATTGTTTTTCTATGTATATATAGTAGTTTTTCAAAGGAAAAACGGGTCAAAAATCATTATTAAAAGTTCCAAACACTCGAAGTACCAGTGTCCAGAAAAAAGAGTAAACAGAATGTATGTAACATGATCTTGTGGACCACCTTAACATTCAATGCAATTGAATTTACATTTCTTTAAGTTTTTGTCTTCCTTAAAACTTTAAGGCTTTCTTTTTGATTATTTTTACAACTTTTAAACAACCAATTGTTGGTTTTTGTCGAAACTAGACAGTTATCATCATACAAAAACAGTTTTCTTCATCTTTGTTTAAACAAACTCATTAAAGGTGATGAAAGTTCATGCTTTTATGGAAATAACAATGCACAAATATGTCCTAAGATTTCAAGTTTGATCCTGCTTGTAATAAACAAAGCTAGACTCGTCGTTTACCAAAAACCCAGTTATACAAGTGCAGGGCCATCTTAACCACTAGGCTATTAAACCTCTTGCTTTAGGTCCAAAATTTTAGTTTTGTATATATAATTCAATAACGATATAGCAACATTTTCTTTTACATTTGCAGTTTTTACGAAAGTTTAAATTTTGTGATTTAAACTCCTTAAATATGGTTAATACTAAATTAATATCTATGTGTCGGTTGTGGTACAATATTGCAATTTTCTAAGATTAAAGTTTATAGTTTCCTTTATTAATGTTGTGATTTAGACTTCGTTTTTAACGTTTGTTGTAACACATGTGGCTGACGAGGACGAGGAGTGGTCGCCGGTGCACAAGACATGATAATGAGCGGCTCCCGACAGCTTCTAGAGGAACCGAAACACATCGTAATGAGAGGGATCTTGAGGCCGTGCATGTATGGGACTGCATGGTTGAAGAAAGGCTTATAAGAATTGTTTGGTACTACCTATATCAACAAGATGCATCTTCTTTTCGGTAGCCCAAACCATAAGAACTCCACAGTTAAGCGTACTTGACTAAACCAATTTTGGGATGGGCGACCTTCTCGGAAGTTTCCAAGAAAGCGTGCGAGTGAGGACAAAACATGCTGAAAAGACTCGTGTTGGTTTGTGGGGTCAGTCGGCAATCCTGAAAGTCATCTGGATGTTACGAGTGGTATCAGAGCCGACATCTTTCAGTACGATGTGGTTCGGGGACGAACCAAGCGGAAGCTGGTGGGCATGCAACACCCGTGAGTGACGAGGGCGGGGAGTGGTCGCCGGTGCACAAGGCATAACAATGAGTGGCTTCCGACAACTTCTAGAGGAACCGAATCTCATCGGAATGAGAGAGATCCTGAGGCCGTGCATGTATGAGACTGTATGGTTGAAGAAGGCTTATAAGAATTGTTTGGTACTACCTATATCAACGAGATGCATTTTCTTTTCGGTAGCCAAAACCATAAGAACTTCACAGTTAAGCGTGCTTGACTTGGAGCAATTTTGGGATGGGTGACCTTCTGGGAAGTTTCCCATAAAGCGTGCGAGTGAGGACAAAACACGCTGAAAAGACTCGTATTGGTTTGTGGGGTTAGTCGACAATCCTAAAAGTCGTTTGGATGTTACATTTGTGCACCATCTTTCTTTTCGTCACTTACTCTCGGTGTCACAATTATCTCTTGGTTTGACTTTATTATCTATTGAAATGAAATAAACGGAAACATATACGTAGTCTTTTCTTTAGCCATACTAGTTATTATCACAATCTAGTTTAGACATACTAGTTATCATCACAAATTCACAATCTAGTATGGTCTTTTCTTTAGCCATACTAGTTATTATCACAATCTAGTTTAGACATACTAGTTATCATCACAAATTCACAATCTAGTATGGTCTTTTCTTTAGCCATACTAGTTATTATCACAATCTAGTTTAGACATACTAGTTATCTTCACAAATTCCCAATCTAGTATGGTCTTTTCTTTAGCCATACTAGTTATTATCATAATCTAGTTTAGACATACTAGTTATCATTACAAATTCACAATCTAGTATGGTCTTTTCTTTAGCCATACTAGTTATTATCACAATCTAGTATGGTCTTTTGTTTAGACATATTAGTTATTATCACAATCTAGTATGGTCTTTTGTTTAGCCATACTAGTTATTATCACAATCTCCATGCATGCATACATAACGTACGAAACCAATCATGTCAAGGTTGAAGTGAAAGACCATGAATGAATGTGTTGCAATTGGCGGCCGAGTAATGTACCTGTTGCAGATAAACCAACCCTAACGTTCTGTGGGAGAACAGCTTTCAAATCAACAACTTGAGCAACAGTAGAAATTTGGCCATTGTTGTTAGTGGCAGCAACGCTCAATGTGTTAGAGAGAGAGTCATAAATTATACTTACTTTGACTAATGACCCACTCACTCTGTTCCATGGTGTTGTCCTGGAGGAAATTAGAGAGTTAACATCAATTCCAATATGTGGATACTTGGGATCATACCGATTGGCGAGATTGTCAAACTCTACACCAACAAATTGATTGAAAGCATTTTGCCCATCAACTACTCCGAGATTTGGACCGATAGAGTTGGGAGGAATGACGGTGTCTTCTGGTGCAAGAAAGAAGATGATTCCATCGGCTGGAGTATAACCTCGAAAATCCTCAACCATGAAGGAGAAGGATGCGAAGAAGCTAGCAACATGTCCAGTAGTACTATCCCAAATAGGCACTGGATTTGAATACAACACCCGTCCGGTACTACCTTGCAAGCTGGAGATAGAAGGGTCGGTGAGTGCCATTACCCCATTTGAAAAAATCTCGGTATTACCTTGCATGATTAAATCAGATTGACCAGAGGTGAATTTTTGAAAATCGAAGGAAGTTGTTTTCTGAGAGGTCACTAGTTCAGTAGTTGCCACCAAGAGAGCAACTATTACTGAAACAGAGAGAAAAGAAAGTGGTAATTTTGAAGACATGATGATACTCATAACAATATATAGTAAGTATGAAGTTTTGATAGTATTGATGAGTTGTGAATGAGCATGCAGGTAGATAACGCATATTTATACACATAATTTACTTGCTATTTCTTCCTGTTTCGTTTGGTGAACACTGAAGTAGTGGTGCAAGCAAAATTATTAACTAGCAACGTCACCGGCACCAACTTAATTAGTGGTAGATAGATGTGTGTGGACTTGCACCTACGCCCAATTGCTACCCAGTTTTCTTCTTCATCATCTTGCTCATGACAATACTTTATGTTTTCTAATTGCTAATTGCGATTGTAATGCCCAACTGATCAAGTTTCTAATATAATATTATAACATATGCAAATAGTACATATAGCATTACCATATATATATATATATATATATATATATATATATAAGGAGTGATCAAATTATACCGATGTAATGTTACACCAATAATGTTACATCAATAATACAAGACTCTATACCATTTTACTTGATAAATATTTTTCAAATTTGACTATTATAGTGTAAGTTTATATCATATATATCATTTGTGGAATTTTTTACGAAAATATAAAATCATTTGATAAGTTGTTGAGATACACCAAGATTAACGATGTTATATAAAAGTGCATAAACCGTTATTGGGTCTATGTCGTTTGGCCCTTTAGATTTCTAAGTTACTAGTCTAGTCCATTAGGTTTTATTATATACTAGTGAATTTACCCGGCATATTAGATTATATACTAGTGTATTTACCCTGTTTATGCACTTTTATATAACAACATTAATCTTGGTACAACATATCAAATTTTTAAAAAATTTACATGAATGATCTATATGATAAAAACTTACAATCCGACAGTCAAATTTAAAAAATATGTATCGCGTAAAACAATATTGAGCGATGTAACATTGTTATAAATGTTGGAACAAGTGTGGAAATTAAAAGTTAAAAGACTAACCACAAAGTCCTACATTGGATAGAGCTTATGTCATGTGAATTGAAAAAGAACCTTACTAATTATCACAACACATGTGGCATACGAAATACAAGAATGACCATGTGTCATGTTTTTAAAGGTTGAAATCACAATAAACCCACATTTTGTGGAAAACACACACCATGATATATATATATATATATATATATATATATATATATATAAGAGGAGTGGTCAAAATACACCAATGTAATGTTACATCAATATTACACCGCTTCATTCCGTTTTACTCGATAAATATTTTTCAAATTTTACTATTAGAGTGTAAGTATATATCATATATATCATTCATGGAAATTTTTACAAAAATATAAAATCATTTGATAAGTTGTTGAGATACACCAAGATTAACGGTGCTCTATAAAAGTGCATAAACCGTTATTGGGCCTATGTCATTTGACCCTTTAGATTTCGAAGTTACTGATCTAGTCCATTAGATTTTATTATATATTTTTTTGTAACATTTATCAAGTTGCCATTGTAATCTTACAAAACCCGAACTATCATTTTATCATTCTTTCTAAAATCCTAGATTATTAATATGGCATCAAGAGCATGGTTCAATCCTCTTTAAACTAGTTGTCACTTTTGTTGTCGAGTTCCAAAAAGCTTGAGAATATGTTTGCTTTGATTTTTTTTTGTAGGGTTAATTCTATTTGATATTGGTGGATTTTTGGTTCGGTTGTAGTTTTATTTGTCCATTGATTGTCTTGTTCTGCTCGTTTGGAAAGGTGTTGTTGCTTCTCATTCAATATTGGTGGATGTAGTATCCCGCGTAGACGCAACTTTTATCAGTATCAGATAAGTTTTGAGTAAGTAAGAGCGAAATCTAATTTCGCACTAGAGGACTATTTATATTGGTAACCAAGACTTTTCCTTCATTTTCTCATCTCCCTTCTCTCTCTAAAATTCAGAAATCTTCTCCCTCTCTCTCTACAAATTTCGCCCCTCACTCTCCTTGCATAATATACCAAATTTCCATCTCAAACTTTTGAATCCACTTGCAAACTCACTTTTGGGGGAAACTTTGGAACAAGATAAACTTAAAGAATCAAGATAGGAAGAAGGAATCAAGTTAGGGTTTTGAGTAGGAAGCTTGGCAAAGACTTAATCAAGAAACAAGGTGAGTTCCTCTAGATTAGAACCCTCCAGACTTGTTTTGTTAGTTCCCCTTGTTAATATATGTTATGTTTATGACATTTCTAGCCAAAAACCCTAATTTTTGAGGTATATGGACTTGCTGGTGCTGAAAATTGATTATGGGTCGTTTTTGAAAATTCTGGAAAGTTACAGGGCCTGTCAACGCTGGAATTTTCGTGCCACGATCATATGTTCCTGGGCACCATCGTGCCACGATACATGCATCTCGTGCCACGAGAATGGCAGTGTGGCACCCCTTAAGGAAACGTGTTTTTTATGGCCAGAAAGCCGTTCTCGCAGCGCCAGAATGTCTTTATACATACAGTAATGTAAGAAAGGGTCATGAGTGTACCTTGTATTAACGCATGAGTGTTTTACGGTGTTTAAAACACTATCAGAGATTAAAATAAGTTGAACACAGGCGTCATTATGACTGAAGGGTAGATTTATCCATAGGTATCAGATAAGGTTAAGGGTTTATGAAGGTGAGAAAAACACACAAGAAGGGGGGGTTGAATTGTGTGGGCTGTTTTTCCTTTCTTTAAAAACTTTGGTTAAGTTCAGAATTGGGTTCTGAAACCTTTTCAGAGGTTTATGCAGCGGATTAAAAAGAGAAGAGAAGAGAAAGGGAAAGAGAGACACACAATATTTTTATACTAGTTCCTTCCACAAGTTGGAAGTAGTCTAGTCCCCTTGTCACTTACAGGAGATTTAACTATAATCAAACTGATTACAATTGCTCAAAACACAAAGTTAAGAGACTTCAATGCTCAAACACCTAGTAAGAGACTTCTAATGCTCAAGACACTAAGTCAAGAGACTTCCAATGCTCAAGACACAAAGTCAAGAGACTTCTCTGCTCAAAGCACAAAGCTAAGAGACTTCTCATTGCTCAGAACACAAAGTAATGAGACTACAGGATGCTCAACACGCATACTGAGACTTTGGTTCAAGCTGATTTACAAAGAAAGAAGTTTGAGTTGAACACTTGATCAAATATCAGAGGTGTTTACTTAATACAACTCAGGTATAAGACTCTAACCTTAAGAAATTCTAAGATGTAAACTTTGTAAGAATTTCTAAGAGTTTTGAACAGACACGTATTTTGACAGCAAAACAGAGCACAGTTCAGTCAGTTTTGTTTCAAGAGTCTTAGCAATTTTCTTCTTCAAATCTTCACCCTTTTATAAAGGAAAAGATAGCTGTGGAGAATTGCCAGAAATCTAGCAAAGAGCCGTTACAAAATTGTAGAAGCTAGGCAGCTGAAAATGTGTGCTGAACTGCAGAATAGAGCACGCATTTTTTTAATAAACTTTCCTTAAAAGTTGGGGAATGTTTTGGCCAAGGAGACAACTATTCCATTGGAGTTGTTCTGACATTGCAGGCATTAAATGCTGACAGAGACAGCTGCTTTTTCTTCCAGGTCAGACTTTAGAAGCTTCTCAGACACTGTTCATCAGAAGCAGGTCTTCAGACGCACCCTTCAGAAGCACTGTTCATCAGACGCTCCCTTCAGACGTTGACTTTTGTTGACCTTCAGACTCAGCCTTCAGACGTTGACTTATGTTGACCTTCAGACTCAGCCTTCAGACGTTGACCAACGTTGACCTTCAGACTCACCCTTCAGAAGCACCCTTTAGACGCAGTCTTCAGACTCTGCCTTCAGAAACACCCTTCAGACCCAGTTTTGCTTCAGACTTGCAACAAAGGCTTCTATGTTTTCTTTCTTGCTCTTAGCTTGTTCTTCCAAAACCAATATTAATTACCAAACATTAAGAACATGGTTCTGCACACTTAGAACAAAGCATTAGCAATACCAATTTTCTTTTTAACACTTTGTTATCATCAAAACCCAAAAGAGAGTTGTTCATACACATTTTGTTCCAACAATCTCCCCCTTTTTGATGATGACAAACATAAGTATTAATAGAAAATTGTTGTTAATTTAATTAACAAGTTGACTACAGGGTGTGAGGTTTGCAAGCTCCCCCTGAGTCTGATCCAGGTTAATTAAATTCAGTTTAGATCAAAACAGGTGAAAATTTCAGAATTGTTGTTAAGTTTAATTAACAAGCTGACTTTAGGATGAGGTTTGCAAGCTCCCCCTTAGTCTGATAATCCTCAAGGTTAGGTTTGCAAGCTCCCCTTGATTCTTATCCATGTTAATTAAATTTAACTTAAAACAATAAAGTGAAATTATCACTCAGAATTGTAAATAACAAGCTGACTTCAGGTTATGAGGTTTGTAAGCTCTCCCCCTAAGTCTGATAATCCACAGGATGAGTTTTGTAAGCTCCCTGAGTCTTATCCAAGTTATTTAAATTCATTTTAACTCACTAAGAGTAATGTATCTCACAGAAAATTAATTCAGAACTTTTACTCCCCCTTATCAGAGATTAAAAGCAGTTCTCATAAGTTAACTGACAGAAATTAACTTATACTCCCCCTCATAAGTTAATTAACTAACAGAATTTAACTTATATTCAGAGCTCAGGAGCCTTAATACTTGTTTACTTTTACTCCCCCTTTTGTCATCAACAAAAAGAAAGTTTTCAAAATTTTTAAAGAGAGTTTGAAAACATGTGAGATAAAAATGCAATCATATAGGTAATCAAGCAGCAAAGATAAGCATCAGGGCTAGCTTGATCATAAATGAAGTATATAGCATTGCATTTGAAAATCAGAGAATGTTGTTCAGAACATAAAAGATTGTTCAGAGCATTCTGATCAGACACAATCTGTTCAGAATTGTTCAGTACCACTTAACTGATTTCAGAAAAACTGAAAACATATCATTTTGTTCAGAGCCTTTTTGTTCAGTACATTCTTTTTAGTATCACTGAACTATTTAAAAAATTGTTCAGATCATATACCAACTGAAGGTTTTTAACACAACTGAACTCTTTTTCAGAAAAACTGAGAAATAGAGCATTTAGCTCAGTGCTTCTGAACTTTTCCAGACATAACTGTTCAGGGTTTTTAAATATGTTTTCAAAAACTGAACATGTCTGATATTAATTTGAGCAATTTTGATGAAAAAAAAATGTGTCTGTGTTTTTGTTTAAAACATTTCAGAATTGAAAACAGAAAAACACATTTGCATATTGATGACTTTGGGAGGGACAAAGTGTAACTTTCAAAGCTTAATTCATCATTGCCCAGAGTTATAACTTACCAGATTCTGACCAAAAGTTTGATAACTATCAGATTCAAAAGTCAGAAAAACCAGGTTCTAAACCTCAGACTCTGAAGTTTTTCAGTTGCTTAATTTTCTTCAGACTCTCAAAACGAGTGACTGATAAGTCTTAGCTTCTGATAAACTCAGGATCTCAGTTTTCATTCAGATTCAAGCATATTTTCAAGAGATGAAATGCATGTTCAGATTCTTTTTAATAAAGTTAAATCTGTCTTCTGTCAGGGGTTTTGTAAATATGTCAGCCCATTAATGATCAGTATCAATGAATTGAATATCCAAAACTCCCTTCTGAACATAATCTCTTATAAAATGATGTTTAATTTCTATATGCTTGGCTCTAGAATGTAGAATTGGATTTTTAGACAGACATATTGCAACAGTATTATCACAGAAAATAGGAATGCTATCTGCATGAATCTGATAGTCCTCCAACTGATGTTTCATCCAGAGCAGTTATGTGCTACAACTTGCAGCTGAGATGTATTCTGCTTCTGCTGTTGACAAAGCAATAGTTGCTTGTCTTTTGCTGGCCCATGATATCAGATTTTCACCCAGAAATTGACAATTTCCACTGGTGGACTTTCTTTCAATCCTGTCCCCAGCATAGTCAGCATCACAGAATCCAACTAGCTTATAATCTAAGGATTTTTTTATACAGAAGTCCCAGATTAGTTGTTCCTTTCAGATACCTGAAGATTCTCTTGACAGCAGTCATATGAGATTCTCTAGGATCTGACTGGAATCTAGCACACAGACATACACTAAATAAAATATCTGGCCTAGAAGCAGTTAAGTATAACAGAGAACCTATCATACCTCTATATAGCTTCTGATCTACTTTTGAGCCATTGTCCTCTTTGCTTAAGGTGCAGGTAGGATGCATTGGTGTTGTCATCAGTTTACAATCATCAAGCTGGAACTTCTTCAGAAGCTCCTTTGTGTATTTGGACTGATGAACATACACACCATCTTTGCATTGGTTGATTTGAATTCCAAGAAAGAATTTCAATTCTCCCATGCTCATTTCAAATTCATCCTACATTAGCTTTGAAAATTCTTTGCAAAGAGAGGCATTAGTAGAACCAAATATGATATCATCAACATATATTTGCACAATTAAGATGTTTTTCTTAAGAGTTTTTCTAAAGAGTGTATTGTCAACTTGACCTCGTACAAAATCATTTTTAAGTAAGAAATTACTTAGTCTTTCATACCAAGCTCTAGGAGCTTGTTTCAGACCATATAGAGATTTCTTAAGTTTAAAAACAAAATCTGGATGTTTTACATCTTCAAAACCAGGAGGCTGTTTAACATAAACTTCTTCAGAAATAACTCCATTTAAAAAAGCACTCTTAACATCCATTTGATATAAGATGATATCATGATAAACAACATATGAAAGAAGTAACATGATTGCTTCCAGTCTTGCAACTGGAGCAAATGTTTCAGTGTAGTCTATTCCTTCCTGCTAACTGTAGCCTTGAGCAACCAGTCTTACCTTGTTTCTAATCACTTCTCCTTGTTCATGAAGCTTGTTTCTGAACACCCATTTTGTTCCTATGATGTTCTTGTTTTCTGGTTTTGCAACTAGAACCCAGACATCATTCCTTTGAAACTGGTTCAGCTCTTCTTGCATAGCTACAATCCAACCATCATCTGCAAGTGCTTCATCAACTGTTGTGGGTTCAATCATTGATAGCAGTCCAATCATAGACTCATTCTGCATAATGCTGATCTTGTTTTCCTTGGACTGTTCTTGTTCCCAATAATCAGCTCCTCAGGATGTGAAGACTTGTACTTTAATGAGGTTCTGGGTGGATTAGCTTCTGAAGAATCACCAGGGGCTTGTTCAGAACCATGCTGATCTTGATTATCTTCAGGAGGAGTGTCAGCATCTGAGAGTTTCTCAGTTTCTTCAGTATTTCCAGCTTCTGAACTTTCTTCAGACTCTGAACTCTATTCAGGTTCTGAAGGTTCTTCTGAGAGTCTGAAATCTGCAAAACTCTCAACCAGCTCTGGTATTTCATTACCAGGCTTCTTATCATCAAATCTTATGTGTATTGATTCTTCAACAACATGTGTTTCAGAATTATACACCCTGTATGCTTTAGATCTCTCTGAGTATCCTAAAAAGATACCCTTTTGAGCCTTAGCATCAAATTTCTTTAGGTAGATCTTATTGTTCAGAATGTAACAAGTACAACCAAACTGATGAAAATAAGAAATGCTTAGTTTTCTTCCTTTAAAGAGTTCATATGTTGTTTTATTCAGAATAGGTCTGATATAGATCCTGTTCTGAATATAACATGCTGTGTTAACAGCTTCTGCCCAAAAGTACTTTGCAATTTTGGATTCATGGATCATGGTTCTGGCCATTTCTTGCAAAGATCTGTTCTTTCTCTCTACAACCCCATTTTGTTGTGGAGTTCTAGGAGATGAGAACTCATGGAGAATTCCATGATCTTCACAAAATTTTTTAAAAGGTTCATTTTCAAATTCCCCACCATGATCACTTCTGACTTTTAAAATTTTCAAGTCAGTTTCATTTTGTACTTGTTTGCAGAATTTATTAAACACATCATATGTTTCATTTTTAGTTATAAGGAATTTAACCCAAGTCCACCTATTGTAATCATCAACAATTACAAGCCCATACTTCTTCCCATTGATTGAAGTTGTTCCAACAGGACCAAACAAATCAATGTGAAGCAGTTCTAAAGGTCTTGAGGTGGAAACAATGTTTTTGGATTTAAAAGATGTTTTAGAAAATTTTCCTGTTTGGCATGCTCCACACAGAGCATCTGAGTGATAGTTAATGTTTGGCAGGATTCTGACCAGTTGCAACTTGCTAAGCTTAGAGATGAGTCTCTAGTTGGCATGTCCCAACCTTTTGTGCCATACCCATTTCTCATCACTCACAGACAGAAGGCAAACTACCTTCTGCTCAACCAGTTCTGAAAAATTGATTTTATAAACATTGTTTTTCCTATTTCCTTTGAACACAACAGATTTGTCTTTGTTGTTGATTACAGTACATGTGTTCTTATTAAACAAGACTTCATAATTACTGTCACATAATTGACTTATGCTAAGTAAATTGTGTCTAAGTCCATCTACCACCAAACATCATCAATGGACAGGGAAGAATTACCTATCTTACCAGTACCAATGATCCTTCCTTCTGATTTCCTCCAAACCCCACAGTTCCTCCCTCTTTCATGCTCAGGGTTTGGAACATAGACTTGTCTCCTGTCATGTGACGCGAGCAGCCACTGTCCAGGTACCAAGATTTTTCCTTTTCTTTGGATGAACAACATATCTGCAACAGAAATTATCTCAGACTTAGGTACCCAGATTTTCATGGGTCCTTTATGGTTAGTCCTGAAAGGTTTAGTCTTTTGTTGCACCTTATGTCTGGAGTTATAACACTCAGACTTGTTCAGATACTTTGGATATGAATCCTTGAATCTTGAAGAAGTCTTAGTTTTAGAAACTGAGTTCTTTAGAACCTGAGTTCTCAATGGTTTTGACTCAGATTTCTTCAGAACCTGAGACTTGAAAGTCTTTGGTTCTAAGTTGTTTAGAGTATGAACCATTGAACACTTTGGTTCAGATTTCTTCAGAACTCTAGTTTTGTTAACTCCTAACACAAGGCAAACTTCAGTTTGACCTTTCTTAAAACAATCAGAAACAGATGACAGTTTGGCTTTCTTTTGCTTGCTTTGCCTGACATTCTAAGATTGAAAATGTTTTGTATAGACTGGTTTAGTAGTTTTTGAAGTTTTCATGAACCCAGTCATAGTAAAATTTGAGTTTGAATTCTTCAGGCTCTGAGACTTACTAGTTTTAGGTTCTGAACTCTTCAGACTCAGAACATTTTCAGGTTTAGAGTCTGATTTTCTCATACTCTTAGGCTTAGGACCTTTTGGTTTAGACTTTGGCAAGGTTTTAACATCTGCCATCATCTTTCCCTTAGGCTCAGAAGCTTTAGAGTCTGAGCAGTTCAGAACTTCAGACTCTGCAGTCTCAGTTTCTGTTAAACTCAGTTTCTCAAAACTGTCAGAAGCAAGCACAAAGCACACCTCAGTGCCTTTCAAAATATTTTCAGAACAAGGTGATATTTTTGATTCATTTGAAAGATTGAATGAATCATTTTTAAAACCAATGCCTTCACCTTTGTTTCTGTAAATGCTATAAATCATAGAAGCAACCTTACTTCTATTGATTCCAGTTAAAATAAAGTCCTGAAGAGCAATTTCATGTTCATTTGGAATTTCTTCAGGTTTCTTATGAGACACATCTCTGAGTTCTCTAACTTCTTCATCAATCTCAATGATTTGATTATGAAGTTTGAGATTCTCCTCATTCAGCAAGTTATGTTTATTTTTCAAGGATTTTAATTCACCTAACTTGCTTTTGAGATGGTTCATAAGATCTTTAACTGTTTCAATCAGTTCAGATCTTGTAAGTTCAGAGTATACCTCATCTTCCTCATCAGAGTCTGAACATGATTATGCATCAGAAAATGCAGTTGCCATTAAAGCCAGATTTGCTTCCTCTTCATCATCAGACTAAGAATCATTGTCAAGATCATCCCATGTTGCCATAAGACTCTTCTTGAGTTTGTTTCTGAAGTTACTTGATTTAGAGTTGGGCTTCTTTAATTTCTCTTTTGAGTTGTCCTTCTCAAGTTCAGGACAATCAGCAATAAAGTGACCAGGCTTCTTGCAATTGTAGCAGTCCTTCTGATTTTCCCTCTTTGAACCAGATCCTTTAAAGTTGCTGCTTCTGTTAGAGAATTTCTTCTTTCTATTCATTAAGTACTGAATTCTTTTGGAAAGCATTGCAAGCTCTTCAGCATCTGAATCTTCTTCAGAATTTCCCTCAGGAAATTCTTCTTCAGATTCAATAGCTTTTAGAGCTTTAACAAACTTTCTTTTGGATTTCAGTGCTATTGATTTAGACTCTCTAACAGAATCATCTTCATTAAGTCCCAGTTCATGCACTTTGAGGGAGCTTATAAGATCTTCAATACTTAGAGTATTTAGATCCTTAGCTTCCTCAATAGCAGTTACTTTGGGTCTCCATTTAGATGGCAGACTTCTTAGAATTTTGTTCACATGATCAACAGTGGTATAACTCTTCTTCAGAATCTGAAGTCCAGAAACCAGAGTCTGAAATCTTGAGAACATAGTCTCAATATTTTCATCCTCTTTCATTCTGAACAACTCATATTGCTGAACAAGAATATTAGCCATTGCTTCTCTAACTTTTTTGTTACCTTCATAGTTAGAGCAGAGGGATTTGAAGATGGCTTTGGCTGTTGATTTATCACTCAGCTTCTGATACTCAGTGTGAGGTAGAGAATCCACAATGATTCCTCTCACATTATGATGCTTTCTGTATATCTTCCTTTTAGCATCACTCAGCCCTCTTCTGTTGACAGCTACACCTTCTTCATCAACTGGAATAGTGATTCCATCTTCTATAATATCCCATAATGAATCATCAATACCAATGAGGTGGCTGTACATCTTACTCTTCCACCATGAGAACTTTTCTGGGTCACCAGTAAACATTGGGGGTTTATTGTGTGACCTAGATTTTCTTTCCTCCGTACCATAGTCATATGAGAAAGAAGTACCAGTACCTCTTTGTGGTCAAGGAGAGGGTGGAGGGGAACTACTTGATGACATGTTTTTCTCAGGATCTCACTGACTCACTGTTAAGTGATTGAATATCAGAACCAAAGCTCTGATACCAACTGAAGGTGAGAAAAACACACAAGAAGGGGGGTTGAATTATGTGGGCTGTCTTTCCTTTCTTTAAAAACTTTGGTTAATTTCAGAATTGGGTTCTGAAACCTTTTCAGAGGTTTATGCAGCGGATTAAAAAGAGAAGAGAAAGGGAAAGAGAGACACACAATATTTTTATACTAGTTCCTTCCACAAGTTGGAAGTAGTCTAGTCCCCCTGTCACTTACAGGAGATTTAACTATAATCAAACTGATTACAATTGCTCAAAACACAGAGTTAAGAGACTTCAATGCTCAAACACCTAGTAAGAGACTTCTAATGCTCAAGACACTAAGTCAAGAGACTTCCAATGCTCAAGACACAAAGTCAAGAGACTTCTCTGCTCAAAGCACAAAGCTAAGAGACTTCTAATTGCTCAGAACACAAAGTATTGAGACTACAGGATGCTCAGGACGCAGAGTGAGACTTTGGTTCAAACTGATTTACAAAGAAAGAAGTTTGAGTTGAACACTTGATCAAATATCAGAGGTGTTCACTTAATACAACTCAGGTATAAGACTCTAACCTTAAGAAATTCTAAGATGTAAACTTTGTAAGAATTTCTAAGAGTTTTGAACAGACACGTATTTTTGACATCAAAACAGAGCACAGTTCAGTCGGTTTTGTTTCAAGAGTCTTAGCAATTTTCTTCTTCAAATCTTCACTCTTTTATAGAGGAAAAGATAGCTGTTGAGAATTGCCAGAAATCCAGCAAAGAGCCGTTGCAAAATTGTAGAAGCTAGGCAGCTGAAAATGTGTGCTGAACTGCAGAATAGAGCACGCATTTTTTTAATAAACTTTCCTTAAAAGCTGGGGAATGTTTTGGCCAAGGAGACAACTGTTCCATTGGAGTTGTTCTGACATTGCAGGCATTAAATGCTGACAGAGACAGCTGCTTTTTCTTCCAGGTCAGACTTCAGAAGCTTCTCAGACACTGTTCATTAGAAGCAGGTCTTCAGACGCACCCTTCAGAAGCACTGTTCATCAGACGCTCCCTTCAGACGTTGACTTTTGTTGACCTTCAGACTCAGCCTTCAGACGTTGACTTCTGTTGACCTTCAGACGTTGACTTCTGTTGACCTTCAGACTCAGCCTTCAGACGTTGACCAACGTTGACCTTCAGACTCAGCCTTCAGAAGCACCCTTCAGACGCAGTCTTCAGACTCTGCCTTCAGAAGCACCCTTCAGACCCAGTTTTGCTTCAGACTTGCAACAAAGGCTTCTATGCTTTCTTGCTTGCTCTTAGCTTGTTCTTCCAAAACCAATATTAATTACTAAACATTAAGAACATGGTTCTGCACACTTAGAACAAAGCATTAGCAATACCAATTTTCTTTTAAACACTTTGTTATCATCAAAACCCAAAAGAGAGTTGTTCATACACATTTTGTTCCAACAGTTTAGACTTTCATGATACCCTTGATCAAGCAGAATAGAGTGTACCTTAGTCAGTGGTACAAGACTTTTCCAGTTATAGGTACATTTACATGTACACCAGGACGTGCCTCAATTGTTCAAATCAGAGTGACACTGAGGATACATGTAGCAGATCAGATTATTAATCAGAATTAATTAATTAAAAGGTTAATTGGTGTCTTTGTTGTTCTCGTCAGTTAGAGAGCACGGGGGTTCCAGATACAACTGGAACGGGCAGGAACCATCCGCGAGGATAACCACACACAGCAGGAGGAGTCCGGTGATTAGCCTCTGATAGGAATTTTCACCGGTTAGCAGGGGAATGTACTTCGGGGTTACTCCACTCGGAGCCATTCCATAAAATCAATTCAGATAATAATTGTTTGTTACACGCTAACATACTAACATAATAATATCAGGAAACTATTTTAGTATGATCAGGCAGATATCAGTTATCAGATAGTGATCCTAGTTTTCCCCTCGATCACTAAAGTTAGCATATTAGAGTCTAGTTTTCACAACTACTCAATACAACAGGCACAGACACATATAAACCTGAAATGGGTTAATATTAGAGCATTGCAACCATAGGTTTTCCCCGAGGTTGCCAGCATACCTAGGATAGGTGGAGCTCACTGAGACATTATGTCTCATCCCAATCCTTTTTGATTTCAGGTTCACAGGTAGCACGCATCAAGGGTAAAGAGAAGGCTACTGACTGATCGTGCTAGTTCTTAGTTTGATTTTTGAGTACTAGAATGTTTGTACCCGGATACTTTATTCTGTTGTATTATATCAGAGATGTTTTGTACTATGTAACTGTTGTAAAGACGATGTTGTATATATGTACATTTCCAGACTTAAATTTTGCATTGTCATTAAATGTATCCAGTACGAAATTTAACGCTCGTTTGAGATCCTAGGCAATCTCTTTATGGGTGTTACAGTGGATTTCAAAGGTTGGCTTAAATTTGACCGGCTGTCGGTGCCTCTCATTTATGTTTGATTGTTTCTTCTTCGACTAAGATGATTTGCCTCTATTCATAATTTGGATTAGACAACCCACTTGTGTTTGTGATTCAGTTCGGTATGGTTTTCTTTCTTTATTTTGTTAGAGTCTTGGGATATTTATGGTTGTTCTTTTTGTTTGAGTTTTGTGTCTGGGTCACTCTTTCTGTTTGGTTTATTTTTTTGAGTTTGTAGTTCTTTGTTTATGGGTTGTTTGAGTCTTGGGGTATTTTTTGCGGTGTTTGGGGTCAGATTTGTAGGATGTTAGTTGTTCTTCTTCTCCCTTTCCTTCTTTTGGTTTGGATTGGTTTGTTTCGGTTCACATCGGTTCTTCAATTCACTACAAGAAACAATGTCATTTGTCAGGGGCGGATTCCCTGGTAAAACAACCAAAAGCCCTGTTTTAACCCCTGTCTTTTCTACTTACGCATCTGCTTTTTGCGAGGGGTCAAACCCCTGTGAAACGGTATATATTAATTGTTTTAAAAATCATTTAATTAATAAAATTTATTTAAAATAATAAAAAAATCATTTTTTTCAAAATTGTTTTTTAAATATAATTAATTGTTTTGAAAATCATTTTAATTAATAAAATTTATTTTAAATAATAAAAAATTATCGTTTTTTTTTCAAAATTGTTTTTTTAAATATAATTAATTGGACGAAAAATCATTTTAATTAATAAAATTGATTTAAAATAATAAAAAATTTAAAGTCATTTTTTTTCAAAATTGCTTTTTTAAATATAATTAATTGTTTCAAAAACATTTTAATTAATAAAAGCAACATGAGACTAAATCGAGAAGACTAATTTTGCATTAAAAAACGGATTACTCAATCGAGAAGACTAATTATACACGCAAACATATAATTTTACGCGTAAATAGAAAATAACAATTTTACGCGCAAACATATTATTTTACGCGCAAAAAACAAATAACAATTTTATGCGCAAAAAACAAATAACAATTTTACGCGCAAATAACAATTTTACGCGCAAACATACAATTATTATTTCCAAAAAAAAGGCCTTATTAGTATATTGGTTTTTTATGAATTGTTTTAATTTAAAAAATGTTTTTAATATTTAAAAAAATAGATTTAATTTTAACAAAAATTAATTATAACATAGTTTTAATTTTAAAAATATAAACTGATTTTGTACTACACTATTTTTAAGTCCCTTCTTTTTCAACAATAAGCATTATTATAGTTGATTGTTTTTTTTATTAATTGTTTTAATTTAAAAACAGTTTTCAATTTATTAAAAAAAACAACTTTATTTTTTTCATAAAAAATAATTTTAACATAGTTTTAATTTTTAAAAAAACTGACTTTGAATACACTATTTTAAAAAACTGTTTTCCAACAATAAACTTTTTAAATATATTATTTTTTTATGAGGTATTTTTATTTAAAAACAGTTTTTTAAATTAAAAAAATATTAATTTTTTAAAAACAAATTTAATTTAACAAATAGTTTTACTTTTAAAAAATATCAGATTTATGACTACACAAATTTAAAAAACGATTTTCCCTAAATTAAAAAAAAAAGTTTTAAAAAAACTGTTTTAGTAAATAAACAGTTTTCTATATTAATTAAAAAAAATGCTATATTTTTTTACAATAGATATCAATTCTAAATTAAAAAAGAAGGATTATATACTATAAACTTAGTGTTGGACCATACATTTTTTGTCATTTTAATATAACTATAATTATATACATAATCAATAAATCAACCTAAAAAGCATATATTCAACAACAAGCATATATTTCATTTTCTAAAAAAAAAAACAGTATTATTATACAAATTTTTCCAGAATCAGTTTTAACATTTTTACTAATAAATTATTTTTATTTAACAGTTTTATTGACAAAAAAAAATTGATTTGCACAAAAATTACAACATCATATATATATATATATATATATATATATATATATATATATATAAACATCATATATTTCTAACTACTAATAAATTTGAAAATTTCATCTAAATCAATAATATTTAGAAGTATACAAATTACTAACTTGTTGAAGCTTTGTGAGAAGAACCAACCCAGAATCCAAGCTTATCAAGGAACCGCAGGAGGAGGCAATAAATTGGACACTGATGCAATACAAAATATATATATATGTTAATAAGTAGTAAAAAATAAAAGCACAAAAATATAAGAAGTGATGAGAGTTACCAAATTAGAGAAGTTTATTGATGTTGAAGAAGAGTAGAGTATGAACTTAAAAATAGAAGCACAAAACTAGTGTATGAACTGAGAAGAGTAAAAAAAATTGTAAGTTTCAAAACACTGATAATGGACACGTTTTGGAGATATATAGTGGGAAAAAATACAGGGGTTATGCGACGGAAGAGCCCCTCGCAAAGAGGGTCAAATCCTAGTGTAGCTAGGTGGCAGAACGGTTGCATATTTGCTAGGGCTTTTAGGCATTTCTGAGGGGTTTATCCCCTGTCAAGTATGGCCGCACAGCTTTTTGAAGTGCATGGTCTTGTCTTGCTAACTTACAGCGAGATTCCTTCAGCTTTTGCATAAACGAGAGGCATGCCATGTGTTTGACCGTGTCAAACTTTCAGCTTGTTTTGAAATTCATTTACCCGCTCTTTTTTATGCCAAGGCTTATGTATTTTTGTGAAGGGCAAACCCCTGTGTAAATGTAAGTGGTCCCGACCTTTCTCAATGTCATTTTGTCAGGGGTTTCCTTGGCTTAGTCCCTGGGAAATTTGCCATGGGTTAATGTCCCTGTCAAAAATCCCTGGCAAATGGGCATATTTCTTGTAGTGATTTTTCATGGTTTTGTTTCATTTGGTTTAGTTTGGTCAGTTTGATTTTGTTTTGTTTGGTTTCATTTGGTATCTGCTTTGGCAGTTTGTGAAGCATCATGTTACGGTGTTTCTTTTGGATAGTGTATTGAGTCATGGACCGTAGATCTTACCGTTTAGGCCTTAGAGCCCTACAGACAAGGCTTGAACCATTAGAGTAAGGCTTGGCGCCCTCCAGAAGGGCACAAAGCCCACCTAACAGTCATATATAACTTTAGGGAGCTCTCCTAAAGGACACCCTCTGGGGGCGCCCTTAGCAGCCTGTAAGGGCGCCTTGAAGGTGAGAAAAACACACAAGAAGGGGGGGTTGAATTGTGTGGATGAAATCTTTTCCTTTCTTAAAACTTTGGTTAAGTTCAGAATCTGATATAGATCAGTTCTGAACCTTTTCAGAGATGTTTATGCAGCGGATTAAGAAGTAAAGAGAAAGGGAAAGAATGACACAAGATATTTTTATACTAGTTCCTTCCACAAGTTGGAAGTAGTCTAGTCCCCCTGTCACTTACATGAGATTTAACTATAATCAAACTGATTACAATTGCTCAGAACACAAAGTAATGAGACTTTAATGCTCAAACACCTAGTAAGAGACTTCTAATGCTCAGAACACAAAGTAATGAGACTTCCTTGCTCAAGACACACAGTCAAGAGACTTCCCTGCTCAAAGCACACAAGCTAAGAGACTTCCTTGCTCAAAGCACACAAGCTGAGAGACTTCTAATTGCTCATAACACAAAGTAATGAGACTTCTGGTTGCTTAGCACGCAGGCTAAGACTTTGGTTTCAAACTGATTTTACAAAGAAAGAAGTTTGAGTTGAACACTTGATCAAATATCAGAGGTGTTCACGTAATACAACACAAATGAAACTCTAACACTTAAGGAATTCTAAGATTAACAATTGTAAGAATTCTTAAGTTGTTTTGTGACAGAAAATGTAAAACAGAGTGTTTTGCAGTTCAGGTTTGCAGGTTGTTTTTCTGTACAGAGTCTTGGCAAATCTTCTTCAAAACTTCACCCTTTTATAGATAATAAAAGAGCTGTTGAGATTGCCCAAATTTTCATCAAAGAGCTGTTGCAAAAGAGGCTAGGTCAGCTGAGTTTGTGTGCGTGAAAATAGAGCACACAAAGTTTGAATACATTCCTTAAAAGCTGGGGAATGTTTCTAAGAAGGAGGCAACAATTCCAATTAGCTGTTCTGACATAGCAGGCATTAAATGCTGATAGAGACAGCTGTTTTTCCTTAAAGAACTCAGACTTCAGAAGCTTCTTCAGGAACAGTACTTCAGAAGCTCTCTTCAGAAGCAGGACTTCAGAAGCACACTTCAGAAGCACTGTTCATCAGACGCACTTCTTCAGTCGTTGACTTTCGTTGACCCTCAGACTCAGCCTTCAGACGTTGACTTCTGTTGACCTTCAGACTCAACCTTCAGACGTTGACTTCTGTTGACCTTCAGACTCAACCTTCAGAAGCACCCTTCAGACGCAGTCTTCAGACTCTGCCTTCAAAAGCACCCTTCAGACGCAGTCTTCAGACTCTGCCTTCAGAAGCACCCTTCAGACGCAGTCTTCAGACTCAGTCTTTCAGAAGCTGCTTCAGACCCAGTTTTGCTTCAACCTTGCAACATAGGCTTCAATGCTTTCTTTCTTGCTCTTAGCTTGTTCTTCCATAACCATTATTAAATACCAATCATTAAGGACATGGTTCTGCACACTTAGAACAAAGCATTAGCAATTCCAATTTTCTTTTTAACACTTTGTTATCATCAAAACCCAAAAGAGAGTTGTTCATACAAATTTTGTTCCAACAATCTCCCCCTTTTTGATGATGACAAACATAAGTATTGTTGAGTCTTTTGGTGTTGGCTGCATATTTTGGCAAAACCAAGGTATTGAATAGAAGCATCTCCATGATTAGAACATTTCTTCAGTTGCAAGAAATTTCATTTGAAGCTGTTCAGAAGCTCAAAATGACTTCAGAAGCTGAATGCTTCATCAGAAGTACTGAAGCACTTCAGAAGCTGATTCAGGTTCTGATGGACGCATTGACTTTTGTTGACTACATCAGAAGCTGATATTTTCAAGTGGTTTTTATGCGAATCTTGGTGAAAATTGGCAAGGATTTGTTCCAGGATTATTGCATCTAGAATGCTGATTTATTTGGAGAAGATTTGGTTTTAAATTATGAAGCTCGTATTTTTTCTGCAGAATCTTTAAAAGATATATTCCTGGTTTATTTGTTTCCTTATTGGATCACTCATAAATTAGAAACAAATCAATTTGAGAAGATTGGCTACAGAATTAAGAAGAGTTACTGAAGGCTATATAAGGAGAAGGGCTGCTGCTATTCAACTTACGAATTTAAGAGTATTATTCAGAGAAATAGAGTCTTAGTTGTTTTTAAGCTTTTGCTTTATTTTTGTACGCCACTCATATGTTTTGAGTTGGTTTAGGATTGTCATTGAGTTGTAATTCATTCTAAGCCTCTAGGTACGAATGAAGTTGTGTTTTTAAAGTTTTCTGAAAAACAGAGTGTTTTTGTTTAAGGGTAGTTCAAGTGGCTGGGTTGTAGTTACTTGAATAGGAAGTTAGAGGTTTTCTAATACTCAACGTGTTGGGTAGAATTCAAGACTAGGTGGAGATTAATTGCTTGGGATAGGAACTGGGAGTCAGTGTCTGAGTCTTAAGGGTTAATTCCAATAGTGGAATTCCTTCCTGGATTGGTATCCCCCAGAGTAGGAGGTGTTTACTCCGAACTGGGTTAACAAACCTCTGTGCCTTTTACTTTCCTGCACTTTATTTTGCTGCTCTTGTATTGTGTTTACTTGTGCTCTGTTTTGCGATCTATTGTGCCCTGCATATTGTTCAGAACCTGTCTGGTTCAGAATCTGGTATTCTCTTTGTTTTGGCTGGCCAGAATTTCAATTGGCATCAGAGCAGGCACCCTGCCTGTAATTTGGGTGAGATCCAGAGGTACTTATGTCTGGCTTTATGGAGAGAGAAGGAGGCCCTGTCAACAGACCACCCCTACCTGATGGCACCAATTATGAGTATTGGAAATCTAGGATGTGTGCGTTCCTGAAATCCTTAGACAGCAGAACCTGGAAGGCTGTGATTAAAGGCTGGGATCATCCTGTGGTTTTGGACAAAGATGGTAACAAAACTGAGATTCTGAAGCCTGAAGAGGAGTGGACCAAAGCTGAAGATGATCTGTCACATGGAAACTCAAAGGCATTGAATGCAATTTTCAATGGTGTTGACATGAACATGTTCAGACTCATCAAGCAGTGTACTGTGGCAAAAGATGCTTGGGAAATTCTGAAAACCACTCATGAAGGAACCCCTAAGGTTAAGCTATCCAGACTTCAACTTCTCACAACAAAGTTTGAGAACCTGAAGATGATGGAAGATGAATCCATTCAGGATTTTTACATGAATGTGCTGGATATGGCAAATTCATTTGATTCTCTTGGGGAGAAGATGTCAGATGAGAAGTTAGTGAGAAAAATCCTCAGGTCCCTGCCCAGAAGATTTGATATGAAGGTTACAGCCATAGAGGAGGCTCATGATATTACCACTATGAAGATTGAGGAGCTGATTGGGTCTTTGCTCAATTTTGAAACTGCTTTCTGCAAACAGCCTGATAAGAAAGAGAAAGGAATAGCTTTTGCTGTTAATTCTAAAGCTGATGATCAACAAGAACTTGATGAAGATGAAGATGATCTATCAGAAGCACTGGTGTTGGTAGGAAAACAGTTCAAAAAGATTCTGAAACAGGTGGACAAAAAATCCAAATACAAAGGTCAGAATCTCAGACTCAACAATAATAAGCAACAATCTGAAGAAAATGGCAAACAATCAAAGGCTGTGCAGTGCTTTGAGTGTGAAGGCTATGGACATATCAAAACTGAATGTCCTAATTTTCTCAAGAAGCAGAAGAAAAGCCTTGCTGTATCTTGGTCTGATGAGGATAGTTCAGAAGGAGAGGTTGAGAGTAAGTCAGCTCAACATGTTGCTGCTCTTACAGTTTCAGAAGCTTGTTCAAAATCTGTAGTTTATTCAGAGTCTGAAACTTCATCAGTAACTGAAACCTTATCAGAATCTGAAGCATGTGATGAAGAACTGATTTTTGAGGAACCAGCTGTTTCTTATGAAGAGTTATATCTCAGAAATCAAGAACTGTGCAAGTTACTAGAGGCTGAGAAGGAGACTGTGTGCCAGCTGCAGTCTGAAAGATGTGCTCATTTAGGGCAGATTGCTGATCTTAATGAAGAAGTAACCCAATTGAATTCCCAACTTGATCAGATGAAGAAGCAAGTTAGGATGATGAACTCTGCTACTGATAAGTTGGAGGAGATTCTGGATGTTCAGAAGCAAGGAAAAACTGGGTTAGGTTTTGATGATCAGAGTCTGAACCTCAAGAAGAAGAATCTTGTTAAGCAATTTGTACCTGCTTCTGAATCTTATGATTCTATGATTGGGACATCAAAAATGAGACCTCAGATGCATTCTCAGAAGAAAGCTCAGAAGCAAGCTCAAATGCAACCTCAGAAGCAGCCTCAGAAGCAAACTCAGATGATACCTCATAAGCAAGTTCAGATGCTGCCTCAGAAGCAATCCCAGAAAGTTGTCAGAAACAAAAGAAGAAATACTTGGGTTTGTCATCACTGTGGTAAGAAGGGGCATATCAAACCATTTTGCTTCAAACTATATGGTTATCCTGAGCACTTTAATCATAGAAGAATTGAACCTGCTCCTAAAAAGGTCAATGTTCAGAAGGTTTGGAGACCTAAAGCTCAGAATGTTGGTCTAATGGCTAATACTTCTCATAAAGCTTCATCTAAGAAAAAGTGGTACTTTGACAGTGGTTGTTCTAGACATATGACTGGAGTTAGTGAATTTCTGGAAAATATAAGACCTTACTCCAAGAAAATGTATGTGACTTTTGGTGGTGGAGAAAAAGGAGAGATTCTGGGAATTGGTGACTTGGCCTGTGATTGTTTACCAAAATTGAAGGATGTGTACTTAGTTAAAGGGCTAACTTCAAACCTGATCAGCATCAGTCAATTGTGTGATCAAGATCTGAAGGTAAATTTCACTAAGAAAGAATGTTTGGTGACTGATCAAGAGGGTAAGGTTCAGATGAGGGGATACAGGTCAGAAGATAATTGTTATTTATGGAAATCTGAGGAAGAGGACAAGATCTGTCATATGCTTGGTCATTTACACATGAAAGTTATGAAAAATATCAAGTCTGTGCAACCCAAAGTCAAGGTTGTTGAACCAGAAGTAGAAGAGAAACTGGATGATAGTGAATCTGATGAATTTGCTGCCATCAGACTCTCTTTGCAGAAGAAAACTGATAGACTTGAGAAGAAGATGGCTGAGAGGAATAAGTCTGGTTTGAATTCTTCAAATGTTTGCCTGTACAAGGACTTGTAGCAATTACAGCAAGCTGGATGTGAGGAAGATAGAGTACCTGCCAGTTTTGCTAAGGCTGAGAGTGTTCCTGAACCTGTGTCTGATCCTGAGTCTGAAACTGGGTTTATTTTTGGAGATTTTTGTGCAGTTGCTTATTTGATTTCTGTCCCCTATGTGAAATCAGTGTCTTGTCATAATTTTATGGCTAAAAAGGGGGAGAAAAACCTGTGCTTGAGCTATTCAGAGTGTGTTTTATCAGATTGTTCAGTGGGTCAGAAGCTGTCTAGATTGGTTCAGAAGTTGCATGTTTTGTTCAGAATTCATAACCAATGCAACATGAGATGTGCTGATGTGTTTGAGGGGGAGTGTGTGTCTCAGGGGGAGTACAAGCTTGTTATATACCTGAGTGATGATGTGGTCCTGAAGTGTAGAAGTGTAGTGGTCCTGAAGAACATTAGTGTTCAGCTCCTGAAGTGTGATTCTGAAGAACAACTGTACTTTGGTTTGTGCTCTGATACCATTTATCACTGCAGTTCAGTAGTAAGGGGGAGTTTGTATGAGAAGCTGAGTTGCAGGGGGAGTGTTATGAAGCTGGAGTGTTTGGTTATATGTTTGTGAAGCTTAAGGGGGAGTTGATTAATAGCTCTGATACCATGTTTGTGATGATCAGAAGTTGATCCGTAGCATGTGTGTGCATCAGTAGCTGTTATGTTTTGTAGAACTGAAGCTGGTTTGTGTTAATCATAGCTGTGTCCGCTGCTTATGTTTATGCTATGATATATTAGTGTGGAGTTCTTCATTGCTGAGTTGCTTTTAAGGGAGATTGAAGAACTTGGATGGTTTTAGCCAAAAATTTGCCAAAGGGGGAGATTGTTGAGTCTTTTGGTGTTGGCTGCATATTTTGGCAAAACCAAGGTATTGAATAGAAGCATCTCCATGATTAGAACATTTCTTCAGTTGCAAGAAATTTCATTTGAAGCTGTTCAGAAGCTCAAAATGACTTCAGAAGCTGAATGCTTCATCAGAAGTACTGAAGCACTTCAGAAGCTGATTCAGGTTCTGATGGACGCATTGACTTTTGTTGACTACATCAGAAGCTGATATTTTCAAGTGGTTTTTATGCGAATCTTGGTGAAAATTGGCAAGGATTTGTTCCAGGATTATTGCATCTAGAATGCTGATTTATTTGGAGAAGATTTGGTTTTAAATTATGAAGCTCGTATTTTTTCTGCAGAATCTTTAAAAGATATATTCCTGGTTTATTTGTTTCCTTATTGGATCACTCATAAATTAGAAACAAATCAATTTGAGAAGATTGGCTACAGAATTAAGAAGAGTTACCGAAGGCTATATAAGGAGAAGGGCTGCTGCTATTCAACTTACGAATTTAAGAGTATTATTCAGAGAAATAGAGTCTTAGTTGTTTTTAAGCTTTTGCTTTATTTTTGTACGCCACTCATATGTTTTGAGTTGGTTTAGGATTGTCATTGAGTTGTAATTCATTCTAAGCCTCTAGGTACGAATGAAGTTGTGTTTTTAAAGTTTTCTGAAAAACAGAGTGTTTTTGTTTAAGGGTAGTTCAAGTGGCTGGGTTGTAGTTACTTGAATAGGAAGTTAGAGGTTTTCTAATACTCAACGTGTTGGGTAGAATTCAAGACTAGGTGGAGATTAATTGCTTGGGATAGGAACTGGGAGTCAGTGTCTGAGTCTTAAGGGTTAATTCCAATAGTGGAATTCCTTCCTGGATTGGTATCCCCCAGAGTAGGAGGTGTTTACTCCGAACTGGGTTAACAAACCTCTGTGCCTTTTACTTTCCTGCACTTTATTTTGCTGCTCTTGTATTGTGTTTACTTGTGCTCTGTTTTACGATCTATTGTGCCCTGCATATTGTTCAGAACCTGTCTGGTTCAGAATCTGGTATTCTCTTTGTTTTGGCTGGCCAGAATTTCAAGTATTAATAGAAAATTGTTGTTAATTTAATTAACAAGTTGACTGCAGGGTGTGAGGTTTGCAAGCTCCCCCTGAGTCTGATCCAGGTTAATTAAATTCAGTTTAGATCAAAACAGATGAGAATTTCAGAATTGTTGTTAAGTTTAATTAACAAGCTGACTTCAGGATGAGGTTTACAAGCTTCCCCTTAGTCTGATAATCCTCAAGGTGAGGTTTGCAAGCTCCCCTTGATTCTTATCCAAGTTAATTAAATTTAACTTAAAACAATAAGGTGAAATTATCACTCAGAATTGTAAATAACATGTTGACTTCAGGTTATTAGGTTTGTAAGCTCTCCCCCTAAGTCTGATAATCCACAGGATGAGTTTTGTAAGCTCCCTGAGTCTTATCCAAGTTATTTAAATTCATTTCAACTCACTAAGAGTAATTTATCATCTCACAAAAAATAAATTCAGAACTTTTTCTCCCCCTTATCAGAGATTAAAAGTTGGTCTCATAAGTTAACTGACAGAAATTAACTTATGTTCTGAGCTCAGGCCTTCATACCTTTTACTCCCTCTCATAAGTTAATTAGCTGACAGAATTAACTTATATATTCTGAGCTCAGGAGCCTTAATACTTGTTTCCTTTTTCTCCCCTTTTTGTCATCAACAAAAAGAAAATTTTCAGAATTTTAAGAGAGTTTGAAAACATGTGAGATAGAAATGCAATCATATAGGTAATCAAGCAGCAAAGATAAGCATCAGAGCTAGCTTGATCATACATGAAGTATATAATATTGCATTTGAAAATCGGAGAATGCTGTTCAGAACAAAAATGATTGTTCAGAGCATTCTGATCAGGCACAATCTATTCCGAAATGTTCAGTACCACTGAACTGGTTTTAGAAAATTGAAAACAAATCATTTTGTTCAGAGCATTTGTTCAGTACATTTTGTTTAGTATCACTGAACTATTTTAGACAATATTGTTCAGATCATATACCAACTGAAGGTTTTTAGCACAACTGAACTCTTTTTCAGAAAACTGAAAAATAGAGCATTTAGCTCAGATGCTGCTGAACTCTTTGAGACATGACTTGTTCATGATTTTTAAAACAGGAACTGAAAAACTAACCATGTCTGATATCAAAATGAGACTTTCAGACAGAACTGTTCAGAGTTTTATAAATATGTTTTGAAAAACTGAACATGTCTGATGTCAATTTGAGCAATTTTTGATGAAAAATGTGTCTGTGTTTTGTAAAAACATTTCAGAATTGAAAACAGAAAAACACATTTTCAAATTGATGACTTTGGAGGGACAAAGTATAACTTTCAAAGCTTTAATTCATCATTGCCCAACTGTTATTACTTATCAGATTCTGGCCAAGAGTTGAACAACAGTTCAGATTCATTCTCATTAGTGGGTCATGTGAAAAATGTCCACTTATAATGAGTTAATCAGAAATCAAAAAATCTGATTCTGAAACTCAGACTCTGGTGTCTTCAGAAGCTGAACTTTCTGCAGACTCTCAAAGTGAGTGTATGTTAAGTATTAGCTTCTGATGAACTCAAATTCTCAATTTCTTATTCAGAGTCAAGCAAATTTTCCAAAGAGATGAAATGCATTGTTCAAATTCTCTATCTTTGAACAAAATCTCTTAATAAAAAGATGTTTAAGTTCAAAAATTCTTGGCTCTTGAATGTAGAATTGGAATTTTTAGACATACAGATTACAACAATGTTATCACATAGAAGATTATGCTGATTCATGAATCTGATAGTTTCCCAACTCATGTAGAATCTATTAAGAATAACCGAGAACAAAACATACCTCAGTAGAGCTTCTGATCTACTTCTCCTTGTTCATTAAGTTTGTTGCTGAACACCCATTTTTGTTCAACAATGTTCTTTGATTTGCTTTAGGAGATGCGTCAGATTCTGAGAGGCTTTTCAGCTTTGGACATTCTTCAGACACATGTTCTGGTTCATGTTCTGGTTCAAGTTCTGAAGTGTCCTCCGAGAGCTGAATCTCAGTACCAGTGATCAAGTCTTTGTGGATTCCTCCAGATTCCATAGTTCTTCCCTCTTTCATTATCAGGGTTTGGAACATAGACTTGTTTTCTGTCATGCATTGCTAGCAGCCATTGCTCAGGTACCAGGATTTCTCCTTTTCTTTGGTTGTTCAGCATATCTGCAATAGAAACAATCTCAGACCTAGGTACCCATATCTTTATGGGTCCTCTTGGGTTAGTCCTGAAAGGTTTAGTCTTTTGCACCTTATGTCTGGAGTTATAATACTCAGACTTGTTCAGAAACCTTGGATGTGAATCCTTTAATTTTGAATAAGTCTTAGTATCAGACACTGAGTTCTTCAGAACCTGAGTTCTCAATGGTCTTGACCCAGATTTCTTCAGAACCTGAGACTTAAAGGTCTTTGGTTCTGATTTCTTTAGAGTCTGAACCATTGAACACTTTGGTTCTGATTTGTTAAGTTGTCAGCTCCTAACACAAGGCAAACTTCAGTTTGACCTTTCTTGATGCAAACAGAAACAGATGACAGATTGGCTTTCTTTTGTTTGCTTTGCCTGACATTCTGAGATTTATAAGGTTTTGAATAAGCTGGTTTATTATTCCTTGAAGGTTTCATAATCACAGCTTTAGTAAAAATTGAGTTTGAATTTTTTAGACTCTGAAACTTACTTGTTTCAGGTTCTGAACTCTTCAGACTCTGAACATTTTCAGGTTTAGAGTCTGATTTTCTCATAGTCTTAGGCTTAGGACCTTTTGGTTTAGACTTTGGCAAAGTTTTAAATTTTGCCTTCATTTTTCCCTTAGGTTCAGAAGTTTCAGATTCTGAGCAGTTCAGAACCTCAGACTTAGCAGTCTCAGTTTCTGTTAACTTCTTTATCTCAGAACTGTCAGAAGCAGGCACAAAGCATACTTTAGAGCCTTTTATACTATCTTCTAAATAGGATGGAAGGTTTGTTTCATTTTGAAAATTAAATGAATCATTTTTGAAACCAATTCCTTCTCCTTTGTTTCTGTTGATATTATAAATCATAGAAGCAACTTAGCAACTTTGCTTCTGTTAATTCCAGCCAAAATAAAGTCTTGAAGAGCAGTTTCATGTTCACTAGGAACTTCATCAGGTTTCTTATGAACCATTTCTCTGAGCTCTTTAACTTCCTCATCAATATCATTGATATGATTCTGAAGTTGAAGATTCTCATCAGCCAATAAGTTATTTTTCTTTTTCAAAGATTTTAACTGATTTAACTTGCTTCTGAGGTTGTTCATAAGTTCCTTAACTGTATCAATAAGATCAGATCTAGTGAGTTCAGAAAATACCTCATCTTCTTCATTTGTGTCTGAATCTGATTCTGTATCAGAAGATACATTTGCAACCAATTTCAAATTGGATTCTGCTTCATTTTCCTTGTCAAATTCTGATCCAGATTCCTCATCAGATGATACTAATGCTACCAAACCCAGGTTAGCTTCTTCATCTTCAGAACTTGATTCTTGGTCAAGACTACTCCAAGTAGCCAAAAGACTTTTTTTGAATCTGTCTTTGAAGTTGCTTGATTTTGAACTGATCTTCTTGGGTTTATCCTTCTGCAACTCAGGACATTCAGATTTGTGATGACCAGTTTTCTTGCAGTTTATGCAACCCTTTTGTTCATCCTTCTTGGAACTAGATCCTTTGAAGTTGCTGCTCTTGTTAGAAGATTTCCTTTGTGTTTGCAGCAAGAACTTAACTCTTTTGGAAAGCATTTCTAGCTCCTCATCTTTTGAATCCTCTTCAGAACTTTCCTCAGAAAATTCTTCATCACATTCTAAAGCTTTTAGAGCTTTTGAAAGCTTCCCTTTGGATTTAAGTGCTACAGACTCAGATATTCTAACAGGTTCATCTTTATTGAGTCCTAGTTCATGCACCTTGAGAGAGCTTATAAGATCTTCAATACTTAGAGTATTTAAATCTTTAGCTTCCTCAATAGCAGTCACCTTAGGTCTTCATCTAGATGGCAGACTTCTGAGGATCTTGTTCACATGATTAGCAGTAGTGTAGCTTTTCTTTAGGATCTGAAGTCCAGAAACTAGAGTCTGAAATCTTGAGAACATAGCCTCAATATTTTCATCCTCCTGCATTCTGAACAGCTCATACTGCTGAACTAGAAGGTTTGCCTTTGCTTCTCTGACCTTTTTATTTCCTTCATAGTTGGAACATAGAGAAGTGAAGATTGCTTTTGTTGTTGATTTGTCACTCAGTTTGAGATACTCATTGTGGGGTAAAGAGTCCACAATGATTCCTCTAACATTGTGATGCTTCCTGTAGATTTTCCTCTCATCATCAGTCAGCCCTCTTCTGTTAATAGCCACTCCTTCTTCATCAACTGGAATAGATATTCCATCTTCTATGATATCTCATAAGGAGTCATCAATACCAATAATGTGGCTGTACATCTTGCTTTTCCACCATGAGAATTTCTCAGCATCACCACTAAACATAGGGGGTTTACTGTTTGAGTGATATTTCTTGTTATCTGTACCATAGCCACCACCACCACTTCTGGATGTAGATTCACCATAATTACCAGATGCCATGTTTTTCTCAGGATCAATACTGACTCACTGTTAAGTGATTGAATATCAGAACTGGTGCTCTGATACCAACTGAAGGTGAGAAAAACACACAAGAAGGGGGGTTGAATTGTATAGATGAAATCTTTTCCTTTCTTAAAACTTTGGTTAAGTTCAGAATCTGATATAGATCAGTTCTGAACCTTTTCAGAGATGTTTATGCAGCGGATTAAGAAGTAAAGAGAAAGGGAAAGAATGACACAAGATATTTTTATACTAGTTCCTTCCACAAGTTGGAAGTAGTCTAGTCCCCCTGTCACTTACAGAAGATTTAACTATAATCAAACTGATTACAATTGCTCAGAACACAAAGTAATGAGACTTCAATGCTCAAACACCTAGTAAGAGACTTCTAATGCTCAGAACACAAAGTAATGAGACTTCCTTGCTCAAGACACACAGTCAAGAGACTTCCCTGCTCAAAGCACACAAGCTAAGAGACTTCCTTGCTCAAAGCACACAAGCTGAGAGACTTCTAATTGCTCAGAACACAAAGTAATGAGACTTCTGGTTGCTTAGCACGCAGGCTAAGACTTTGGTTTCAAACTGATTTTACAAAGAAAGAAGTTTGAGTTGAACACTTGATCAAATATCAGAGGTGTTCACTTAATACAACACAAATGAGACTCTAACACTTAAGGAATTCTAAGATTAACAATTGTAAGAATTCTTAAGTTGTTTTGTGACAGAAAACGTAAAACAGAGTGTTTTGTAGTTCAGGTTTGCAGGTTGTTTTTCTGTACAGAGTCTTGGCAAATCTTCTTCAAAACTTCACCCTTTTATAGATAATAAAAGAGCTGTTGAGATTGCCCAGATTTTCAGCAAAGAGCCGTTGTAAAAGAGGCTAGGTCAGCTAAGTTTGTGTGCGTGAAAACAGAGCACACAAAGTTTGAATACATTCCTTAAAAGCTGGGGAATGTTTCTGAGAAGGAGGCAATAATTCCAATTAGCTGTTCTGACATTGCAGGCATTAAATGCTGACAGAGACAGTTGCTTTTCCTTAAAGAACTCAGACTTCATAAGCTTCTTCAGGAACAGTACTTCAGAAGCTCTCTTCAGAAGCAGGACTTCAGAAGCACACTTCAGAAGCACTGTTCATCAGACGCACTTCTTCAGACGTTGACTTTCGTTGACCCTCAGACTCAGCCTTCAGACGTTGACTTCTGTTGACCTTCAGACTCAACCTTCAGACGTTGACTTCTGTTGACCTTCAGACTCAACCTTTAGAAGCACCCTTCAGACGCAGTCTTCAGACTCTGCCTTCAAAAGCACTCTTCAGACGCAGTCTTCAGACTCTGCCTTCAGAAGCACCCTTCAGACGCAGTCTTCAGACTCAGTTTTTCAGAAGCTGCTTCACCCAGTTTTGCTTCAACCTTGCAACATAGGCTTCAATGCTTTCTTTCTTGCTCTTAGCTTGTTCTTCCATAACCATTATTAAATACCAATCATTAAGGACATGGTTCTGCACACTTAGAACAAAGCATTAGCAATTCCAATTTTCTTTTTAACACTTTGTTATCATCAAAACCCAAAAGAGAGTTGTTCATGCAAATTTTATTCCAACACGCCCTAGCCATGGTTTTGGCCCTTTATGATTTGGGCCCAAAACCATGACAGGATAGGCCCAAATTGGGGCTACAAATAGTAACATTGGGATCATTCCCAAGGCATGACCAAAACAGACCCTAAAAACCCTAGTTTTCCTTGATTGTACTCACGGCCAGTACAGTTGGCGTCCACCGTGGGGATACCGTAAAACTGACCTAGCCACCATCTCTGAAATGAAAGCAGTCGACCACGGCCTCTAAACGCCACCAGAACACCGTGAATCCGCCGTATCTTTCAGAGCAACCCTAAACTCTCCGAATCCGCCGTGATTCATAACAACCCTCACAAATCAAACGCTTAACCCGGATCCGTTCGATAAACCGATCTAAACCCTGAGATTTACAAGCTCGGTCGCAAATCTCCAACCGCCAGTCTCAACCTTCACATACAAACTCAAACAACCGTCGCCGCTACCACCGATGGCGGACCCGGCGGCCTTAGAAGCTCTACAACAACAGATCCAGCAGCTTCGTGACCACAACGAAGCCTTGCAAGCAACCATGGAGAACATCCAGCAGCAGCAGCAGCACGCTGAAGGAAATGAATCCCAGCAAGACGAGTCAGTGGATCCAGATCCTCAACCACTTTCCGCCGAAGTTTGGAACGCGCCAGTTCCAGAAAACTTCAAGCCACCCTCTCTTTCGTCCTTCGACGGAAAAAGCGACCCGGTGGAACATGCGACCGCCTTCAACACTCAAATGGCCATCATTGGCACCGCCGATTCTCTCAAGTGCAAGTTGTTAGCAGGAACCCTCAAAGACGCCGCCCTCAGATTGTATATGAACCTACCTCGTTTTTCCATCATCAGCCACCACAAAGTATTATCCACCAGCCTCTTCAACCTCTGTCAAGGATCGAACGAGTCTCTCTGTGAATATCTCGCGTGCTACAACGACGCCACCATCAAAGTCATTAACCCAAACCAAGATTTGTTCGTCAGCTGACAGGTATGCTTAGCGTCAACCCCGCTGAAGTGTGTCGTCACCTTGCTTTGCATCCAGGAGTCAAGTCGGTCAACACGCCAACCTGGCGTCACGGTAATTTCACAGAGGAGACTAAAGAAAAAGGCCAACTGCATAAAGCGAGCATGATTCAGGAATTACACAAACTCGTCCACGTTCAAGACTTTGCTGCCAAACAGAGAGACGCTCGCCACGGCAATTCAAGGGGCGAGCTCAGAAGCCTGTAAAGCTGTCACAACGGTTATCTTGTTTTAATTTCATGTATTTTTTATTTAATGAAAAAGAGCAGGGAGCACTCTTTTCCCCTGCAGCAGCGCGGGTTTTTAATGAGGCACCCTGTTTTCTAATTGAATTATTCATCTATTTTGTATTGCAGACATCGCCTGCAACAAATCAACAATGCCAAGAAAAAAGAGATAACACCAATGAGGGTTGCCACCTAATTCCTTAACCCCAAGGAGGGCACTAAGACGTCATGCACTAAAAAGAAATAACCCCAACGAGGGTTGCCACCTAATTCCTTAACCCCAATGAGGGCTCTAAGACGTCGTGCGCTAAAAAGAAATAACCCCAACGAGGGTTGCCACCTAATTCCTTAACCCCAATGAGGGCTCTAAGACGTCGTGCGCTAAAAAGAAATAACCCCAACGAGGGTTGCCACCTAATTCCTTAACCTCAATGAGGGCTCTAAGACGTCGTGCGCTAAAAAGAAATAACCCCAACGAGGGTTGCCACCTAATTCCTTAACCCCAATGAGGGCTCTAAGACGTCGTGTGCTAAAAAGAAATAACCCCAACGAGGGTTGCCACCTAATTCCTTAACCCCAATGAGGGCTCTAAGACGTCGTGAGCTGAAAAGAAATCGTCACCTAATTCCTTAACCCCAAAGAGGGCTCTAAGACATCGTGAGCTGAAAAGAAATCGCCACCTAATTCCATAACCCTAAAGAGGGCTCTAAGACGTCGTGAGCTGAAAAGTACTCGCCATTCCTTAACCCTTAAGAGGACTCTAAGACGTCGTGAGCTGAACAGAACTCGCCATTCCTTAACCCTTAAATGGACTCTAAGACGGCACGAGCCAAAAGTATCCGCCCATAGAAGGCTATGAGGCGTCAAACTAAGTACTCGCCCAAGAAGTACTCTTAAGTATTAAGCATGAGGAAACAAACATTAATCACATAAAACGCCTCAGTCAAAATAAGTGCCACAGAAGGATAACTAAACATCGCCATAGTAAGAAGAATTGCAAAATAAAGCAGAATTAAGAAAGGAAATTAAAATACCATGAGCATAAATTCAAGCCATTACGAATTGTGCCATAAATTACACAAATCACTCCTCGTCCACTAAGGCACCATCTACAACAATGTTAAAAGAATCGAGAGCTAACAGATCAGCGCCAGGGTGCAGAAAGGCAAAGCCAGCATCAAAAGTCAGGGCCAACTCTCCCTTAGCCTCCGAAATATCAGCCTTAAGCTGACCCTCTCTCCACACCAGCTGCAATGTCACCTTGAAGTTCAACGATGATCCCGTCCTTTCCAGCCAGGTCCGCCGCGTGACCGATCTTCAAATCTGAGATGTGCTCGTCACACTCGAGCTTCATAGCCTTCTTCGCCCCATCTCAACTGTAGGATCTCACAAGAGCTCGCCCAAAACCTAAACCTCAAAAAAGAAGCACGCCACATGTTGGACTGGCTTTAGCATGATGATGTACGCCGTTAAACAAGTCGTTGGTCAATATATGAAAAACCACTCCGCCTTGTCCCAAAGCTCGTGCTTGTTGGTCTATGGATTATTGATGATCGTTAAGATCATCGCACATGCACACGCATAAAAACTCAACCTCCACCAAGTTACCACGCCACAAAGTGCAAACTTGTTGTGCTGGAGCCCATTAAAAATCCCCAGACTTGTTGGGTTGGTGCCCATCAAAGTCCCTATGAGAGAAAGGCTACAATACATCCTCCAAGCTCAATACTCAAGGGGATATAATCCGCTGGGCAAAGGATCATAAACAGATCCCTAGTGACAGTTTAATCACTTCGCCTTGTTCCAAAGCTCGTGCTTGTTGGGATGTGGACCGTAGATCTTACCGTTTAGGCCTTAGAGCCCTACAGACAAGGCTTGAACCCTTAGAGTAAGGCTTTGCACCCTCCAGAAGGGCACAAAGCCCACCTGACAGTCATATATAACTTTAGGGAGCTCTCATGAAGGACACCCCCTGGGGGCACCCTCAGCAGCCTGTAAGGGCGCCCTAGCCATGGTTTTGGCCCTTTATGATTTGGGCCCAAACCATGACCGGATAGGCCCAAATTGGGGCTACAAATAGTAACATTGGGATCATTCCCAAGGCATGACCAAAACAGGCCCTGAAAACCCTAGTTTTCCTTGATTGTACTCACATCCAGTACAAGTCAAGATAGTGCTCACAATTTGTTCGTGAAGAGTTCTCATTGAAGACAGATTTAAACCTTTAGATTGCTTCTTTCTATATTAGCTCTTATGTTCAATTTCAATTTTGTTTGATATGGTTTCATTGCTTCAATTGTTGCTTTTTTCTTGTTTGCTTCTCTCTGTTAGTTATGATATCAATTGGATTAGTTTATTTTCATGGTTACTTTTATAACAATCTAAAGCTTAGTAAGCTTTAAATTGAGGGGAAGTATTTTGATTTTATATTATTGAGTTATAAACTCTCAATGTTTCTTGTCATTGCATCGTGAGTTGAGGGGAGGTGTTAGATAGGTGTTAGAGAATAAGATATTGGGTTTATGCTATTATGCCATTTATATTTCTAAGATACAAGTCTAGTCCATTAGGTTTTACTATATATTTGCTTGTAACCTATATCAAGTTATGTTATTATAATTTTATAAAACCTTAATCGTCTTCTTTATTATTCTTTTTGAAGCCCTAGATTGCTAACATCTCTATATATATATATATATACATCTATATATATATATATATTGTACGGTTGATTCTATTCGATATTGGTGGATTTTTCTCCGGTTGTATTTTATTTTGTCCCTCGATTGTTTTGTTGCTTCTCGTTTGGAAATATGTGGCTGCTTCTCATTCAATCAGGGGCAAAGCATAGTGTTAGCATGGGGTGGCTTTGGCAACCCCATTTATTTTTTATTTGTTTAATTTTTTTGACAACTTAGTGTATTTTTTTGTTTAGCTACTAGCGTAATATAGATTTAGCTACCCCAAGTAAATTTATTTCTAAAATTTATTAGTAGAAATATAAAAGACAACACATTATCATTTGATTGATACATTTATTTTTCGTGTTTTGGTACTTTCAGACCCTATAGTAAGTACAGAGAAAGAATGGGCAAGGGTACACATGTATCGATCCATCCACGAAGATAGAGCATGGGCAAGTTCAAGTATGGTTGTTACGGTGGTGACTGGTGAGCCGATTTCATCACTACAACAACGTATCAAAGATGCTGGCTTTAATAATTTTGTTGTGACGCCGATGGGTGGAGATCGGGTATTTCTTCGTTGTTTGGGAAAGGAGGATGTGATTCAAGTTTTCAATGAGGCAATTGATTTTTGTATGTTCTTTTCTAATTTACGAAAGTCGTTGTAACACCCATACTATTTTATCTAGAATGTTAGCATGCGTATTAAAACTTGATACTGGATACATTAAACATTTCAATAATAAAAAGGTACTACTGAATGAATACAAATCTGCTCGTTTTATACAACTGATAAAGTACCACTAATGCGTACATATATACAAAATACTGATGAAATCCTGAATTGGTACATGAGGAGCAATTGCACTCCACTCAGCTTTTCCCTGATAAACTTCATCACGAACCTCTTGCTTACCTGAAACTGAATCAAATGGATTGGAATGAGACATAATGTCTCAGTGAGCTCCACCTATCCTAAGCTGCTGGCAACCTCTAGGAGTCCTATGGTCGCCATGCTCTAATCTCAACCCATTTCGGGTTTATACGTGCATGTGTCTGCTATACTGTGTAGTCGTGAAAACTAGACTACATCCTGCTAACTTAGTGATCGAGGGGAAACTAGGATCATTGTCTGATAACTGATATCTGCCTGATCATAATAAAGTATTTTCCTGATATTAAACTGTTAGTATGTTAGCGTGTAACAAACAATTATATCTGAGTTGATTTTATGGAATGCCTTCCAGTGGAGTAACCTCGAAGTACATTACCCTGATAACCGGTGAAAATTCCTATCTGAGGCTAGTCACCGGACTCCTCCTGCTGTGTGTGGTTATCCTCGCGGATGGTTCCTGCCTGTTCCAGCTGTGTCTGGAACCCCCGTGCCCTCTAACTGACGAGAACATTGGAGACACATTTTAACTGTTAATTAATTAAATCTGATTAATTATCTGATCTGCTACGTGTATCCTCAGTGTCACTCTGACGTGAACAACTGAGGCACGTTCTGATATACATATAAACTTATCTTTATATATATATATATATATGTGTGTGTGTGTGTGTGTGTGTGTGTGTGTGAGTCGTCATGAAGGTTCACTAGCGGGCTGACCTATCCAGAATAAATCTGGAGCGTGTCTGAGCCACGACTTGTCAACATATATATACATATATCTATATAATTCTGGTAATATCTGATGCTAGTCTTGTACGACTGTCTAAGTTACAATTTATTCTGCCTGGTCAAGGGTATCCTGAATATCTAAACCCTTAAACTTATCTGATACATATGGATAAATCTACCCATTACTCATATTTGTTGGATGTGTTTAACTCTGGTTAGTCTTTGACGGTACTTTAAGCCTTAGATGCCAAACATTTCAGAGATCATTGGTATGGTACGGATATTTGTAAAAATAAAAGGGTTCTGGACAACTTCGCTTAGCGATGCATCTGCCCAGATTTTGGACATGAAGTTTTGCTAAGCGAACTCTAAGCGATAGCCAGGCGAAGTTAGTCAGTAGCAAAACTCTACCCATTTGCTGAGTGAAGTCTTGCTCGCTCAGCGACCGTAGCAGAACTCAGAGTTCTAGAAAACGTGTTTAAGCTCAAATCTTTGAAACCCATTAGTCCAGTGATCTTCAAAACATACCAATAACTTATTTTAATCCATAAAAACATGATGGGGTAAAGGATTTAACAGAAATTGAACATCATGCATCAAAAGGGGAAAAACTATTTCTTGCATAATCATATAACTTTCTGATTAACTCACTCAACCATGACCCAAAGGAAATGGCTAATCTAAAGGAACTCACCTGAATAACTTGATTTGATCCTTTGCCAAGTTTGTATCCAAACATTAGCTTCCAATCATTTCCTTTCTTTCTTGCTTCCTTAAGTTTCTCTTGCTCCAAGTTTTCCCAAAAGTGAGCTTGCTTGAGAATCAAGAGATTGGAAAGAAAATTGATGGATTATGGCATAGTGAGGGTGAGGGCCGAAATTGTAGAGAGAGAGAGGGAGAGGATTCTGAATTTTAGAGAGAGAAGGGATAGGAGAAAATGAAGAAAAGTCTTGGTCCCCCCTATATAAAGCCCTTCCAACTCGAAATTACGATTTCGCCCTTACTTACTCAAAACTTATCTGATACTGATGAAAGTTGCGTCTATGCGGGATATTACAGTCGTCTCCAACGGATGTATGATATGAAAGAGGTGCTTGGATTCAGTTGTTTGGAATTCTGGTGCATGCTTGAATTGAGAGTTATTTTAAGCTTTGTGCGTCAGAATGTGGGCGTCTTCTTTGGATGGATACTTTTACATCGAAAAAAGGTAGGCTTGATTTTGCTCGTATTCTTATTTCTACCTCATCATTGGAAGTGGTGAATAAAACAGCTAAGTTTTTAATCGATGGTAAAATGTATGCAATTAAATTGGTGGAGGAATAGGGGTTGTGTCTTAGGGAGGATGCTTTTTTATCTGATGAAGATTTGAAGTCTCAATCTATTAATTTTGAACATAATGTAGAACTTGGTGTGCATGAAGTTCATGGTGACGTTGAGAAACTTGTTGACGATCTTCAAAATGATTAGGAAGCGAAGGAATTGTTGGAAAAAGAAAAAGAAGTCGAACATATAAAAGATATAGAAGTCGAATAGGCATATGAGAGTTCGGCAGGTATGGATAATAGAGAGGTGGGAAATGAACAACATGTGAGCAATGAAATATGTACTTTGGGATTAGTTGCGAATGAACATATTGACATTCGTGTTCAGGTGGTTGAGAATAATTTTGGTTCTCATGATAGTCAAAAAAGTGTGCATGGTATTTGATGGTGTTGAGAATAATGGTGGTCCTCGTGTTAGTCAAAACACAGTAAATGGTATTGAAGGTAATAATATTTTGCGTGCAAATTCTTGCTCTCCCACTTGTGCACATTCAGTGCACTCGGGACCCTGGAGTTTAGAGTGGTTAACAAAACATAGCATTGGACATTCCGGCCTAATTTTTCCCCAAAAATAAAAGTTAACATGTTAACTAATTCAAGTAATCTGAAGGTGGTGCATAAGAAGAAAGTGGGGGGGGGGAGGGGGGGGGGGGTTGTTGAAGCGTTTTATTCATAGCCTGAAGAGGATGTCCAGACTATTGGGGAAAGACATGAAATAGGTTTTAAAAGTTTTAAAGAAAAATTCTTTGAAACGGATGAAACGGGTATCATCTGAAACATCTAAGGTGAATGGTAAGGAGATGTTTGTTCAATCTAATGATTCTAATTATTCTATCAATAAGGATTGGGAGAATTAGGTGGTTATTCAGGGGAATTCTGAAATGGCGGTAGAAGATGTTTGGGGGATAGGAAAGGCTATAGATGTTAAATATAAAGGAGATAAAGTGAACATGTTTAATGCGTTGTCAAGGGTGGGGAAGAAAGGAAAGAGGGAGACGGGAAGGTCGATTGTCAAGGAGGTGAAGGGGGGAGGGAGTAAGAGTGGTGTTGTTGCTTGTGTTAGCCTGTATTTTAATGCTTGTTTTGACATGCAATTTATTTAGTCGAAGAGAAGTTTATTTCAGTTTAAACTGGAGGCAACTGCGTTCGACAAGATATGTTGGATGTTGGCATTTTCAAAGTATATGACTTCGACCATTTGAAAATTCAAATCCTCGTTGAAGAGGCAGAATCAAGGGTCCAGAACACGTGGAAGCAAGTCAAATATGTGGAAGATGTGTAATTTGGGACCGTTGGTTGTCAATTATTTTACTTATGTATATATAGAAGTTTTTCATAAGAAATAGTGGTCACAAATTATTAAGAATTGTTACACTCGAATTATCCAAGTCACAGAGAGAAAAGAGTAACAAGAATGTATGTACATTGATTTGATGAACCACTTTATTAATGCAATGCAAATTTATTTCATTTAAACCTTTTTACTTTTATCTTTGAAGTTTAAGTTCTCTTTCAAAAAGTTATACAAACTTGTTTAATTGTGTCGAATTAAACTTTGATCTTCATCTTCTTCATGTTTCATCTTAAGAACATGATGAACATTCAAACATTTTCTGGAAAAACATTGCACAACATGTGCTAGGATTTATAGTTTGATCCTGCAAGCAACATTTTAAAACTAGTGTCTTGTTTACCAAAAACACCGGTAATCAAATTGGCACGCCCAGTGGGACCCTGTTTGTGCAATCTTTTGAAAAGAAATTCCATTGTTTCAAAGTTTTCAAGTGTACGTTGATAACAGTTCTTGCATAAAATTCTTTCTGGAAAAGTTTTCATTTGTGTATGCATTTAAGAAGTGGCAAGGCCCTTCTAGAGATGGCTTCTCCTAATTCAAATACGAATAATTCATTTGCATCTAATACACAAAGTAATGTTCAAACTATGCAAGAACAATCAACCCAGACGCCAGTTTCGACGGTTAGTGGTGCCAATGTGTCAATTGCTATGGGAGTAACTGGTCCCATGCCAGTTTAGATGGTTATGGGGGAACTGCCCCTGCATCTGTTTCGACAATGGCTGCATTGACACAGCCAGAATTAGTGGCATCTGTGCCACCACCAATAACCTTCCTATGACCCCCTAGGGGTACCAATCCCTTAGTTGGAAGTTCTATGGATAATAGATTCCTTTCTATGCCACAATTTACATTTCCAATGGTCACTAGGGATTATCCATATGGTATGCCAACAGCAATGATGGCAGACCTTCAAACTAATGCTTCTACATATGCAGATAATGCAACAACTGCATTTTCCCCTTATAACAATCATTTGGCCTCAGGGTCTGCACTTAGTATTCCTGGTCGAAATGGTCAGCCATCCTTAACTGCAGATTCTCTTATGTCTTTAAGACAACAAATGGATGAAAGCAACCATGATATGGTTAACATGTTGACACAACAAATAGACACAATGTTTAATCCATTGATTCAAAATACAAACCAAAGTTACCAAATGTTAGCCACCCAAATGGAGAGAATTGCTGACTTTTTTGGTACTCCCAAAGTGCAAAACCAGCAAATCTCTCCAGTACAAAATCCTAGGCCCCTTCAGATTGTCAAAAGGCCTAATGAGGGAAATTCTGTTAATCAAGGACAACAACAACAAGTGCCTCCACCATTAGAGCAACGTAAAAAGAGGGGGTTTTTGCAAATTTCACAATTTTTTGGGTCATAAAACCTCACATTGTGTACTTTTCAGGGATTTGGTTCAAAAAGATCTAACTGAAGGAAAACTCAAGTTTGGAGACAAGAATAAGGCCCCAATGAATATTGATGTTGATCCCCTTCAAGTTTTTGATGTTATGTACGCAGAACCAGTCGATTGTCTAGTAGTCGAAGCAAATACTAAGGTTGTTGATTGCTTGGTTGTGGAGGCTACTGAGGGCCCCAAAATTTCCACTTAAGTGCTTTCTTAATCATAGTATGATGAGAAAATGAAAGTGGCATATCCAAAAACTGAAGAGGAGTTAATTGACTTCCTTAACAGATTCAAGCTGAATAACTCTGAGGTGATGTTATGCCCTAGGTGTAGCTCAATTTTTGACAAAGAGGCTACCAAAAGCCTTGAGAATTTCAAGCCCCGTCTAAGAAGAGGGGAAAATGGACTGACAACAGGCCAAATTTCACCTTTAACAAAAGTGTTTTGTCATTCAAGGCTTCATCTTCGACCATGTCTCATCCTCCTAAAAATGGTCGAATGAAACCTTTTATTCCAAACACTAAGGCTCCTGTCGAAAAGTGGATCCATTCCACTGGACAAAATGTTCCTCATCACAAAGGGAACATAATAAAAGGGAGCACCATTGTATCTAGCCCAAGAGGCCAAAATGAGTCAAAAAAGTACTCCTACAACAACAATTACAAGGGAAAGAATCTCATGACTAGAACCCAATGGAGGAGATTTCAAAGGCAGAAAAAGGTTGCTGCCAAAGAAATGGTTGGGACTCCTGCTGTGGAAAAAGATAAGTTTCAAGCTGTACAATTGGCCAGAAGGCCAGTAAAATAAAGGATCTTTCCTCCCTTGGCAGCAATCAAGGAAAACAAAAACGTCGAAGACGAACACATGGACTCTGATTTTCTGGATTCAAAACCAGACTTCGACGTATTGTGTAATGTTGTTTCAATTTTCCATGGTGAGTATGATGTGGTGTCTGAGATAGAAGACATTGAAGAAGATTTAGACTTAGAGGATATGGCTAACCATAAGCTAGTTTGTTACTATGTCATGAATAATGGTCATGTTGAGGAGCAACAAGCCATGTTCGAGAAACCAAATGGCACCATGAAAAGCCATTTGAAGCCTTTATTTACATAGGCTAAAGTTGACAATGTTAGTGTCAATAAGGTGCTTGTTGACGGTGATGCTGCAGTAAACTTAATGCCACAATCCTTGCTGAAGAGGATAGGGAAATTCAACACATACCTAAAGCCTCACAATATTGTTCTGTCGAACTATGAAGGCAAAACTGGCAATTCCCCCTGGGGCCATTCAAGTCGAGTTGGCTATTGAAAGCATTATGAGGCCACCACTTTTTATGGTAGTTCCTGCTAAGACAAATTTCAACTTGTTGCTGAGAAGGGAATGAATCCATGGGATTGGTGTTGTACCTTCTTCTTTGCACCAAAGAATTGCCATTTGGAGAGAGGATAGTTTAGTCTAGAATATTGAAGCTGACCAAAGTTACTTCATGGCTGGAGTAAACCACATCACTAGAAAATCCTTCGACAAAAATTTGGCCAATATAGCGTCGTGTTCCTCAGCTGAATCTAGTTTCACTCACTAGAAGAATGTTTGTGATGTAAGACTCCATCCTACCCATGGTTTTTGTCGGAAATGGAGGTACCTGAGCAAGAATCCCTAGAAGGGGGGGTGATACCACCTACTGGGTGAGTTTTTTATGAAAACCATTATGTCTGAGCCAAGTGTTTGGGACATGATTACAACATATGTGGCAACAAATCATGTAAAAGCGGCCTTAGAGGCTGAAATGAAACAAAAAATGGTTGACGAAACCATTAATGTTGAGAATCATGAAAAAGTGGCTGAAGACCAGAGGCTCGACTGCATTTATGATGATGAGCCTTTGAGGTTTGAAAAAGATCCATCACATTCGACTAAAAGAACCCAGACTCAGGATTATTTAGAAGAAATTGATCTAGGAGATGGATCCATAAAAAGGCCAACTTACATAAGTTCAAAAATTGATGCAAATTTGAAGGCACATACAATTGAACTTTTAAAGGAGTTCAAGGATTACTTTGCATGGGATTATAATGAAATGTCTGGTTTAAGCAGGGAAATGGTAGAATTGAAGTTACCAATTCGACTAGACAAGAAACTAGTAAAGCAATTACCAAGAAGGTTTGCACCTGAAATCATGTGAAGATCAAGGAAGAGATCGAAAGGCTCTTGAAAAGCAAATTCATTAGAACTGCAAGGTATGTTGAATGCCTAGCAAACATAGTTCCTGTCATTAACAAAAATGGGACTCTTAGAGTTTGTATAGACTTTAGGGATTTAAACAATGCTACACCAAAAGATGAGTACCCTATGCCAATAGCAGAAATGTTAGTTGATTCAGCAACAAGATTTGAGTATTTTAGTATGCTTGATGGCTACTCGGGATATAATCAAATCTTTATTGCTAAAGAGGATGTGTCGAAAACAGCCATTTGATGCCCAGGGGCCTTAGGAACCTATGAATGGGTAATAATGCCCTTTGGCCTAAACAAATGTTGGTGCTACATACCAAAGAGCAATGAATTCAATGTTTCGTGATTTTATTGATGATTTTATGCAACTTTACATTGATGATATTGTTATTAAATTTGCATCAAAAAATGGTCATTTGGACCACCTTCGACAGTCATTTGAAAGAATGAGGAAATATGGATTAAAAATGAATCCATTAAAATGTGCCTTTTGTGTGCGTGTAGGTGACTTCTTGGGCTTCGTAGTACACAAAAAAGGCTCTGAAATTAATCAGAACAATACCAAAGCAATATTGGACACCAAGCCTCCTTCGACCAAAAAGGAACTTCAGTCTTTTCTGAGAAAAATGAACTTATTAAGGAGGTTTATCTCAAATCTAAGTGGCAAAACACAAGCCTTTTTGTCATTACTTCGACTGAAGAAGGAAGAAAGTTTCATGTGAGGGCAAGAACATGAAGATGAATTTGATGCAATCAAGGAATATTTGACGAAACCTCCAACTTTGTTGCCTCATTTTAGGAACAAAAAGATGAAATTGTACATTTCAACATCTGATTCGTCAATAGGTAGCATGTTAGCCCAAGAGGATGATAATGGCATCGAAAGAGCCATCTATTATCTTAGTCGAGTCTTAAATGATGTTGAAACTAAATACAATTTAATAGAAAATTTGTGTCTTTGTTTGTATTTCTCATGTACAAAACTTAAGCAATATATAAAGCTTGTTGATATTTTTGTTTATTCGCATTTTGATGTAATTAAGCATATGTTGTCAAAACCAATCTTGCATAGTCGAATTGGAAAAAGTGCTTTAGCGCTTACAAAATATTCACTAACTTATCAACCTTTGAAAGCTATCAAAGGCCAAATTGTTGCTGATTTTACTATGGACTATGCATTGGTCGAAGCAACACAAATTTACGTGGATAAAAAGCCTTGGAAACTGTATTTCGACGGTTCCAGACATAAGAAAGGAACTGGAGTTAGGATTCTTATCATTTCTCCTACAAAGATACCAACGAAATTCAAGTTCGAGATAAAAGGTTATTGCTCCAATAATGAGGCTGAATATGAAGCCTTAATAGCAAGACTTGAGATTTTGCTAGAATTGGGGGCAAAAAATGTCGAAATTAAAGGAGACTCAGAGCTTGTTGTGAAACAATTAACAAGAGAATATAAGTGCATTAGTGAGAATTTTTTAATATATTTTGTTATTGCCAATTCTTTGTTAAAAGGTTTTGACTATGTCAATATCAACCATGTGCCTCGAATTGAAAATCAAGAGGCAAATGACTTGGCACAGATTGCCTCAGGATATAAAGTTTCCAAAACAAAATTATAGGAATTAATTGAAGTCAAAGATAAATTAATTTCAACAGGTTTCTCCTTGACATAATTGGCAATGCCAAACTTGTGGGGGCAGAGGGAGAAATTGATAAAAATGTTGAAAATTTTGAAGATTTTGAAATTTTTGTCATTGACAATATGTTAAATAATGATTGGTGAAAACAAATTGTCGAATATTTAGATAATCCAACATGAATATTTAGTCGAAAGATTAAATATAAATCACTAAGCTATGTTATCATTGGAAATGAGTTGTTTAAAAAGACTCATGAAGGGGTTTTGCTCAAATGCCTTAGCGAAACTGAGACATATTTAGCAATTTCCAGTGTTCATAGTGGATCTTGTGGATCTCATCAAGTAGGCCATAAGATGAAATGGCTTTTGTTTCGACAAGGAATGTATTGGTCAACTTTGCTAAAATACTGCATAGAAATTGCCAAAGGTTATCAAGAATGTCAAAAACATGCAGGAATTCAGCATGTGCCTGCAAGTGAGTTGCATTCAATAGTGAAACCTTGGCCATTTAGAGGTTGGGCTTTAGATTTAATTGGTGAGATTCGACCAACTTCGTCGAAAGGTCAACGTTACATTTTGGTTGGAATAGATTATTTCACTAAATGAATTGAGGTTATTCATTTGCCTAATGTTGACCAAGAGGCAGTGATTAGTTTTATCCAAAACCATATTATTTATAGGTTTGGAGTTCTTGAAACTATAATCACATACCAAGGTTTAGTTTTTACTGGACGTAAGATAGTGGAATTTGCCTCACAAACAGGTTTTAAGATTTTGACTTCGACACCATATTATGCACAAGCAAACGGTCAAGTTGAAGCAGCCAATAAAATCATAATTAATTTGATTAAAAAACATGTGGGCCAAAAGCCTAAAAATTGGCATAAGACCCTTGATCAAGTCTTGTGTGCTTATCGAAATTCTCCTAAAGAGTCAACTAATTTCACTCCATTTCGACTTACCTTTGGACATGATGCAGTTTTACCGGTGGAAATTTGTTTACAATCAACTAGAGTTCAAAGGCAAATGGAAATTCCAACAGATCATTATTGGAATATGATGTTGGATGAATTGGTTGATTTAGACGAAGAAAGATTAGATGCATTGGAAGTTCTTACAAGACAAAAAGAGCGTGTAGCCAAAGCGTATAATAAAAAGGTCAAGTCGAAAATTTTTGCCTTAGGAGAAGAAGATTGCGAAAAGGGAACAAAAGGGAGAAGAAAGGCTTTTATAGTCTCCAAAGAAGGAGAAAGGTAGAAACCTTTTGAGTTCTCAACTAATATGAGGTTGCCACGTGGTTGAAATCTAGGGAAAGTGGTTGCATGCTGAAGCCATTGATTTGCAGTTGGGATTCCTAAGTTGATAAAGTGGTCCACTAACTTGATGAGGTGGCCCACTAACTCTCTAAAGTGGCACAATGATAGCTTTTGAGACTGAAGAGAAAGTTTTGAAGTGATGTCACGATAGTAGTGACGTCATTTTTCTTGGAAACATGGAAAGTTTTCAAAAACGTCAATCTTCTCTTTCATTTAAAATTTAGTCGAAAATGACATTTTTTTTTTGGGGGGGGGGGGGGGGGGGGGGGAATTGTTAGCCTGTATTTTAATGCTTGTTTTTGACAGGCAATTTATTTAGTCGAAGAGAAATTTATTTCAGTTTAAACTTGAGGCAACTGCGTTTGACAAGATATGTTGGATGTTGGCATTTTCAAATTATATGACTTCGACCAGATGAAATTCAAATCCTCTTTGAAGAGGCAGAATCAAGGGTCCAGAACACATGGAAGCAAGTCAAGTATGTCAAAGATGTGTAGTTTAGGAGTCAGTTATTTTACTTATGTTTATATAGGAGTTTTTCATAAGAAATAGTGGTCACAAATCATTATCAGAATTTTACACTCGAATTATCCAAGTCACAGAGAGAAAAGAGTAACAAGAATGTATATACATTGATTTGATGAACCACTTTATTAATGCAATTCAAATTTATTTCTTTTAAATCTTTTTACTTTTATCTTTGAGGTTTAAGTTCTCTTTCAAAAAGTTCTACAAACTTGTTTAATTCTGTCGAATTAAACTTTGATCTCCATCTTCTTGATGTTTCATCTTAAGAACATGATGAAGAATTCAAACATTTTTTGGAAAAACATTGCACAACATGTCCTAGGATTTATAGTTTGATCCTGCAAGCAACATTTTAAAATTATAGTCTTGTTTACCAAAAACATCGGTAAACAGCTTGTTAGTAGTGTTGTTTTGGGTTTTGAGGGGAGGGATGTTTTATCAATGAAGGTGTTAAATTATAATGTTAGGGGTTTGGGTGGTTTTGTGAAGAGGAAGGAGGTGTTCAAGTTAGTTAGTGATAAACGTTCATCTGTGTTGTGTGTTCAAGAAAACAAAGCTCGGCAAAGTGGATGATTTTATTATTTCGCTTGTTTGGGGATGCAATGCTTTTGGTTATTCTTATCAACCCTCTGTGGGTCTGTCGGGAGGTTTACTGATGGTGTGGGATAGTCTGGAGGTGGATATGTGGATGACTATGAGTTTTAAAAATGTGTTGGTAATCAAAGGTCGTTTTGTTCGAAGTGAAAAAGAGTTCGTCATTATAAATGTGTGTGCTCCCTGTAATTTGGTGGCTAAACATTTATTGTGGGATTGGTTATCAGATTTCATTAATAACAACATGAATATGAATTTGTGTCTGTGTGGGAATTTCAATGTTATTTGTTTTGTTGAATAACGGAAGAGTATAGGCGTTGCGTTTCGTCAGAATGATTCTGATATTTTTAATACTTTTATTGATGATAATTTTTTGGTGGATCTGCCTCTCTGTGGGTGGAAATTTACTTGGTACCGTGGCGACGAATATTCCATGTGCCGTTTAGATAGATTTTTGTTGTCTGAAAATTGGTGTATGGCGTGGTCGAATTATATTCAGGTGGCTCATCAGCGGAGTCGCTCGGATCATGTCCCGATGTTGTTATCCGTTGATGAGGAGAATTGGGGATCTTGTCCACTTCATATGTTGAAATGTTGGGCAAATTTTTCAGGATATAGTTAATATGTACGTGATCAGTGGTGCTCTTTTCAGATACAAGGGTGGGGAGGTTTTGTTCTCAAAGAAAATCTAATGATGATTAAAGAGAGCTTAAAAGTGTAGCATCAGAATCATTCTCAGAATATGGAAGGTAGGATGAAAAAGGTGAAGGACCGAATTTCTTCCCTTGATTCTAAGGGAAAAGATGCTAATTTAGAAGAGGACGAAGTGGTGGAGCTTCATGAACACACGTCAAATTTGCATTCTTTGGCTCATATTAATTCAAATATGAGTTGGCATAAGTCAATAATGAATTGGCTTAAAGAAGACGTCGTCAATTCAAAGTTTTTTTCATTGCATCATGTCTAATAGAAGAAAGGCCAACGCTATTATTTCGATTTAGGCCAAAGGTATTTCAGTGGAGGGGGTTCAGAATGTTAGAGAAGATGTCTTTAGCCACTTTGCACATCCTTTTAAGGCTTCCAAATGTTGATCGGCTAGGGGTGGAGGAGCTTGATTTTAAATGGTTAACTCAAGCGAAATCCGGGGACTTGATTCAACCTTTTACCATGGAGGAGGTGAAGCAGGCAGTTTGGGATTGTGAGAGTTACAAAAGTCCAGGTCTTAATGGTATAAATTTTGGTTTCGTAAAAGAATTTTGGAGTATGCTTAAGGATGATTTTATGCGTTCTATATCTGAATTCCAGCGTAATGGGAAACTCACAAAAGGAATAAATTCGACTTTTATTGTTCTTATTCTAAAAGTTGATAGCCCTTAGTGTTTGAATTATCTTAGGCCTATTTCTTTGGCGGGCTATGTATAAGGTGTTGGCAAAGGTCCTTGCGAATAGATTATGGAATGTCATTGGGAGTGTGGTATCTGCTTCCCAATGTGCTTTTTTTTGGGGGGGGGGGGGGTGGCAGATTTTAGATGGAATCGTTATTACTATTGTGGTAGATGAAGCCCGAAAACTTAAAAAGGAATTGCTTCTTTTTAAAGTGGATTTCAAAAAGGCAAATGATTCAGTGGATTGGAAGTATTTAGATGCAGTGATGAGTGGTATGCATTTTCCTACTTTGTAGCGTAAGTGGATTTTAGCGTGTGGTTGTTTAGCAACGGCGTCAGTTTTGGTTAACAGTTGTCCAACAAATGAATTTCCTAAGGAAAGGGGGTTACGACATGGTGACCCTTTATCCCCTTTTCTTTGTTTTTGTTAGCAGCATAGGGGTTTAATGTTATGCTGAATTCTTTGGTTGATGTTGGCTTGTTTAATGGTTATCGAGTGGGAATGAATGATCCGGTGCAAATTTCTCACCTTCAATTTGCTGATGATACATTAGTTATTGGTGAGAAAAGTTGGGCCAACGTCAGGTCTATGATAGTTGTGCTCATTTTGTTTGAAGAGGTGTCAGGTTAAAAAGTTAATTTTAACAAAAGCATGTTGACTGGTGTGAATGTAGCAGGTTCTTGGCTATCAGAGGAAACTTTGGTTATGAATTGTAAGACCGGGGAATTCTTTTTGTGTACCTAGGCATTCCGATAGGAGGGGATGTACGGAGGTTGAGTTTTTGGGAACCTTTGATTGCCCGGATTAAATCCCGATTGTCAGGTTGGAAGAGTAAAAACTTCTCTTTGGGCGGTCGACTGATTCTTCTGAACTATGTCATGTCATCGCTTCCGGTTTATTTTCCTTCTTTCTTCAAGGCTCCCACAAATATAATTTCTTTTATTGAATCTATCTTTAAAAGATTTTTTTTTTGGGGGGGGGGGGAATTTAGGAAAATTTCTTGGGTTAATTGAGACTCTCTTTGTTTGTTGAAGGAGGAAGGAGGCTTGGGTGTTAGGAGGATGAGAGAGTTTAATTTAGCGTTGTTAGGTAAATAATGTTGGAGGATGCTAGTTGATAAAGGGGGTTTATGATATAGAGTTTTGGTAGCTCATTATGGTGAGGAAGGCAGACGTTTGAAGGAAGGAGGGAGGAATAGTTTTGTTCGGTGGAGAGATATGGGGGAGAATTCATGATGGCTTGGGAATGAGTGTCAATAGTTGGTTTGATGATAATATTAGAAGGGTAGTTGGGTGGGTGGTGTTCCGCTTTGTGACAGGTTTAGCCGTTTATTTGATTTGTCTGAAAATCGGACATTAACTGTGGCTCATATGTGTCAGTTAGGTTGGGTGAGGATGGAGAGACGTGAAGGTGGAGGAGAAGGTTGTATGTGTGGGAGGAGGATCTTGTTCGGGAATGTTGTGTTTTGCAGAAAATTGTTTCAAATAGGTGGAAATGGCTGCTAGACCCAATTAAGGGATATTCTGCCAGCGGTGTTTATCATTTGAGCGGGAGATGGTTGACTTTATTTGGCATAAACAGGTTCTTTTAAAGGTGTTGTTATTTGTTTGGCGTCTATTCCGCAATCGTTTATCAACCAAAGATAACTTACGGCAACGAGGCATTATTCAAGCAAAACCTTATGTTTTTGTTAGTTGGTGCGGCTCCGAGGAAACAGTTAATTATCTCTTTTTATGTTGTAACTACTTTGGAAATTTGTTGCATGTTATTCAGAGGTGGCTAGGTTTTTCTTCAGTACCAGCTACGGAAACATATCCTTTTGTGCAGCTTTGTCATACAAGTAGTTTCCCCGAACTATTCAGAATGTATTGTAGTTGATTTGGTTTGCTTCTGTCTCAACAATATGAAAGGAAAGGAACAACAGGCTCTTCAATAACAAGGAAGTTGGGCTCTGCGTTTAGCCTGGGAAAGCAAGGTTGCTTCCCACCATGGGAAAGCAACCTTCTAACCCTTAGATTATTGAGGAACACGATTTTTATCATGGACTGTCTACACCAAAAAATTTTTCTTTCTCTTTTACACTCTTATATTTTTGTTTAGATCTGGAATACACGATTTTTATCATAGACTGTCTACACCATATTTTTTTCTTTTCTCTTTTACACTCTTATATTTTTGTTTAGATCTGGAATTTTTTTCTTTTCTTGATCCGGAAACAATTGGTCGGATTTTCTCGCTCGCGCGTGCCCGCGAGCGCGCGCGCCCGTATTATAAGAGTGACTTAGAGGTTGAATTTTTTCACGATTTTTTGCAGGCATGTTTAGGACATAAAAACAACATCGCCCACAAAAAACGAGAATTTTCCGACAAGAGACGGATTAAATATGAATTTTTTACGCGCCAAAAACTCAAGAACGCGAAACAACAAAACATGCACCTAGAAAACGAATTTTGAGCTGGTTTTTTGCAGACACCTCTATAAAAATACATATAGAGGATCTGCAAAAAACCAGCTCAAAATTCGTTTTCTAGGTGCATGTTTTGTTGTTTCGCGTTCTTGAGTTTTTGGCGCGTAAAAAATTCATATTTAATCCGTCTCTTGTCGGAAAAATCTCGTTTTTTGTGGGCGATGTTGTTTTTATGTCCTAAACATGCCTGCAAAAAATCGTGAAAAAATTCAACCTCTAAGTCACTCTTATAATACGGGCGCGCGCGCTCGCGGGCACGCGCGAGCGAGAAAATCCGACCAATTGTTTCCGGATCAAGAAAAGAAAAAAAATTCCAGATCTAAACAAAAATATAAGAGTGTAAAAGAGAAAAGAAAAAAATATGGTGTAGACAGTCTATGATAACAATCGTGTTCCTGATTAATCTAATGGCTAAAACTAGTATTTCCCATGGTGGGGAAACACTTGCTTTCCCAGGCTAAACGCAGCCAGGAAGTTGAGTTACATAATTTGCTCAATAAAGTTAAGCTGCTATCTTTTTCGTGGTTAAAGGCAAAGCTTACTACTTTTGCTTTTAATCATCAAGATTGGTGGCTTAACCCATGTATGGGAATCACCTTTTAGTTGTTTCTTTTTTCTTCCTTTCCAGGCTGTTTTGGGTTTGGTAACTTTGACCTTGTAATTAACTTTCTTTGTTCTATTCCGGCACATCCTGTGCAGAATCGGCCATTTTTGTCGTGTTAATATAATTCATTTTACATTACTTCACTGGATTTAGATTTGGATGAAACAGTTATGCGGCTGCTGCAGAGGTTGATTCTAAGGAAAGATAAAATGACTCGGCATATATGATAATACGCACAATTTATGCAAACAAAATCATAACTCCAACAAGAAAAATTCTTAAATACAAAATTTATAAAGTCGCAAAAGCATGCAGCAAAACAGGACAGTTTTAAGTTGGATTACATGTAATAAAATAGTCGATCCATACAGCACAAAGGAAACTGCCAATTTAGTATTTCAACTGCTAAATTCCTGTACTAACATTTGAGAGACTCATCTTGAGGAATGTAATGTGAGCTTTCCATTTCCAATCAAACAGACATTTTGATTTCTATCACACACATCACTTGGGCTCTTTCGGAAAATGCAGCTTGATAAGTGCTGGAAGTTCTGCTAAATCAACCTGAGGTTTCCCAAGTAAAATGCCTTTCAACTTCTCATCACAGTTTACCACATTCTTGTTATTTGGATCCTGCTCTATCAAAGAAACAACTCATCTTTTAGTCAGTCTATTCAACATAAATATCAAACAACGTACGAAAATAAAGGCAAAATTGCACCAGTGGTCTTAATTTAAAGTTTTAAACATGTAATTTATGTTTTTCATGTCAAAGTAGTTCTTTATGTTTAAAACTGTCAACAATGTTGGACCAAACTCCATTTTTCATCTATGCATGTTACCAAAAGTCTTACTTGACCATTCAAAAGGTGAATTACATCTTCAATTCATCAAGATAACATCAAAATTACATGATAATGACTTTTACAATAACTAATAATCAAAATTAGCATGATCTTTTTTAATACATATCTGAAGATTGTGAGCTCCTTGTTGTCAAAGAGGGTCTACTCGTGGTGTTGAATGGTGAAACATTATTCATAGTTTATCATTCAATAATCATGTAGACAAATTTGTAACAGAAGTAGACTAAGAAATAAAGTTGTTCTGGCGTAAATGTTTTTAAAGATAAATAATTAGTTTGACACCAAAAAAAATAAAAAATAATGATAATAGTAATAGTAATAATAATAAAAGGTCTGTTTGAAACTTTAAACCAAGTTAAAGGACCTTTGGTGCAGTTTTAACAAAAATAAATATACCAAAACCATAAGACATCATAGCAAATATGGCGGTAGCCCCCAACTCAAAAATGGGTACATGCATTTTATATATTCACAACTTCACAGATATGGTTAAATAAAAAGATCATATAACAGCTCAATAACATCAGAAAGAGATCTCTTTTATTTTGGAATATTATGTTGATAGTGCTCTGGCTCAAACAAGATCTAGATGACAAACTAGTGAGCTCTTGTTTAGCCTAAACCAATGCTAACTGGTGAAAAACATTTTTTTTAAGTACTAGTGCAATCAGTGCAGTCAATCGCATACTATAGTGGTGTAGCAGAGCGACCCTTGACCACTACAGGACACGCAATAGCAAAGCGGTTTGGTTTGGTGTAGCAGCCACTAAAGGGATTTTTGCAGCTAGATAGCATCACGCCTCAGAATGACACAAATAGTTCCAAAAAAGATTTAAATGTTGGGGGCATTATGGTAGCGGGATCTAAGGAAATTTGCAATTCAAAAACTCCAAAACAGTGTTGGTGCTTCTCCACTCTCACTGTCTCACTCTTCCTGTCATTTTTCACCCTTCTCACTGATCTGCAACTAGTTGATTTTTTATGCTAATAGTATAAATTATATAAATTGTACACAAATTTCAAAATAGCTAACTCTCGTTATCACAATTCACTCTAGCGTTTTTGAGATTAGCCGCTATCCGGGATTGATAACACTATTAAAACTTCTAGGATGAATTTAATCAGCAAAAGTAACACTCAAAGATCAACTATAAGCAAAAGCACGGTCACTGGACACAACACCAGAACAGACACAATAGACATAGGGTAAGTTTGATATGTTAAAAGGTAAGTACTAGACAGAACAACACAACACAAGACAAAACAACACAAGACAAATTTTTTTAGTATTGAACAATTTTCTGTCTTATACAACGTTTGGCGGCCAAAAGGCTATTTTAGTATTTTAGACAACTTGTACTTTGGACAAAATGTTTTATTGTGGTTTAATGAGGGACAAGAATTTGTCCTTTGCCCCCTGTCCATGGAAAAGTTTTACAATCAAACATTGTACAACTGTAGTTGTCATTTTTAGTAGATCAAGCGCACACATAGACACTTCTAATAATTTAAGAAAAAAGAAGTGATTGAATGTAACGACATGTATCAACGTTGCGTATCTGAAACTCCCTAGCTTAAGTTAAAACCCACATCTTGCCCTCTACCTATTTAATTAAAAATTAATAAATTCATATCATTCTCTTTTTCCGTGTCAGACGAAGTGATAAACACCATTTGAAACTCACACACGTATGAAGGTGTCCAGCCTAATATATCAGCATTGTCGGTCGAGCTAAGTTTTCCGGACAAATAACTTTGATATTATTAATAAATTTGATAAAATTGTAAAAGCATGGGAAAATCAAAATTCTAAATAAGAAATAATTGAGTTTAATTTGAAAAGAAAAAAGGAACCTGAAGATTGTTGGTTTTGATGTAGGACCAAACACGCATGAAACAAGATAAACGAGAAGTCTGAGATTGACCAACAAAGTCTCTGAGAGTGGAAGGAAGGTTAACGAGATCAATCAAATTGGCAAGTTTTTTAGGGTTATCGGTAACTGCTTTCTTCATTCGCTGGGGAAGCATTTTACGGCGAGAGATGGGTTTATCAAAAGAACGATAAGTAGAAAAAGTGATGAGTTTTTACTTGTTTGAAGAAAAAGAGAGATAGATAAACTATAAACACCATTTTTTATTAAAATAATTTAAGCTATCATTTAAGAAATTTATTTTCTTTTTCTTTATAACTTTTTATGTGAATCATAATTTTTATAATTTTAGAATATAAGATGTTTAAAAAGAATCGGCAAAGGAAGAACAATTATTAAACAAAAGTATTCTCCGTACGATTTTAATTTTGTAAGGCTAAACTCTTTTCAGACGATTTGAACTTTGTAAGGCTAAGCTCTTGCTACTAAGTTAACACATATTTTTTTAGTATGTTGTCCAAAAAAATTATTTTATTTTGTATTGTTTCATGGTTTATATAGTAAAGTTTAAAACCATAAATTCATGATATTGTGTATCAGAAATAGAGAGAGAAAAAACATTGGTGAACATTTTGGTACCTCGGAGTTTGGTTGGGTATGTATCAATCATACAATTTTTCAATGTCATATATATTTTATATTAATTTATTTTAAAATAAGTTCAAATTTTGAGTAAATTTTGTTGATAGGGTGGTATCCATATTCAACCAAAGTATTCATCAAGGGAGGGGAGATCAAATTTGAAGATAAGATGGGAGAGGAATATAATTCATTCATCTTTCAAGAGAGAATTGTGTAATTTTATTTAATAAATTTTGCATAAAAGATTCATGTGACACTTGCCAAACCTGACCTTTGTTAGCATGTGTCTCTATAATTTAATGTGATGGCTAAGATTGGTAACTAGAAAATATGTTGTGAACGAAAGTTTGAAAAAAAAATTATAGAGATTAAAAATGAAAGTTGATATATGTATAGGGATGGAAAACACATTTAACCTTGAAAAATTGAAGGTTTAAATGACCATAAGATGAAATAGATCTAGTCTAATAGAAAGAAGATGAAACAAATCTTCCCCATTGTTCCTTGAAAAAGTGGAAGACCTACCTATAAATAAAAACACATTTAACCTTGCAAAATTGAAGGTTTTGGTGACCATAAGATGAAACAGATCATCTCCATTTTTTTTTTTTACAAAAGGTCATCTCCATTTTTGAGAAAGTGGAAGACCTATAAACTATAGTGACAAGTCCAAGCAAATGTAACATCTTTTATAGAAAATTACAACCTTTGTTTCTTTTCAAGTTTATTCGTTGTAGATGATAATAATACATCTTCATTTCACAACAAAAATCCCTTCTTCTCAACAATTAGATCTATGATGGTGCATGCATGCTTTTGTGATTGACATTGATCTAGCAAACTTAACCATATGGATTTCGAAAAGTCTTTAAGAGATTAGGAATGTCGTGAGCAAGCATATCATCCACGGCTTGTATCGATTTCGGTTTCAATTTCTCAAACTTGTCGATGTTATAACCACTCAACACATCTTTGAAATGTTCAACATTTGGAAAGTCTCCTGCTGGTAGATGGAACTCCCTTTGTACCTGTTAAACATGTTTCAATTTACATTCATTATCAATATCATAACAATATATGAGCAATTCAAGAGTTGTTGATGGAGTTATACCTTTGCAAATTCCCCTTCCAGGTTATCAATGAGTTTTTGTTGAGCTTTAGCTTTCCCCATCATGGCAGGCATTTGCTTTTTCAGATGACTGATAATATATGCATGTATCTTGGCAGCTCGAGCTCGTTTTACAAATTCATTGATCTACATTATGTACAAATGTTATCTTAATTACAAAAAGATGTAACTTCAAAAGCTAAAATAAAAGCATAGTGGTTTAGTGCTTAGCTTTGTAATCTAAAGAGGCAGAGTTCAGTTCAAACTCTTAGCGACGCTAGCACATCGGTGATCGCTTGGCTTGTAATATAAAAGGGAAGATTTAGGTTCAATTGGAGACTATGTGGCCAAGTGTCTCCCCTTTCCCACTAATTAAACAATATCATTCCCCCTCCCATATTAATTTCTTAAAAAAACAGATAAAACAAAACATGATTAGTTACTTAACTATAAACTGAAAATCAAGAGATCGGATACACAATAGCTATGAAGTCAATACCACACCTAAAATTTGCATAACTTACTCCACAAATGATCTCATCAAAGGATTTGGCTGATATAAAAAATTGTGCATGTGTGTAGTATTTACGTTGAGAAAGCATTATGCTTAAAAAATTTAATCAAATGAAAAACTTACTTTACGATCACAAGCCTTCTTTGGTATATCTTTTAGATCTGTAAGAAGGTCTTCTTGTTCTCTTTCAAAGAGTTCATTGCCAAGTACACCATTGACAATATTGTTTACAGGCTGGTCATTGAAGGATCTGCCAATATAAGTCAATGTCATAAGATTTAAATCACATCTAAATTTATATGAATGTGCACAAGGTAAAAGCTGAGAAAAATCAATGATGATAATTGAAAAATAATAATCTTGGGTCTGTTTGGATTAATTTATTTGAGCTTATCTATTGGCATAAGCATTTGTGAGGCTGTTTGCGCTTGACATGACAATAAATTTTTTTCATCTTATTTCCATAAGCTCTCATAGTTTATGAAAACATATTATAGCTTATACGGAAATAGTTTGACTTTATTTTATATTTTATTATAGAAATAGCTTATACATAGACACTAGCATGATAAGGGGTTGTGCCATATATGCATAATTAAATTGTTTATCCAAACATTGGTCAAAGATAACATTTCAAGATTGATGGTAGAGAATGTGTGCACATGACATATATGAAGTGGCATACCCTATATACACCCGCATGACTTCTGGAATATTGAGCACTTTCCCAAGTGACCACATTAAAGCACCGTAAATTCTCATTAACTGCAACATTAGGGCACACAATTATATATAAAGTTATATTCTCCTTGAGCTACCACCTGATCTTGACCCTGACAGAACGGAATTCAAAGTTGAAGAAAAGAGACCATGCTTCAAAATATCTGCTAAGCAAACAAATACAAGATTAATTGCTTAATGTTATCTTACTTGTTGAGTATCAACTTGGTCTGCCTTGTTTAAAACCACTCTAATTTTATCATCATGCCCCTTGAGGGATGTTATCACACGTTTGAACTCGTCGCTGATATCAAGTTTGTGAGGATCAAATAGGAGGAGTATTAAATCAGACTTAGCAGCAAACCAAGATGTTACGCCGGTAAAATCATATGATCTCTCTAATCGTTGCTTTTCTCCTGATAGAACTCCAGGACTGTCCACAAATGTAATGTGCTCCAGTAGCTTTGGACAAATGAGAAAAAGTTAGTTCCAAATGCTACAAAATACTGGCACGATAAAACCATATGAATTAGTCCCCGTGAGGGACATTGCAATATGTAGGGGCCGGGGTCCGAACCCCGGATTCCTCACTTATTCACCTTAAGGGATGGATTTCTAGCCACTAGGCTACTGGACCAAAAAAAAACCATATGATTTATGTGATCGTTGCTTTTTCTCCTGATTAAATTAGAAAATAATATTATGACACAAACTATGGTGAAATAATATTGGTCATGTGTAAAACTTTTTTATGCTGTTATTGCATAGTTAATAAACTCAACAACTAAAATCAGCTAATAGTTTTTTTCCAATTTTTTCTAGAGAAACTTACAGGATGAGGCATTGTAGAACACTCAAACTTTGACAAAAAAGCAGTGCCAAAAGTTGTAAGACCACCAAATGGCATGTCTGCTTGGACAGCAACGGTATTACCAGGAATACTTCTCTCATCAGGTCCAGACTGCATAGATAACAATCACTTCACGATATCATACTTGTCACTCAAAATGCCCACAGCAATCTTATAAGCTGACTTGACATTTCATTTTTTAAAATGATTACAACTTAAACTATAAGAGATTTTGAAGAGAATAAATTAATATAAAAACACAACCAACATCTCATAAATATAATTATACGATATCGAGGATGCCTGCAAAGACTGCAATGTATTTCAGTGAAAAATTCCAAAAGATATCACCAAGTTTTCCTGTAGTGTGAAGCTTGCTTTATTTATTGTAACTCAACAACAATGTTCCCCCATTTTATTTGAACAGTCATGCTACTATGTACCATTTTTTACATTTTAATTTGAAAATTCTTAAGCCAGGTTTGCAATTACAGGCTTGATGTTCAAGCATATATCTAGGACTGTTAAAAAAATCAAAACAGAACTGAACAGAAAAGGACCGAACTGTGACTGGAACTTCACTAAACGAACTGAACCAGTTCAATTCAGTTCAGCTCATGAACTATCTTTCACAGTTTCGTTCTTTTCGGTGAGGTGCAGTTCAGTTGTTGGTTTTTTACAGTCCTAATATTCGATTTGGTTCGGTTTTAGTTTTTCTAAACAGTTCTAATATTCCTTAATAATAAAAGTTTGGTATAGTTCGGTTGACAAAGAATCAGTATGGTCCAAAGAGTTACAATTTAGTTTTCTATGAAGGTAGTTACGGTACATAAACACAAAACCGGTAGACCGAACTTTTATACCAGCTTGGATCGGTTCAGTTTTATGAAACTGTTGTAACGGTTAAGTTTTCCTTTCTGAACCAAACGATAGACTCATATCATGTCAATTTAAGATACAAATTCAAGACTGAAGAAAGCTAAAGATTTCAGACCCTCTAAGACCACATCAGTAGTAACTGGTAATGGAGAGTAAATGGTTTAGTACATACCATGACAACAACAAACCTATCAGTTGTTGGTTCAGGTCCAATATGAGCTCCTAATGACATAAGTAAATAGAAAAACAAGAAAATAAAATCAGTAACATGTACTGCTTAGCAGATATAATAATGACATAAATATATATTACTCGAGTAGAAATCAAGAATGGATCAAACCACTTGCCTGGATAACTACTTTGAAGCATATGTTTGATAAAAGTTGTTTTCCCGGTTGAGTACTGACCCAAAAGCATAACCATAGGTTTGGCATCAAAATCACTATTTGTCTGCAATCAATCAATATAGAAATTAAGTGAATATGTTTTTCGATATTTAAAATGCGGTCATATTAATAAAAAAGTTGCACAAAATAACAAGAGTCGTATACTGACTAGTAAAGGAGATACGAAATCGTTGAATCGATAAGCAACTTCTAAAGGCTTCAACTTCTGAATGTAAAGTCTCTTCAAACCATCGATAATTGATGTCACAGAGGAAGCAGATATCTATGGACGTAATGCACAAAATGTCCAAGTGAAAAATCAATATGAATGCAGAAACAAGCAAGGAGCACAAGCAGAGAAAATCAAATTTCAGAGTAATACTAATAACAAAATGTGTACCTTTTTTGATGATTTTGCAGAAAACCACTTATCTGAGGGTGATGACAGCGGACTAACTGCATTATTGCAAATTACCCGAACTTGGAATTTGAAGAGAAAAGAAGAAAGAAATTGAAAAACCAACGAAAATAAATGTGAAAGTGTAAATGATCGTAGTCAATAAAATGAGAGATATATTACCACTCTTATCTTTATCTTTATGTTTACGCTTTTTCTTCTGTACAAACATAATCATTTAGGTACTGATAAGTACTTTGATTAAATCAACATAAATTATTAACATAGAGATGGAAATACTTACTGCAACTAATGCATCCAAACCTTCCATTTTTGGTGGTTTTACATTTTTTATAACTGAAATCGAAGTAAATCTTCTATTAGGTAGCTTTATCTGAAAGAAACTCACGCAACAAAAATATGCTTTGTGGAACTATAAAGCACTGACACAGACACAGACATCAAACATGGTATCGATATCGATACCGACATGTAATGGAGATAATAATTTAAGAAAATGTAAGTGATTGGATGTAAGCACATGTGTTGGTGTCATCAGACGCCTAGACACGACTTCAATCTAAAGTGGCATGGCTATATAGTTGCGAAATCATTAACTAATACATACATAGAGTTATCCAGCCATACAATAGAAGACAAACCTAAAGATACAGAACTTACGATCACTAGTCAGAAGATCATGTGTTATTGAGTGGCCAGATTGTCCTAAAGAAACAAGCTACAATTCAAATGTTTAGAGTCAAGAAGTTGATTAGCATTGAAGTTTGATAAAGCAAATTTTTTTTTTTTAATGAAAAGAATTACCTGCATAGAAATAACAAATTCTTTGAAACCAAGATACCCTTCTCGCTTTGAATCTGCAATAGCCCACACCTTAGTTTGGTAAGGTGAGAAACAAAGAAGCAATTTAGTTACAAGGAAGAAAAAACAGTGAAAATATCATTGCATCTAATGGAAACTATATGGCATCAAAGAAAACTTTTACACGATTCAAATTTAATCCATTATCATCTTTGTAATAGTCATTATGTAGTAAACAATAAAATGTATTTCATTCCTCATTGGGTGGTGTAATATTAATAACTTGTTGATAATGTTAGGTGTGCCAGTAACACTTTTGACAATTTAGCATATCTAGAAATAGGTTACGAATCTTCTGATATCATCTTAGATTTTAGGTCTAGCTTAACCCCCACAAAACCGACATATAAACACTATAGACCTCATCGCTAGTCAATGTGCACTCCAATTTTTTCCAATAAACCTAAATTATAAAAAACTCAAATTTGAGATGCCTTACCAAAGGAACAAGCCTTACTTCAAAATACTAATTGACTGGTTTCCACCCTAATGAACACATACGTTATTCCTATTTATATAGACACCTTGTTCCAATGCACAAGCCAAATAAAAAAAAATCAAAACCTGCTTGAGCTCTTGTCGAGACAAATTCGACATTGCAAAAAATTTAGTGGCTTCATTCCCGGTAAAGCGACCATCACCATCTGTATAAAAAACACAAATCTCCAATCACCACATTGTTTTCGCAAAAAGAGTAAAATGATGCAAAATGTTTTTTTTTTTTGCATTAGAAACCACATAAAGGGAATGCGAATACATTAAAAGGTATATTCATGGCTACATCAACATATATGCACTTTTTCACAAGCATGTAGCATAATTATATCCCTTTATAGAAAGGATTAGAGTAAAAATTAAATCTCAAAAACTTCATAACAAACATGGTGAAAAACAATAACCTAGGAATTTTAATTTATACAAAAGTAAAAAAATAATGAAATTTTGTTTAAAGATGAACCTGCATCTGCATAATTGAACCACTCTTGATAAAGGGTCAGATTCTCTTTCGAGTTTGAATCATTTGGAATTGTGACAATTTCCATACCATGCATGAGCAATCTCTTTTTAATGTTTTTTGTGAAAGAGAATCAAAGAGGGGTAACAAAATGCAGAGAGATGTTAATTGTTCAAACGAGAAGAAAGGGTTCCCTTGTTGGGAACAAGAGCTGGTGCAAAAATGGTGCTTGTATTATTAACATTTGTTTGGGTTTAACCGTTAAAACAAGCATGCATCAATCTAGGAATTTGAATTGTCGTTAACAATTAGACACGTGTTATACTAGGTAAAAGGTGTATGTGTTTTGCATCCAAAAAGAAAAAGGTGACAACTTGGATACACATCAATAAAATGTGGGTAACACAACCCATATTGAGTTGACACCAATCAAAGTTATTTGTTTGTTTTATATTATTTTTAATGTTATATAAATACATTATTTTGATTGGGTCAACTCAACATGGGTAGTATTACCCACCTTTTATTGATGGGTAAACAAGAATTTCCCAAAGAAAAAAGGGGAGTGTGTTTTTTATGCTTTAAATTGGGTATGTTTTGGGTTGGCAAAATTATTCATACATTGGGAACACATGTATTTATTTAATTTAGAACAATTTCAAGCAATTACAAATAAATTTCAAAAAAAAATCTCGTTTGTTATATTTGTCTTTTTTTTTTAATTTTAAAAGGGTTATGTATATTTTTGTGTTACAGTGGTCACTAAAAATCTGCCATCACTGTAATACAAAACTATTATTTAAAATCATGATTAGAGTTAAAAAAATAAAAAATCAACATTCACCCGTCATCATAAAATCATTATTAAAAATCATGTATAATATATGTATATAAAAATAGAAACTGATCAAATATATCTAAAAATTTAAAAAGGTGGGTATCAATTTCATACTCCAACCCTGGCAATTGTTTAAACATCTGCACACAATCAAAGAATTGTAGGAACATCATCAGCTTTATCACTATTAACAGTCTTTTCACCATTCAAACTTTAAAATATACAATCAAATTGATCACACATTTGAGAACCAACATCTCCTGACTTGTTATCCATTCCACCCCTTTTTACTTTTTGGCTTTTGAATGGAAGAACTTGGTACCTCTTCACCTTGCCCTACTAACTCCTTAACATGCTTACCATAACCTTCACCAGTTGCTTCAGTCCCTTTTACTAGGTCTCCAGACCATGCCCATTTACCATGGTTAGATGGCACAGTATCCTTAAAAAGGATCTCCGTCTCCGACACATTTTTATTCTCCCTGTCTTTGAACTTTGCAACTTCAGGATATTCCTTAAATATAATAAATTTGATTTACTAAATATTGAAAAAGTTGAAATTTTACCTTCTATTACTTTCTAGTGAAAATGCATTTGTAACTGTTTAGGCCGAAGTATGCCTCATAAAATAAAACATGCAATTTTGCTAAACAAAAGTCAAAATGGTTATGTTAGGTCAACAGTTACAGGTACCTGTTACAAGCACATGCAACAAGTAGTAATTAGTGATTTATGAGAAAGTATTAGCCAATCACATTACTAAAGAAAATAGTAGTGGAAAAAGTAGATATAGTAAAAGAAAGGAATTTAACCAAAAATTGTCTGAAATAGAGAGTGGAATAAATTAATAAAAGAGAATTAAGGCCTTAAAGTTTGTCATATCAGATAAAATTGCATAGTAAGGTTAATGTCATTAATAAAGGAGAGAAAAGGCAAAGATTGATAACATGCATCAGTAAATAGTAAATCTGTAAAAGCATGTTCTCTTGTACAAACATCACAAAGAATTGTTAAACTTAAAAGAAGTCACAAGTCACACTAATTGCTATGCTAAATATCACAGAATTGTCAAATGTTTCTATAAATTTAGGTCCAGAACTATACTGAATAAAAATCTAGTGGAAACCAAGAAACTTCAGAAAAGCAGAAGCACTGTCCTTTGTCAATCTCAACGGAAAATCCATGAATACCAACTTCCCCAACCACTCAAACAGAAATAAACAAACTAGAGATCAAAATCATAGGCTTGAAAACAAAATTGTTCTCAAATTGCAGCATTCTTTATTTTATCAAACATGTATACAAAGGAGCTAGATTTGATGTACTTCCAATTGGAGCCACAACCTTAATATGCAGCAACATCAAGCACAATAAGATAGGGAAAAGCAACAACACCTACAGTAGTGACAAAAACCACATTTCAAACAACTCTTGACAACATTCACTACTATGAAGCTCAACCGATACCACAATAACATGGGTACATCAATTAATAAGGTCACACTCATGGTAGTCAAGATCTTGATTTGAATCGTAAAATCTTATGATTTTGCGATTATACTTTCCCTCAGCGATTATGAGTATACGCAGCATCTTATTTTGGGGGAATCTTGTATAATCTAGGGATCTTTGAAACGGTTCTACGATTATGGTCGAGGTGGTCGAACTACAGAAGAAAACTTTAGTTGTTGTTTTGTTTGAGATGAGTTTGATTTAACATTTGAATTACATAAACATTTAAAGTGTTATGTTGTTGTTATGTGAGTGTTAGTGTTATTATTACATAAGGATTTCAAGTTTACATTATGTAAGTATTATACAAATATGCTGTAATGTGGGCAATGCTTATGAATTTCAATTTACAGAAGTATTTCAAGTGTGATTTAAGGTTCTTTTGTCTTACATATGCTATTTTACATGCATACATATGAATTTATATGCATATATTTGAGATTTATGAGTTTTGTATAATATTGCCATTTATGTTACGAGTGTACGATTTTACTTCCCCTTACCGATCATGCGTAAAATCTAGATTTTGACTTCCTTGGTCGCACACATTATGTCTTCCTGTTTGGTATTAAGAACTTCCAGTTTAATTTTGAAAATAGCAATGGGATTGTTTTAGATTAATCCTGAAAGCTTAGAATAAAAAGTTTATAATTGAAGTTATTTATAATTCAAAAGTTCCATCTATTTCAATCCGAACAAGTTCGAAATTAAAGGTCTGTCATACCCTCTTTCATCTACTATCATCTATTGCCATACAACCAAGTAAACAAATACCTTACAACTTCAGCATAAAGGAATGCTGAAGTGTAGAGCGAAGTAGATGTTTATAGCAATTACAACTTCTGCATTAGTTAACAAAACTGAAACCAAACCAAAGCAAAACTATAATCAATCTAAAATTTGGAATATAATGAGGTACAGAGCAAGGCTAACATTAGAGACATCTATCTATCTCTTTTTCTAAGTTTCACATCTATTTGTTTATCAATTACTTTTGAAGAAAATTGAATTTGATATGTTGTATCTGATGAAGTTCAAGAGATTGCTTGAAAAAACACTATAGAATTGCATTCAGAAATATTCATTGATTTCTGCTACACAACCTGTTCAAAAATAAAAACTGAACATTTTTCATTTGGCTCCTACAACTGAGAAATTGAGCTTTATTTCAAGCAATCTAATACTCAAATTCAGCTAACTAATTGAATAGTCAAGCCTAATAATATACAGCATCAATCAATAGAAAATGAGAGAAATAATCAACCAAATCAGGAACAATTGCAATTAAAGTCAACATGAATAAGCAAATATTGGCTGTAAAAATCACAACAAGGAACAGGAGCAAAAAACTCAGAAACCCTAGCGTACCTGAGTTACAGAGAATGAAGAGGAAGAAGATAGCACAACGAGCAAAGAGAACTAAGAAGAAGAGGTCGAAGAGAACAGATATGTAGCGTTGTTTCTGGTTCACGCAGAGGTAGGAGAAAGGAACGAAGATAGAACCCTGGTGAGAGAATTGAGTTTTGCGAAATGAACTGGTTCCGTGTTTCGCAGATTCGCTCCGTGTTTCCACTCTGTGTCCAAAATTCATAAGCCCAAATTGATAAGCTTTTAAGGGGAGCTTATGAATTTGGGCTTATGGGAGCTCATAAGCTCTTTTAATTTTTTCATCCAAACAGTTCTACAAGCACTTATTCTAGTAGATAATCCCAAAATATCAAATATGAATTAGGAGATCAAATATCTTCATTCATATTGGCTGCTATGGGCAGTACATCCTGCTAGCAGAATCTGGAATAGCAGACGTTATTGCCCTATTAGCAAAACTAGGATAACATCGCAAATTTTCATAGCGAATTCATCAAAATCCGCTATGCTACAGCGCTAACATCGCAAATTTTCATAGCGAATTCATCAAAATCCGCTATGCTACAGCGCTATAGCATTGTTATTGTTGCTATTTGATGACAATGGCCAAAACACATGATTCCCTATTCTAAAGTTACAGCAAAAAGCAATAAGAATTAAGGAAAACTGCACTTATTCACCCTTTTTCTTCTTAAATCTTAACCTCTTATTGCAAAGCAAAGAGGGGAGAGGAGAGGTTTAGGCTTGTAAGAAAATGTTTTATAACAGAACTTCAAAACCAATCAACAATTTCTAAATCATGAGCAACAAACTTATCCAAGCATATTCCATACTGCAAACCTCAAAGGGTAAATTTACACGTCAGAAGGTAAACTTGAAAACAGTAAATATTGTTTGACTAGGTCATGTGAAACATACCTTCCCTTGTATGAACATCAGACAAACATTTATATATCATCCAGACTCATGTAATTGCAATCTAGCCAAAGCAAGACCTTCATTTTGATTGCATTGAATTGTACTGATATCTTGGCAAAAAAAAAGCCGCGACTCTGAACTCTTCGATCTGTTAACGTTTAGAACACCATCGTTGTCATGATTCAGTTTGGATTTTCATATACAAACATCATAATGTGATTGCCCTTGTCCTTTACGGCATACCATGTCATCAAATAGGCTCTCAAAACATGATATGAAAAATCCACATCAAATAATGAATAGACGGCGATTAAATCCAAACGAACCTCAGTTCTGCATCAACTCTTGAAATGTGTCGCTTTCTTTATCATCTGAGTAAATGCCTATAAGCAACTCTGTGGTAGTAGCATCCACTGCAAAACCTTTGCTTTTCATTATTTGAAGGTATTTTTTCGACCTTAGAACATCACGTTTTCGCAGCAATCCTTGGACAAAGATATTATAAGAACATTTATTAGGTTGACATCCATTTTCTTCCATCTTCATAAGCAAGTCTTCAGCATCATCCAATAACCCCTTTCTACATAAACCTCCAATCATGATATTAAAAGTATACGAATCGAATCTCAACCCTTTAACAAGTAAACGTGCAAGAACCTTCCTTGCATCATTCAATTTTCCATCTTTACAGAAACCATCAATCATAACATTATAAATCACAATATCAAGATCTAAATCACTTTCCTCCAAAGCCTTAAACAACAACATTGCCTCGAAACGAAAATGACATTTAATTAAACCATCCAAAACAACAGCACAAGTCAAAAGAGTCGGAACCATACCATATTGCTTCATAGTAAAGAACAATTCTTTAGCAGCCAAAGGTTTACCAACCTCACAAAACCCACTAACAAGTGTTGTCCAAGTCACAACATCAGGATACAAACCTTCATTAACCATTTCATTCAACAAACACATAGCTTTATCAACATCTTTAACCTTACACCAACCATGAATCAGTGAATTATAAGTCACAATACTAGGCAAACACTTCTTCAAAACCATCAAACGAAACACTTTTATAGCTTCATCCATTTCATTCATCAAACAATAACCACCAATCAATGAGTTATAAGTCACAACATTCGGTTCCACGCCCATTTGCACCATAAAACAAATCACACTTTTAGCCTCCAAAATCAATCCTTCTTTACAATAACCATCCACCAAAATAGTAAAAGTTTGAACATCAGGCATTACACCCATTTCCATCATCTCATTCAACAAAAAATACGCTTTTTTCCATTCACCAACGCTACAAACCCCTTGAATTAAACAATTGTAAGTAACCAAACTAGCCTTGACACCTTTTTCATTCATTTCCGCAAACAAACTCAAAGCCTCCGAAACAAATCCTCCTTTACAAAAACCATCCATAATTGCGTTGTAAACAACAACATTCGGTTCATAGTTTCTCTCCACCATGTCCCTAACACAACCAACAGCACTAACCATATCCCCAATTTTACACAAACCATTAACCAACGCCCCAAACGTGTAACCATTTGATTCATAACCCGCGTTCTCCATTTCGCGGGTTAAACCAACCGCTTGTGCAACATTACCTTCAACACAAAGCCCGTTAACAATCGTGTTCAGAGTCACCACTGTCGGCTTTAAGCCCGTTTTAAACATCTGGCTCAAAACGGAGAATGCGAATTTAGTTTGGCCCAGATGACAAAGACAGTTAATTACAATGTTGAGTGTGTAAGTGTCGGCGTTGATATTCAATGAATGCGCATATTTGATTAGTGAAATTGTTGTTGTGTAGTTTTTGGTTTTGGTTATGAATGTGAATAAGAGATTGAAGTCTTTGATGTTAGGGAGAGGTTTGAGTGTGAGCATTTGGTGGAAGAATGTGACGGCGGTGTTAACGTTTGTGAGGGTTCTGATGGAATTTAAGAGATGGGTTCTGCTGTTAACAGTGTTAGAATGCGTTGTTGTTGTTGAAGAGAAGGTATTACAGTGTTGTTGAAGACGAAGGAAACATGAAGAGATTGAAGTTCTTGTTGTTCGCATTGTGGAAGAGGAAGAAATTGAGAGTGTTATTGTTAGCAAAAATGGTAAAGGGGGGGTACACGCAGCAATTAGACGTAAAAGTAAGGGTAGTAGGGAGTAATGAAGAGGAAGAATGAAAGAGAGGAGAAATGAATTGAGATAAAAGAAGCAGTGTTACCTGAATGTGGCTTAATGCGGGACGTTTACGGCGGAAGAAGCCCTCTTCGAAGAGAAAGCAGGGTTAATTAAGAGTGCGGTTGGCTTCAAGCTATTTCGTAGATTCCTAATAATAAAAATGATAGAAAAATGCATTTGCAATTTTAATTAATTTTTTGAGAATCGAGTTTTAAAAAAGATTAAAGGATAAATTGTTCGGACAATCTGAATTTGATTTTGGATTTTGAAATTTTTTTTTATTAGACTATACTTATTTGAACGAATTCTAAATTATTAAGGGTTTATTTCTTTAAGAATCGGATGGTTAATATTTGAATTTAATCTTATTTATTTGTTATATGTGTTATTTGTATTGAAAGTTGAAGATAATTTTGAAAGGAGAAAAAGTCAGTGTTTTGGTTCTTTTTGGCTGACTTTTTCTCCTTCCAAAATTACCATCCATAGTTTTGAGTTGGAAAATGTTTTTGGTTAAGTTTTATATAATAAAAAGTATCTTGGGATCATTGGTATATCTAATGACAAAATCTTAAAGGGTCAAATCTATATCTCTATTCTATATTTAATTTATTTTCCAAAAGCAAGATTCTCTAAGGTAATTCGTGTTTTCTCTCGAAATACATGAATGTATCCCAATAGCAATCACGCCTATTCTCATGGTTGATTGCTATATGAGACCCATTAAATGCGAATCTTATGACCTCAAGACATTTAAAGCTACTCATTTGGGGTGTTCCCATCAAGCTTTACAATGCCTTGTCTAATCTCATTTGTTCCAATATCAACCTTCTTCGTTCGATACTTCACTTGATATTTGAAATGATGAAGTAGTAGTTGTTGAACTTCTCTGTTTGGTACTTCATTCAACACTTGCTACTGAGTTTAAAAATGATGAGATTAGATATGAAAATGATTTTTAATAATAAAAAAGAGTCTAGGCTTGGTTTGATTAGGATCTAGTCATTAGACTTTTCCAACAATCCCAAGACTAGACTAGTCTACTCACAAAAGTTCATTGTAGACACTTGACAAAATGTAAATTGCATGAATTGTAAAGACAAGAAAGTAAATGACAAGAATTGTAAATGTGCAATAAAATAAAGTGCAGAAATATATAGAACAATAAAATAAATTGCAAGGAAATATAGAAATGCAGAAATTTTATAAAGTGTTTGAGCTTAGAACAAGATAGAGTTACAATCTCACTATAGTAACTTTACACTCATTCCAAGATGAGAAACAACTCTGATTAAAGCTCTATTTATAGCCTAAAGCCATGGACAAAGCATTAACCACAAATTATACATCAATAATTGGCAAAAACCAAGAATTTTCAATCATAATTTCAGACTGCATAACGCGCACGACCGTGCCATATGGGGGCACGGTCGTGCCAAGTTTCAAAACGCCAGAATCCGATGAAATGGAAGGGCACACGACCGTGCTCTCTGAACGCACAGCCGTGCGTGATTTCACTGCCTAGGATGGCACGGTCTGCCCAGGATGGGCGCACGGTCAGTGTAAATGATGGCACGACCGTGACATCTCACTTTTGCCTTGAAACTTGACTTTTCTTGCCAGGCTCTTTGTGATTTTGCTCCAAAGTGCTTGCTCATCATTATTTTTGCCTAAAAAGAAAAACAAAGGTACTGAAGTAAAATAGCTCAAGAAAATGAAGAAAAACGACTAAACGTGCATAAAAAGAAACCCTTAAAAACCTATAAATTACTACTTATCAAAAGTATGCAAGAATTCTTCTCTTCTTTTTTTCTTCAAAAACTGCTTTCAAACTGTCATTGAAAACATATTGAGTTTGTGCTTGGTTGATAAAAGTTGATTTTGAACGAATTGATTTTAGTTAAAATTGAGTTGAATGAGAAATATTGTAGGTTTAAATATATTCACGTAAAAGTTAATTGAACAAGTCAAAAGTTTTCAATACCTAATATCAATTTAAAATCAATTTTAGAGTAAAAAATTTAGGGTTAAATATGTTTTTAGTCCCTATAAATATGTCAATTTTTTATTTTAGTCCCTCTAAAAATTTTCTTCAACTTTTAGTCCCCCAAAAGTTTTTCATCTTCACTTTTGGTCCCTCCTTTAAAGTAAACTCATATGTAGAATTCATATTTGTTTAATAAAATTTTGCAGAAAAATTTATAATATTGTAAGAATCTCTCCCAAAAAAATTAGTATTTTTTTAACAAAACATGAATTAAATTTTAATTTTTATATTTTTTGCGGTTAAAAATTCATATTTAATTTATGTTTTGTTTAAAAAATCTAACTTTTTTGGAGAGATTTTTACAATATTCTACACATTTCTGCACAATTTCATTAAAAAAATACAATAATTAACTTAAAAATAGGGACCAAAAGTAGTGATTGAAAATTTTATAGGGACTAAAAGTTAAAGGAAAATTTTAGAGGGACTGAAATGAAAAGTTGATATATTTATAGGGACCAAAAACATATTTAACCCAAAAATTTACTTTGAGACAATTAAACATGTCAAAATCAAATTTACACTTATAAAATCAATTTTAAGCTATCAGAAATCGAAACCATTACACTGAATTCAAAAATCTTCGAATGTTTGTCTATCCCTTCATCCAAACACAACTCAACAAGATGTAGTCTTGGTGGTCTTATTATAAGAAAAGGAGAAGAAAAAGATAGAAATTTAACACTACCAACTTGGTTAAAATATTGGTTATATTAATGTAAATTTTCTAATTTTGAATTTTTTAACATGTGTTTTAGAGTACAAGTTAACAAAACTCTAGAAAAATACTACTCTTTAAAAAGTTTTAAATGGTGATAACATCCGTTAATGCATATTGATTCTCCTTAAAAAAAATAGTTAATGCAGATTGATTCAGTTGATAAGTGGTTGATTCATACTTTGCAAAAGTGTGAGTTCAAATTCCATGTTCAACGTAAAAACTTTTTGTTGGATGATTTGTAAATATCCACGGAAACTTGTCTTGACCACCTAGTGAGTTCTTGGACAAGCTAATCTAAATATTTTTTCATCAAAGAATAGCAACCTTACATTAATGGTAAAGAAACCAGGTTATTCGGTTTTGATGGTTCAACTCTGGTCCAACAACTAATGGTTCAGAAGTACTCTCTCCGTTCTAAAATGTAAAAAAAAAAATCACTTTCTTTGTCCCAAATTATAAAGAAAAAAAAATCCTATTTAAGCTTTTTTTTATAAACCATCTTTTCCAATTTTTTTTTACTTTTTTTCATGAAATTAAATGCAAATTACATTCAATTTTCTTCCTATTTTCTCCATAATCAATGACCAATAAATTAATTTTACATTTTCACATGAAATTTATTCAAAAAAAATACAAAAAGTTATACTCCAAAATATATACGTGTGATTTGAGTTTTTTTTTTATTATTTGAGACGGAGGGAGTACTGCATCCGGAACGGAACCAGTCCTGTTTTCCACTGAACCCGCCGGCTTGGTTTTAACAACATTGATAAAAACTACACCACCCAATTTTAACCCTAACCGTTTGTAAAAATTCTCAATTTTCACATATGAATTTGTAAAAACCTTTGAGCGAAAATGGCAGAATTGAATCCGTGTAAGAAACTAGCAGACAGGTATCTGAAGCGCGAAGTTCTCGGAGAAGGTACCTATGGTGTCGTGTTCAAAGCCATTGATACCCAGGTTTCTTTTTCATCCTTTTAAACAATTATTAAAACTAATTATTATGATCACTTCTCAGTTCAAAAATTATGATTAGACGAGTTTGATTATGTTATAGTAATGTGTAATAAGATGAATCTGCATTTTATAGTCAGGGAACGATATAGGATCTTTACTGATTCACTTTTTTGGTTTTTGTGATTAAGTATATTAATGGAATTAATATCTGGGTTCATGGAATCGGTTGTGTTGTGAATTGTGGTGTGAATTTCATATGTTTACTTTTTTATTAATTCAAAAACTATAGCGACAGTATTGTCAGACATGTCAGACACATTCAGGGACTAAAATGACTGTTCACTTTCTTTTTTATAATTGTTTTAGGGGGTTGGTATGTATACTAGTTGATTGTGTTCATTCATGTCTTCTCGAGCTGGCCTTTTATTCAATAATAAAAAGGATAATACATTAGTACTACTGCATTCTACTGTTATCACATGGTTCTTAGCTTCTTTTAAAAACTTGTTGATTTCATGGACAGACAGGACAAACGGTTGCAATTAAGAAGATTCGGAAACGGATTGATGAACCATTAGACGGGGTGAATTTTACAGCTCTTAGAGAAATTAAACTTCTCAAAGAGCTCAAACATCCAAACATTGTTGATTTGATTGATGTATTCCAATATAAACAGAATTTGCATCTTGTGTTTGAATTCATGGAGACAGATCTTGAAGCTGTCATAAGAGACCGAAATATTTTCCTCTCACCGGCTGATATTAAATCTTACCTTCTAATGATACTAAAAGGTCTTTCTTATTGTCACAAAAAATGGGTTTTGCATAGGTGGGTTACAATATTGATCTGGTTATTACAAAATTGTTTGTTTTAGTTCTTAGCTGAAAAGTTTGCTTGTATATATTTTTAGGGATGTGAAACCAAACAACTTGTTGATAGGACAAAATGGACAGCTGAAACTTGCAGATTTTGGTTTATCACAGATATTTGGAGACCCAGATCACGAGTTCTCTGATCAGGTTTGTTTCTTATGGATATAATAGCTTATGGGAGTACGTGCTTTGATGTCTTTGAAAATTAACTGATTGCTTTTAATATAAGTCAGCATTCGAAGTAGTCCGTGAAATAAAACTTAATCATACCGTTAATCATCCCATTTCCTCATTAATTTGCAATCAAACCAGCAAAATTTGCACAAATGTTAGATGATTAAAGTCCACAAGGCTGAAATGATTTTGTTTACAGTCAGGTTTGACTTATATGGTAATTTAATTTAAATATATATAGATGAAAAACCAAGGGTGTTACACAGTGGGGTTAACCTTGAAACCTGCATTACTATTGCTTGTTTTTGTTCCCCAGACCTAACGAGGACAAGGAGTGGGAAAAAGATTGTCTTCTAGATACCATCTATTGCATTGGTGTATTCAAAAAATTTACTAGGTGTTGGTGTATGTGTTCAAGGACTGTGATTCTCGACGATAACCATGTCTTAGACTGACTGTGAAGAGTGTTGTACAATATATTAAACTAGTCGCAAGATACATACCTGCTTCTTTTGTAACCGTTGTCTTTTGTTATATCTTTGTGCATAATATCGAACACAACTTGTTTCATATTATATGTTTGTATTTTTCACCTTCTCATAATGGATTTACAATTTACTCTTATACGTTAATAGGCATTTGCTCGGTGGTACAGAGCGCCTGAGCTATTGTTTGGTGCCAAGAAGTATGGTTCAGGGGTAGATGTTTGGGCTACAGCTTGTGTATTTGCTGAACTTCTTCTTCGTAGACCCTTTTTGGAGGTAAGCCAAGATTGTCATGGTGATAAGGTTTATATATGGATTGCTTTTGTGATAAATCATACATGGTTTTTAATTATCCGGCCATCTTAACTTCACTTGACTTTGTTTATGATGAGATCGACCATTTAATTTTGTCATCTAGTTAAAGTCGCCGTCTGAGTAAACCATTCAAAGTGGTTTTGATGATATAGAATTAGGCAAGGTGCTGTTGCTTTGATGTTTATAGGCACTATTGACTATTCAAGGCTTTTTTAGTGAATTATGATTTTGCTTTTATCTTATTCTGTTTTTTTGTTTGTTCTGGTGCAGCTTTTTTCTGTTTTTATAATATCTAAGCGTGCTATGTCATTTATTGCATTCATTTATTTGTTTTTCATCTTATTATGAATTGGCTTCTTTCTTCCTGTTAGTGATTTCACGAGTTTGTTATCATTTGGTAGGGTTCAACTGATGCGCAGCAAGCACGGAAGATTTTCACAGCATTTGGAACCCCATCACCTTCCCAGTGGCCTGATATGAAGTACCTTAAATATTATGTTCAAGAAAAATATATTGCTGCTCCCCCGTTGCGTTCTTTATTTCCAATGGCAAGTGATGATGCTTTAGATTTGTTGTCAAAGATGTTTACATATGATCCAAATGCTAGAATTTCTGTGCAGAAAGCATTAGAACACAGGTATTGCAATATAACTTCTGCTAAAAAAATAATTACTTTTTTTCCTGTATTTTCCTATGATTTCAATCTCTCCTCTTCCATTTTAGGTACTTTTCTTCTGCACCTCTGCCCACAGATCCAGAAAAGCTTCCAAGACCTGTTCCCAAGAGGGAATCTAGGGTCTCAGATCTGAGTTCTGTTCAATTATCACCTTCAAGAAAGATTAGAAGAGTGATGCCAAGGTGTGATGGATTTGACGGCAATACGTTAGAAAGAAATAAGATTGATGATAATGTTGGTAAATTCAAACAGACAGTTGGCGATAATACTGGCACAAATGAGCCCACACCAAATTCACTAAATTTTTCTGTCTTTGGATTAAAACCTCCAAATAGACCAACAATTACCAGGTAAGCAATATTTCTCATTTAGTAATTTCAAAGTGGCTAAATAATTTTTACACTATAGTTTCAAGCCTGTCGAACAAAAATCAACTATTATTATTCTTGAGCTTAAGATTAAACCATGAACATTTTACTTATCTTGACGTTGGAAGACATGCAAGACTTATACTGTGCGGTTTGTGTGTTGAATTTGTGATTGTTGAAGTTGTTATGAGTTTTAGAGAAAAGGAGAAGAAAAAGATTAAAGACTTCGTGTTAGGATATAGAATATTTGCTAATTATAGTTAAAGTAGTTATAGATTCTTAAGAGACATTAGTTAGCTTGGATTATAGCTATGAGTTGTTAGAGAATTTAGTTTTGTCATTCGAATTTAAAAGGATTTTAAAGGACAATTTTTGTTTAAAAAAGTCTTGAGGATTTTAAAATACTTTGTATGATTTTAATGTCTTTCATGATTTTAAAACACTATCAAGATTTACATAAGATTTTAAAGGATTTGAAATGATTTTATGGATTTTATAAGATTTTATGAATTTCTAAGGATTCATTGGAAATAAATTATTATAACACACTATCTTTCACAATATTCTCAACACAGACTCTTTTGTTTATTTTATTTTTTTTACGAGAAAGTTAGAGAAAGGAGAGAGAGAGAGAGATAGGGATAAGGGAGAGAGAGAAAGAGGGGGAGGAAGAGAGACATATAGTAAAATCTTAAAAGAAAAAACAATCCTAAGAAATCACATGTTTTTATGAAAGACTTTTTCTTGCTAAAATTTCATTAGAAAATCCCACGAAATCCATCAAAATCCAATTTATTAAACAATCTTTCGAAATTTGAATGATTTTGAATACAACACGACTTTTTTATCATAATATATTCTCTTTTATTCTATGACTTCATCATGTCTTTTTATTAATTTCTGTTTCTTTTTTCTGCAGTGCTGACAAATCACATTTGAAAAGGAAATTAGATTTAGATTTCCAGTAGTCAAAATGAATATTCTTTTGTCCGTGCATCATGCACAGAGTTTGATGCATCCAAGAAAATACAGTGAAATAGCTTTTATTGCGTGTATCATTCCTTATCTCTGTCCATCTGTATGAAGCTACCTTGAATGTGCAGAAACTTAAAGGAAGCAGTTGCAGTAACAACAGATTATAGAATAAAAAAATATTAACCATACTTTGGATCTTCTTTGGCCCTTCCATTTCTGGCGCGTTAAAGAACAATGCTATTTTTTACTTTTATAGAAAAAATATATACTAACAATGGCTCGATGAGAGACTTATTGTTTACTCTTTGAGAGTACAATGTGTATTTTTTCGGGTGCGTCATACAGGTTGTATACAATTTTTATTCAAGCCATTGTCAAGGGGATTATGGAGGTTTTGGGTTTTAAAGGTTTTATTGCAGATACCTAGCTCTTGGACAAAGGACATTGCTTCCTGCGCTGTTAATTTCAATGGAGTTGACAGCTTTGTGCTTAAACACATTGGTCTCTATCTCTCAAAATTTTCCATCAAAGGATACAAATCAGTTTTGTTGCCGTTGTTTCCTCACAAGTTAATCCCTGCACTAACCAACTTTTCATATCAAGTTGGGATGAAAACCATAATAAGTCTTGCAATTGTTGAGCATTGCATTGTTAGAGTATATAGTCATGAGGCTTTATGCTTATGTAATAGATAGCTGAGTAATAACTGTAAATAGCTAAGCACACAGCTGGCCACTAATAGAGTGCCAGCTGTCCCTATCTAGGCTTGTGCCTATAAATACATGTAATCTGTCCAGATTCATTCACAATGAAATATAATCAAGTTTGTTACAATTCTGTTATTTTCCCTCTCTCTCTTTCTCTTCTCAAGCTTTCTCACCTTCATCAATGGTGGATTTCTAACATGGTATCATAGAGCTTCTGTTCGATCCTGAGCCATGGCTTCTCCTGCGCCTTCTCCTACGCAAACGAACACGTCTGAAGCGCAACGCATCACTGCAGCAGCTTCGAAAACGTTCAAACAAGTCGTCTCCGTCAAGCTTGATGACACAAACTATCTCCAATGGAAGCAACAAGTAGAAGGAGTATTACGCGGTACGAAAATGGTGAAGTATGTTCTCTCACCTCAGATTCCTCCAGTTTTTCTTACGGATGCTGCGCGCGAAGCCGGAAATGAGAATCCGGCGTATACGGAGTGGGAGGAACAAGATTCCTTGCTTTGCACTTGGATTCTCTCCACAATTTCTTCTTCTCTGCTTTCGCGCTTCGTTCGTCTGCGCCATTCGTATCAGGTTTGGGATGAAATTCACAATTACTGTTTTACGCAAATGCGAACACGCTCCAGGCAACTCAGATCTGAGCTTCGTGCTATTTCCAAGGGTTCGCGCTCAATTGCTGAGTTCATAGCTCGCATTCGCACCATCTCAGAATCTCTCATGTCAATTGGTGATCCTGTATCGCACCGTGACCTAATTGAGGTTGTTCTTGAAGCTTTGCCTGAGGAATTCAATCCTATAGTTGCAACTGTCAATAGTCAGGCTGAAATCATATCCTTAGATGAACTTGAGTCTCAGTTACTCACTCAAGAAGCACGCAATGAAAGATTCAAGAAAGCCTTAGGTGGAGATTCTGTTTCTGTTAACCTGACTCAGTCTGTTACTCCTGATGAAAAGAGTCCAGGCAATCAGTCTCAACCTGGTTCTTACTATGATCAGAATCCTGGCTTTGCTTCAAATCCTGCTGGAAACGGTGCTCCTCAGTTCCTTAATCCCAATTTTGGTGGAAGGAATGGTACTTTCAGAGGCAGGGGACCTCGTGGAGGACGTTTTAGAGGAAGAGGTGGACGTAGTTTTGGCAGAGGATCTGTCCAATGTCAGATTTGCTATAAGACTGGACATGATGCTAGCATCTGTTATCACAGGCTATCTGTTCCACCTCAGTTTGAGGGATATGGCTCTTATGGTGGACCTTTTGGTGGCTATGGCTCTGCAGGTAGCTATGGTGTTCCTCCCAATGTCTGGATGCAGGGTGCTTCACAGAGAATTCCAACTGCTCCTGCACCCAGACCTTCCTTCCCACCTCAGTTTGGCAATCTCAGGCCTCCACCTCCTCAAGCCTACCTGACTGGCAATGAGTCAACTAGCTCCAATTCCTGGTACCCTGATTCTGGTGCCACACATCATGTCACCCCTGATGCTCACAACCTCATGGATGCTGTCTCTCTTTCAGGATCTGACCAGGTGCACATTGGAAATGGTCAAGGTCTGTCCATCAACTCAGTAGGCTCAATGAGTTTTTCTTCTCCCTTTTCTCCCTCTACTACTCTCAAACTTAATAACCTGCTTCATGTACCTTCCATAACTAAGAATCTTGTCAGTGTCAGTCAGTTTTCCAAAGATAATAATGTGTTTTTTGAGTTTCATCCTAATGTTTGCTATGTTAAATCTCAGGGTACTTCTAAGATTCTTCTAAGAGGATACCTTGGAGATGATGGTCTCTACCAATTTGAGCACCATTCTGTGTCCAAGCCAGTTGCTGGTCCTGTCTCCACAAATTCTGCAAGTTCTGCTGTCAACTTCAGCTGTCATGACAATACCTGTTTTTCATATTCTAGTTTTCCTTTGTCTAGGTCTCAATGTAATAATGTTGATAGTGTTTACTCTTCATCTAGTAGCAGTAGTAGTGCTGGTGGTACTGCTTGCCAGAATCCTGTTTCTTTGTACCAAATCTGGCATAGTAGGCTTGGTCATCCTCATCATGAGGTTCTCAAAAATGTAATGAAATTGTGTAATCAACATTTACCTAATAAAAATCCTTTGGATTTCTGTTCAGCTTGTTGTTTGGGGAAGTCCCATAGACTTCCTTCAGTTGCTTCTTCTGCATCCTATACTCAACCTCTTGAATTAATATTTTGTGATCTGTGGGGTCCAGCACCTGTTGAATCTCATGGAGGCTATTCCTATTTTCTGACTTGTGTAGATGCTTATTCCAGATATACCTGGATCTTTCCTATCAAACTTAAGTCTCACACACTCACCACATTTCAGAACTTCAAAGCCATGGTTGAACTTCAATATCAACTTCCTATTAAATCTGTGCAAACTGATGGTGGGGGTGAATTTCGCCCTCTTACTCAGTTTTTACAACCCTTAGGCATCACACATAGGCTGACCTGCCCTCACACCCATCATCAGAATGGCTCTGTGGAAAGGAAACATAGACATATAGTTGAAACCGGTTTGACATTGCTGGCTTATGCTAAGCTGCCCCTATACCTTTGGGACCATGCCTTCCTAACAGCCACCTATCTCATTAATAGGTTACCTTCCCCAACTCTTGACAACAAATCTCCCTTCTTCCTTCTTCATCTTCAATTTCCTGACTATAAATTTTTGAAGAGCTTTGGTTGTGCTTGCTTTCCCTTTACCAGACCCTATAACAGTCAGAAGCTGGAATTTCGCTCCAAGGAGTGTGTGTTCCTTGGTTACTCCCCATCCCACAAGGGGTACAAATGCTTGGATCCCACAGGCAAAATTTTCATTTCAAAGGATGTTGTCTTCAATGAGTATAGGTTTCCCTATGCTGAACTGTTTTTGTCTGAGTCATCTCCTGCTCCCAGTGACTATTCCATCTCCCCAACATCTCTTCCCTTTGTTGTCTCCTCATCCAGTACCTCTTCTCCTGAGACTTCTCAGTTCCCTACTTTTTCTCCTACTCCTGCTCTTGCTACTAGTACTCAGTCTGTGTCAGCTACTACATCTCATCCACATCCCATTACTCCTCCTGAGCCACCTTTAAATCCAACTCCTATCACTGTTATCCCTCCTTCACCATCTGGTAGTCCTTCTCCCTCTACTGAGTCCAGCAGTGGCCAGTCTGCTTCCACCCCTGTGCCTCACCGTATTCACCCTCACAACACTCATTCTATGGCTACCAGAGGCAAGCATGGGATTGTCCAGAAGAGGCTTCAGCCTACTCTTCTTCTTACTCACATTGAGCCTACTAGTTATAAGCAAGCAATGAAGAGTCCTGAGTGGTTGCAGGCCATGAAACTTGAGTATGAGGCTCTATTGAATAACAACACCTGGACTCTTGTGTCTCTTCCTGCTGACAGACAGGCTGTAGGGTGCAAGTGGGTGTTCAGATTGAAACAAAATCCTGATGGCAGTGTGAATAAGTACAAGGCAAGGCTGGTTGCAAAAGGTTTTCATCAAATGCCTGGTTTTGACTATAAGGAAACCTTTTCCCCTGTTGTTAAACCTGTTACTGTCAGGTCTGTGCTTACCTTGGCTGTGACTCATAAGTGGTGCATTCAACAACTTGATGTGAACAATGCCTTCTTAAATGGTTTTTTGGAAGAAGAGGTGTACATGACCCAACCTCCTGGCTTTGAAGGGCATGATACTTCTCTTGTTTGCAAGTTAAATAAAGCCTTGTATGGCCTGAAACAAGCCCCTAGGGCCTGGTTTGAGAGGCTGAGATCCACTCTGGTCAGGCTAGGTTTCACCCCCAGCAGGTGTGATCCCTCCCTGTTTATTCTTCATGCTAATCAGCACAGCACATTTATTCTGGTTTATGTTGATGATATAATAATTACTGGGAGCTCTAAACAGCTGATTCAGCAACTAGTTCAGAAGTTACATTCAGAATTCTCTCTCAAGGACCTAGGCAATCTTGATTATTTTCTGGGTATTGAGGTGCATCATACCACCACTGGTTCTCTTCTTCTCTCTCAGACCAAGTACATTCATGATCTGTTAACTAAGGCCAATATGGCAAATGCTAATGGTGTTGCTTCTCCTATGGCTTCCAGTACTAAGCTGTCCAAATATGGCTCTAGCCCTGTCTCTGATCCTACATTTTTTAGATCTATAGTGGGTGGCTTACAGTATGCTACAGTCACCAGACCTGAGATTTCATACTCAGTTAACAAGGTTTGCCAGTTTCTCTCTGCACCTTTGGAAGACCACTGGAAAGTTGTCAAAAGGATCCTCAGATACCTGCAGGGTACCATCCATCATGGTCTACTTCTCAGCCCTGCTCCTGTGCCTGAGCCCTTGTCTCTTACTGGTTTTTGTGATGCTGACTGGGCTTCTGACCCTGATGACAGAAGAAGCACCTCAGGTGCTTGCATTTTTCTGGGTCCTAATCTCATCTCCTGGTGGGCCAAGAAACAAACCCTTGTTGCTAGGTCCAGTGCTGAAGCAGAATACAGGAGTTTGGCTCAGGCTTCTGCTGAAATTTTGTGGCTTCAGTCTCTCCTCAAAGAACTTAGGGTGCCTACCAAAGTTCCTAAGATATTCTGTGATAACCTGAGTGCTGTGTCTTTAGCCCACAATCCTGTCTTGCACTCCAGAACCAAACACATGGAACTGGACATCTTTTTTGTGAGGGAAAAGGTCTTCAACAACAGCCTGGTTGTTTCCCATATTCCAGCACAGGACCAGTGGGCTGATATTCTCACCAAACCTCTTTCAGCATCAAGGTTTTTGGAACTCAGGAACAAACTGAGGGTCTCTGACCCCATCAGTTTGAGGGGGGAATGTTAGAGTATATAGTCATGAGGCTTTATGCTTATGTAATAGATAGCTGAGTAATAACTGTAAATAGCTAAGCACACAGCTGGCCACTAATAGAGTGCCAGCTGTCCCTATCTAGGCTTGTGCCTATAAATACATGTAATCTGTCCAGATTCATTCACAATGAAATATAATCAAGTTTGTTACAATTCTGTTATTTTCCCTCTCTCTCTTTCTCTCTCTTTCTCTTCTCAAGCTTTCTCACCTTCATCAATGGTGGATTTCTAACATGCATGAACGTGTGTTTGGAAGTTTCTATTTCCATGCGGCAAAGTGAGCAACACGTGTCGAATTGATTTACTTTTTTTTTGACAAGTTTTCTCTAGTAGGAAGAAGATTCTTTGTAAGCCTCCACAAGAAGTTTCTTACTCCATTTCGGATGGCTACAAATTTAGTCCTAGGAGGTTGGTGTTTGTGGTATTTGAGTAACCAATGACATATCTATTTCCAATATCGCAGAGGATGTGGCATGCTGACCTAACTGAAAATTCACCATTTTTTTCCGGTGCCAAACATTTGGAGAGAGGAATACTTGGAATATGTTTGCTTCATGGTTGTTGAAGCAGGATTAGGTCTTGAATAACAAATTCCTATAATACATACATGTTGGTTCATGTATATATAGTTGTGCATCAAAGGGAAGTTTAAACAAAGGGATTGTAGAGAAGAAGAAAAACATTCTCTACAAACAAGCAATGAGCGTTCCAGTTACACTCTCCACTAACATGAGTAACACAAACATAATTAAAAAACAACCAGTTTCATCTTAATGTTAGAAGCAATTGATCCCAGGCCAGTAGCTTCAAGGAGATATCTTGGTCTTGAGTGCCTTTGATAAAATTTCTCAATTCATCTCGAATATTATAGATTTGAAGCAACAGTCATGCTCAAAATCAACTGAGCTATTCAATACTTGAGCTTCTGCCATCGATGCATCGTCCATTCACTGTACCAAGACCCCAATGACCCTCCATGGAAAGGTTTACATCACAATTTGCCTTATATAAATTGAGTAGGAACTCATTTAGATTTTTGCTTGTTAGTGTCTCTTAATCTCAAAAATTTCCCTTTCACGTTAATTGATCATCTTCATTTAGGGGTGGCAACTTGGTCCACCAAATCCATATCCATCCAATCCATCTACCATAAAATCCATCCAATCCATCCACCAAACAAAATTTTTGTTAATGGATTGGTTTTGGATCCAACCATTTAGAACAATGGATGGATTTGATCCATCCACCTTATTTTAAAAGTCCATTGGATTATTTTTTAAAAAAAAACAAATCCATTGGATCATTTAAATAATAAAAACAAGTTAATTTAAAAAAATAAAAATAACTTATTTACAAAAAAAATTATAAAAAAACTGAAACAATTGAAGGAAAAAAACCGGAGAACCACCGGTCAACGCCAGAGGTCCGCCGTGAACCACCGTCCGCCTCCGTAATCTTGCCGGAGCTCCGGTCAACCGCCGCCGGGATTCGCCGGAGCACCACTGTGGTCAACGAGTGGTCAACGCCGATCAACGGGCGGTCAACGCCAGTCAACGGGTGGTCAACGCCGGTCAACGGTGATCATCGGCAGTCAACAGCTGTGCACCACCATCTATTATTATATATTTAATTTTGTTTGGGCTGAGACAAAAATCAAGTTTGGGCTTGATAATAAAATCTGTTTTGGGCTTAGACATGAATAAATAGGTTGGATATTTTTACTTTTGGCACCAATTAATTAACTAAATATTTATGAAATACAAATTAAATAAATAACACATTTTATTTGATGGATCGGATGGACAATCCATCCGTTAAAATCTAGTAATGGATGGATTGGATGGTCAATATACTTAATGGATGGATCAGATGATTTTTTTTCAATAAAAAAATTAGTGGATTGTAATTGATTAATGGCTTTCTTTTGATCCATCCATATCCATCCATTTTGCCACCCCTATCTTCATTTTGATTCATCAAAGAGATTTGCTTCATCATTTCCATCTCAACAGGAAGGAAAACACTATCAATTATGCTATTGTTCAGACAATTGTTTTCAACATAAAAAATATCCCTAATCTATAGGATCTTTATTTCCAAAGATTTTCATGTTAGGACTTTAAACCAATTATCTTTTCAAATATTGAAGTCACTTTGTTGTTACGTTATTATTGTGTGATTTCAATCTATCAATTGCTATTGATTTGGGTCAATCAAAGACAACCTAGTTTTTGAAGGAAAAAACTACAACAACAACACAATAGCGATGAGTTTCGACTTCATCTTCTCTGCGCAAGGCGACAATCAACATGTCAAAAAACCTTCGGATATTTCTAAGTCATCAACATCAACCACGTCCTTCCGTGACAAACTTATAGGTTCCAATCAAAATCCGCAAATCCGAGAAAAGGAAGATATGATTGCTAAAAAATTAGCTTGAATAGAACATGAACATGGCAATCGACTTTTACCAAAAGTTTTTCTTTGAACTAAGGTTTTTGAAGATATGTGAACTCCATGGAAAGATACCTTAGTGATTAAACTTTTGGGAAAAACTCTAGGATACAACACATTGAAGGATCGTCTGAATAAAGTTTGGAAACTACAAGGTGGATTCGAAATCATGGATAATGATAATGTATTCTACCTGGTTAAATTTGATCATGTCACAGATAGAGAACAAGTTATTTCTGATGGTCCTTGGATGATTTTTGACCATTGTTTAGCAGTCTCTAATTGGTCACCAGAATTCGCCTCATCGAAAGAAAAAGTGAAACGCATAATCGTTTGGATTTGATTTCCTGGTCTCAATATGGTTTACTACGATGAAAGCTTTTTGCTTGCCATGACCTCTGCCATTGGTCGTCCCATAAAAGTGGATAACAATACTTTGAAGATGGAGCGTGGAAGATTTGCACGTGTATGTGTGGAGGTTGATCTCACTTTCTCGGTTGTTGGTAAAATTTGGCTTTAACAGTTGGTACAAGGTGCAATATCCTTCACCGTGACTGTACTGAGAAGAAAAATGAAATGACGATGTCTAATCGTAGTGGCACTCAACAAGCTAACTATATTTCCAAGTCAGACTCTTCCAATCATGCTCAAAGCCACATGCAAACACGATATGTTCTGGAGAATCAGGTACTGAATCCCCCTCTAATATTCCTAATAATGAGGAAAATAATTTGCACGAAGAGTGGTTAACTGTCACCAGGAGAAAAACACAAGTTTTTAATGAGGAAAAATACTATTTTACAGTCTAACTGATTTGAGAACCTCAAGTTTGACCCACACACAAAAAGATAAAAAAAACACACCCCTCACCCATTGCCTCCTAGACCACGTGCTCATGAAGTGGAACAACCCAATAAAATCTTGGCCGACCCAAAATGTCGTAGAGCCCAACAAGTCTATGATGATCAAGTCATGAAGCCTTAACAACATGTATTATGCCTTGAAAAACTTCATATGCCCCAACCAATTGCTAGCCTTGGAAACACTCCTAATGCTAATTTACGCAATGATAATAGCACACTTGCTACGTTTAAACAAGCTCAACACAAAATCATTTCCACCACTTCTTCATGTAGGCTTGGTAATCCCTCGCCTCTCAAATATCACCCCCTTAACCTTTCCCACCAAGCCATTCCCTCCAAACACCAAGAAGAAAATTTGGCCAATATTAAATATGTCCCTCTTGATGATCTTCATAAGCATCAAAAACCAAATAATCTTGATATTCTTGAAAAAGATGGTTCGTCCCACGTCGAGGACCAAAATGCAATCAAATCAATCGATGACAAGAGAAGTCCTCAGGACATGGCATTAACAAGTATCTCTAGCGCTATGGAAAAACGTAGTGCAATTATCATACTTTCCCTTAATTCCTATAAAGTTATTTATGGATGAATTCCTAGATTTATATATCCTTACAAGGAATATTAAGGGTGCTGTGAATAGGGAGGGGAAGCGTCAAACCCATGTTCTTATTTGTTGTTGTCGTCCATTATTGGTTGCTATTTTGGAAACACATTATCAGTTTGGTCGAGTTGTGAATTTTTGGAAGTCTCTTGGCTATGAGCAGTGTTCAACTTCTGAAGCCGAAGGTCAAGCTGTGGATGTTTGGTTGTTGAAATCGCATGATCGTCCATATGTTATTAATGTTGTGGATATTTATTACCAAGCTGTCACAATGTCGGTAACCCGCGGAGGTAGACTTTGGTATTTTTCAGCCGTTTATGCTTGCCCTTATCTTTGTGGTCATCAACAACTATGGGATTATTTGGTTAGTCTCTAGACACATATATATGGTCCTTGGCTCCTTATGAGAGACTTTAATGAGATTGTTTTTCCCTCTGAAGTTAAAGGTGGTGTTTTTTTTCTTCTATGAATTCCACTGATAAATCCTCCGAGGTCATTGAAAAATTTTGTCTTATTGACCTTGGAGCTACAAGAAGCTTGTATACTTGGTATAGAAACGAGTCGAAAGTTCTAAAGATTGCCAAGTGTTTGGATCGAGCTTTGGGTGATTCTACATGGAGGACCTTGTTCCCTAAGGCTTATGTCTAAAACTTGCTTCACAACTATTCTGACCATATGCCGATTTTGTTACGAGGTCAAGGTTCAATACAGGAGAGGACATCCCGCCCCTTTCGCTTCCAAGCTTGTTGTCTTACCCAGGATGATTATCCTATTGTAGTCAATAATGCTTGGAAGAATGGGGAACCATATATCACTTCTAGTCTTAACAGGGCTCGAGACGACTCTTTGACTTTCAACAAAAAGGTGTTTGGAAACATATTCAAGAGAAAGAAAGATATTGAGAAACAACTTCAGCATGTGCAGAAGATGATGGAGAGAGTGGATTCTATTCATCTCAACATGGAAGAGGCTAATCTTCAAAAAATGTACCAGGAAGTTCTCAAACAGGAGGAACTCCTTTGGTACCAAAAGTTCAAAGAGAAGTGGGTGAAATTCAGAGACAGGAACAACAAGTTTTTTCATACACAAACTATTATCCGTAGAAAGCGAAATAAAATTCAAGGATTATATTTAGATGATGGAACTTGGTGCACTGACGAGATGAAACTTCGGGATGTAGCTATCGATTTTTATAGTAATATTTTTCAGAATGATGCTAAAGTTTACCCTCATAGCCTGAAGGTGGAGCTTTTTCCATCCATTAACCCTCAAGGGAGAAACTCTCTTATCAATCAAGTGACTAAGGTTGAGGTTCCAATGCTATGCTATCTATGTAATCTTTTAAAGCCCCTGGACCTAATGGATTCCAACCTCCTTTCTTTTAACACTTCTGGGATGTAGTAGGGGAAGATGTTTGGAAGTATGTGATGCAATCTTTTAGCAGTGGATATATTGATGATAAAATTGCAAAGACATTACTGGCTCTTATTCTGAAAGAGAACAATCCTACAAGGATTAAGAACTTCCGACTCATTAGTCTTTGTAATGTAATCTTCAAAGTCATCACCAAGGTCCTATTAACCGTATTTGCCCCTTCCTTGATGATTTGATTGGTCCCTTTCAGAGTAGCTTCATTCCCGGGAGAGGTACAACTGATGATGTGATCTTAGCTCAGGAAGTGGTCCATCATATGCGTACGTCCCATTCCAAAAAAAGTATGTTGGCTTTTAAAATTGACTTAGAAAAGGACTATGATCGACTGGATTGGAAGTTTCTTGAACTTACATTGAAGGAGTTCAATTTTCCCACACCCACTGTCTCTTTGATTATGAATTGTGTGAAAGCCACAAACGTTTCTATCTTTTGGAATGGTGCAAAAACAGACAAGTTCAAGCCGTCAAGGGGCCTTCGACAAGGTGATCCACTATCTCCATATCTATTTGTTTGTGCATGGAGAAATTAGCATTGAGCATTCAAAGTAAGGTCCAACAAGGGATTTGGCGTCCGGTACATTTATCTAATAAAGGTCCGGGTTTACCTCACCTTCTTTTTGCTGATGATGTTCTTCTCTTTTGTGAGGCCACTCCATATCAAACTAAAGTGGTGATGGACACCTTAAATGAGTTTTGTATTGCTTTTGGTATGAAAGTAAATGTCCTAAAGTCTAAGGTTACGTTTTCTAAGAGAGTGCATGAGAGTGTTAAACAAAGTATCTGTTTCGTGGCCAATTTGGGGCACTACTTGGGTTTCCCTTTGATACAAGGTCGAGCTACCAAAGATACATATGATTATATTTTAGAGAAGACGCATAGAAGACTCTCAACTTGGAAAGGTAATCTCCTTAATAAAGCGGGGCGGGTTTGCCTAGCCAAGTCAGTTACTGCGGCAATGCCTATATATACTATGGAGATGCATTATTTACCTACAAATATTTGTGATAAGATCGATATAGTCACGAAGAGCGTTATTTGGGGTGGCACATGTCGTAATAGGAAGTGGAATAAAGTTAAGTGGTCTACTGTTACCTCCCCTAAGAAATTTTGAGGTCTCGCTATTAGGGAAGCTAGATTATCTAATATTGCTCTTCTTGGGAAGTTAGTTTGGAACCTTCTTTATGATCCTCAAAAACTTTGGGTGAGGGTTTTATCTCACAAGTACATAAAAGGTGGCGACATTTGGAACATTAAAGTTAAAGGAAACATTTCTCTAATCCGGAGAAGTATTTTAAAGGCATTGGAAGCCTTGAGACAAGGCTTTCAATTCCGCATTGATGACGGATCCTCCTCATTCTGGTATGATAAATGGACGGGGCTAGGAGCGCTTTGTCACTTGGTTGATTTTGTCAACATTTTGGACACTCAATTACAACTTATGGATATTAGTTTTATTGGATCATGGAAATGGAATAAACTGATGACAATGGTTCCAAATGAGCTCAATACGACTATTGATCAGTTCCCCCTCCTTTGGCCTTTGATGATGATATTTAGGATATATGGGTTTGGGGAGCTTCTCAAACATGAAGGTATTCTTGTTCTACAACATATAGTTGGCGTTTATCACGTTATAGAGAGTTAAATGATAATGAAAGTTGAGATTGGATTTGGAAATTGTCAATTCCGGCCAAGGTGCAACATTTCCTGTGGCTTTGCATGCACAATGCAATCCCAACTAACAAGCTTCGACAACATTGCAACTTGGCAAGTTCTCCTGTCTGCCAGCGATGTGGAACACACGATGAAGATGTGCTTGACTGCCTTAGGGATTGTGCTCCATCGAAGGAAGTTTGGCAACTTATATGTAGTGTTAATCATTCATATTTCTCCAGCTTCACATCCTTGAAAACATGGTTACAAACTATGTCTAAAGGACCTTTTGGTAACATGTTTGCAATAACTATTTGGTGGATCTGATGCTTCAGAAATAATCATATTCTTGGCGACAAGCAATGGAAAACCCAAAATGTCATTCATTTTACAGACATTATGCGTACCGACCTAACTTTTGTTAATATTCACTCATCTGAGCACCACATTAATCGTCACGTGGTTAAATGGACCCCACCTCAAGATGGACGTGTTAAGTTAAATATTGATGGAAGTTGTGGTGCTTCCGGTGACATTGGTTCTGGAGGTTTACTTCGTGATAACAAGGGAAATTAGATAGCTGGATTCTCTTCTAATGAGGGGTAGGGGGATGCGCTTTTTGCTGAGCTATTTGGGGTTTAGCATGGTTTAATGTTGGTAATCAACAACTCAATTCAACGAGTTATTTGCGAAACAGATTCTTTAGAAGTTCTCCGTCTTCTTTAAGATCTGGGTCACTCACATATGCATGTATACGCTTCTTTGTTGGTGAAGTTTTTTGGATTAAAGAAGCATATTCCTAACATTTCTTTCGAATATGTGCTTCGAGAGGGCAGCCATTGCGCAAATTTCTTGGCCAAGCTTGGGCGCTCTTCAAGATTAGGTGTGACTTTTTGGAAGGCTCCCCATCGGAGTTGAAGTCATTGTTGAGTCTTGATGCCCCAGGCTGAGCCTTGTTTTAGGGTTTTGTCTTTCTTCTTTTCCTTTTGTCATTCTACCGAAAAAAACCCTAAATGTAGATAAATTACAAAAGAGTTCTTGATTGTGCGCTACGTTAGTCAAAATAATCACTGACGTTAAAATGATTCCTTTTAACGCCACGACCTTGAAGCTCTTGGAGGGTTAAAATGAGGAATATGCATGACATATTTAAGCATTTCTTGATCGGAAATAAGAACATTTGTTCTTGTCAGGAACTATTTTGACTAACAGAGTGCACAATCAAAGACTAATTTATAATTTTGCATAATTTTGCTACATTGAACGACTACTTTAATTACTTGTTACACATTTAATTGCAACTAAATGATAAACATACCGGAACACTTTACTCACAGATCCTACCTCCCACGAGAGGGTCATTACATATTTTCAAAAAACTAAACTAAACACTTTGCCATGGTATTAAATATTATAATTTATATATCTAATAAGTTACATATATGCTATTTTCTCTTTTCTTCAAAAAATAATTATTTTCTCTTTTCTTCAAAAAAATATATGCTATTTTCTCTTAATTAAAATCTAATATTTATCTCATTATCAAATCTCTATCCCTTTTGTAACCAAAGAATTCTCTATCGCTTTAACATCCTCTCTACATCATATAAAATACTTGCTTTAAAACTTTTGAAATTTAATTAAAATTATAATTTATTATATATTTGAGAAATTATATTGTACTAAAAAAGAATTACACTCTACAATTATTTTATATGTGGTTTAATATTTTGAAATCGTTAAATAATCATCTTATTAACAATTTTGTCAAACACATCTCTCTCAATATAAGTCAGAGACAATCGAAAAATGGATGAATTGAAATTAGTTTGGACCTTTTTGATCTATTGATGCAAACAAAACAAAAAATCACATGGTTCAAAATACAAAATATATAGAGATATATGTGCAATTTTTCAAGTTCAAGGGGTTTAGCTGACCCCTCAACATAGTGTGGCTCCGCCATTGATCACTACATTGTCAGTTGTGACATGATGCGCGCGGTATGATGTAGCCGTTACACCTACCATATTATATTGCGGCGTTGGGATGCGGTTTTTCTATGATTTACAATCTCACCGGAGTTGTGCGATGCAGTTGCGGACACTGACGCAACTGCAGTATTGCGACCGACCACATCTTGTGATGCTCTCCGCAATTTAAAACCATGTACATTACTACAATGCAATACTAGTATGTTAAAACACCATATACCATAATAAACTAGGAGTTAATAGCATTCAACAAATAATGTAAGATAACAATGCTCAGCAACCAATAAGTACAGGAAACCAACTTTCACAACATCATGCAAAATTAACAGACTTTGTAATTTATTGAAAAAAAAATCAGACTTTGTAACCTCAATGGACAATCTTGTCAATATCTCCTCAGGTTAACAGGTCCAGCGATGAAAGCCCAATCAACATAAATGGTTTGTGTAAGAAACTCAGATCCATTTGATTTCTGTATTGCATTCATGGCTTCCTCATAATGTTCATATTCAATCAGCGCACTATTGACAAAACATAGTGGTGATTAAAATTCAGCTTAATGTTCTTAATCACTCCGTGGTCGCGAAAGACGTCTTTCAAATCATCATCGAGAGACGGAATCCTGATGGAAACCGCGGCCTTTAGTCTTTCTGGGAAGACTAGCGCGGTCTAAAGTCAAAAATGTTGTAGTCGGAGGAGGAGATGCTTCGGTGTCTGGAGCACCTTCTTCATACATCAAGTAATCTTCGTCCTCCGGCTCAAAATCGAAGGCTTCTCTGTAGGCTGCGCTTCCCTGCATCATTTTCACTGGTGATGGAAGAATAAGTGTGTATGAGTAAGTGAGAGGACAAAAACTGTGTTGAAATAGAATTAAATTGAATGATTTGAAAAGCAAAATCAAATTTGGAATAATTGCAATTATGTCAATTGATTTTAAAAATAAAGGCAATGATCGTATGTGTATTTCAGGTTTGATCAACCGAAGATTGAGAAGAATGATGTAAAGGTATTAATTGTTTTTTTAAGCCACGTGATGATATTAATTATTAATTACTCCCTCTCTCCTGTTCCTTTATAATTGTCACTTTTGAATAAAAAATTTGTTTCTAATTAACTGTCATTTTTAAAGTCCAATACATCATTCAATGTTGTTTTACCTATATTACCCTTATATATTTATTGCAGAGAGAAATATATGAAATGAGATATTAAATGATTAAGGTTATTATAAAAAAAAGATAAATAGTTGTATCAAAAGTAGAAAAAATATTTGTTGTCTTAGTTTGTGTAAAAAGTTAAAATGTGATAATTAAAAAGGAACAGAGGGAGTAATGTTATATACTATTTTAAACGACATACTTTAAAAATGGACACTATTCACATAACATACTTTGACCATATTTTTCTACTAATGTACAAAGACAAATTATAGCATATAAGATGTTGTTGGACTTTCTTGACAAATATTTTCAAAATATCAAATTTTCATAATTTTTTTCTAATATACTCCCTCCGTCCCAAAAATGTAAGAAAAAAAAAACCATTTTCTTTGTCCCAAAATATAAGAAAAAAAACGAGCTTTGACCAATTTCAATATGGTGTTTCAAAAATACCTTTCATATTTATGAAATACTACTACAATTAACTAGGAGTATAATTGCATTTAAAAGAAAGAAAAAAAACGTGCAAGAGGTGGAAGGAGAATAAACACTAGAATTACAAGAGGTGACAATATTTAAATGTTGAGAAATGTTAACGAGTGCCTCGACACTCTTTAAGACTTTTAAATGATACTCCCTTCGGTCCTATATATAAGAATTTTTTAAAAAAATTGGGTCATATTTATAAGAAAATGTCACAACTTTTACGGTGTAGTTATTGTTTAAAAGACTTTTCTACCTCTAATTTAATGTTTATCTTTTTAATATTTGTGAATGTATTTAATGCTTCACAATTTTTTATGCAGGTATAGTTGTAAAAATATTAAAAAAGTTATATTAATTAATGATCGTATTGGTTTTGATGTTTTTTGGTTTTTCATCTTATAATAAGGACCAGAGGGAGTAATTTTATTTTATTTTTTATAAAATATGTGATATTAATGCATTGAAAATCGAAATATTTGATTTTTTTATAAAATAATTTCTGCTTTTGAAATCCTTAAAGAGTGCCTCGGGGCACTCGTTAACAAGACCCATTACACATCGCAGACAAACTCAAATTAAAACATTACTCTCTCAGTCACATATTATATGACAAAGTTGACTCTATCACGTATGACAATGCATAATTTTGATCTTAACAAGTTACAAAACCCTCACTCAAAACGATAACGATTGTTGAACGGCTCGAGATAGCGCACCAATCCCTGAGGAGACGATAATTTAAAAATACTTACTTTTGTTACTCAACTAACAGTATGTTGGCTTTTAAAATTGACTTAGAAAAGGACTATGATCGACTGGATTGGAAGTTTCTTGAACTTACATTGAAGGAGTTCAATTTTCCCACACCCACTGTCTCTTTGATTATGAATTGTGTGAAAGCCACAAACGTTTCTATCTTTTGGAATGGTGCAAAAACAGACAAGTTCAAGCCGTCAAGGGGCCTTCGACAAGGTGATCCACTATCTCCATATCTATTTGTTTTGTGCATGGAGAAATTAGCATTGAGCATTCAAAGTAAGGTCCAACAAAGGATTTGGCGTCCGGTACATTTATCTAATAAAGGTCCGGGTTTACCTCACCTTCTTTTTGCTGATGATGTTCTTCTCTTTTGTGAGGCCACTCCATATCAAACTAAAGTGGTGATGGACACCTTAAATGAGTTTTGTATTGCTTTTGGTATGAAAGTAAATGTCCTAAAGTCTAAGGTTACGTTTTCTAAGAGAGTGCATGAGAGTGTTAAACAAAGTATTAAAGAAATCTCCTATATCCATTTCGTGGCCAATTTGGGGCAATACTTGGGTTTCCCTTTGATACAAGGTCGAGCTACCAAAGATACATATGATTATATTTTAGAGAAGACACATAGAAGACTCTCAACTTGGAAAGGTAATCTCCTTAATAAGCCAAGTCAGTTACTGCGGCAATGCCTATATATACTATGGAGATGCATTATTTACCTACAAATATTTGTGATAAGATCGATATAGTCACGAAGAGCGTTATTTGGGGTGGCACATGTCGTAATAGGAAGTGGAATAAAGTTAAGTGGTCTACTGTTACCTCCCCTAAGAAATTTGGAGGCCTCGCTATTAGGGAAGCTAGATTATCTAATATTGCTCTTCTTGGGAAGTTAGTTTGGAACCTTCTTTATGATCCTCAAAAACTTTGGGTGAGGGTTTTATCTCACAAGTACATAAAAGGTGGCGACATTTGGAACATTAAAGCTAAAGGAAACATTTCTCTAATTCGGAGAAGTATTTTAAAGGCATTGGAAGCCTTGAGACAAGGCTTTCAATTCCGCATTGGTGACGGATCCTCCTCATTCTGGTATGATAAATGGACGGGGCTAGGAGCGCTTTATTACTTGGTTGATTTTGTCAACATTTTGGACACTCAATTACAACTTATGGATATTAGTTTTATTGGATCATGGAAATGGAATAAACTGATGACAATGGTTCCAAATGAGCTCAATACGACTATTGATCAGTTCCCCCTCCTTTGGCCTTTGATGATGATATTTAGGATATATGGGTTTGGGGAGCTTCTCAAACATGAAGGTATTCTTGTTCTACAACATATAGTTGGCGTTTATCACGTTATAGAGAGTTGAATGATAATGAAAGTTGAGATTGGATTTGGAAATTGTCAATTCCGGCCAAGGTGCAACATTTCCTGTGGCTTTGCATGCACAATGAAATCCCAACTAACAAGCTTCGACAACATTGCAACTTGGCAAGTTCTCCTGTCTGCCAGCGATGTGGAACACACGATGAAGATGTGCTTGACTGCCTTAGGGATTGTGCTCCATCGAAGGAAGTTTGGCAACTTATATGTAGTGTTAATCATTCATATTTCTCCAGCTTCACATCCTTGAGAACATGGTTACAAACTATAACTAAAGGACCTTTTGGTAACATGTTTGCAATAACTATTTGGTATCTGATGCTTCAGAAATAATCATATTCTTGGCGACAAGCAATGGAAAACCCAAAATGTCTTTCATTTTATAGACATTATGCGTACCGACCTAACTTTTGTTAATGTTCACTCATCTGAGCACCACATTAATCGTCACATGATTAAATGGACCCCACCTCAAGATGGATGTGTTAAGTTAAATATTGATGGAAGTTGTGGTGCTTCCGGTGACATTGGTTCTGGAGGTTTACTTCGTGATAACAAGGGAAATTAGATAGCTGGATTCTCTTCTAATGAGGGGTAGGGGGATGCGCTTTTTGCTGAGCTATTTGGGGTTTAGCATGGTTTAATGTTGGTAATCAACAACTCAATTCAACGAGTTATTTGCGAAACAGATTCTTTAGAAGTTCTCCGTCTTCTTTAAGATCCGGGTCACTCACATATGCATGTATACGCTTCTTTGTTGGTGAAGTTTTTTGGATTAAAGAAGCATATTCCTAACATTTCTTTCGAACATGTGCTTCGAGAGGGCAGCCATTGCGCAAATTTCTTGGCCAAGCTTGGGCGCTCTTCAAGAGTAGGTGTGACTTTTTGGAAGGCTCCCACTACAAGAATTCTCATTATTACTAACAAATTTAAAATTGCATTACTGACGGATTTAGACCTTCAGTAATTACTGGCGGAATAAACCTTCAGTAATATAGAAAAAACCCTCAATAACATTATTGACGAAAAAAACCCTCAATAATTCAGACATTTACGTTACTGACGGATAAATCCGCCAGTAATGTTAATGACAAACCTGCCTCTAATTATTGGCGGAAATTTTCCGTCAATAATGATAATGCAGGATAGCTGCACATACCTTTGTATTACTGACGGATATAAATCTATCAATAATGTTATGACAAATTAAATAATCCGCCAGTTAATGCTTAATATCCGCCAATAATAATGTGCATTAAAAATTCGTCAATAACTCAAAATATCCGTCGGTAATTAGAAAGGAAAATCCGTCAGTATTCAAAAAAATCCGCCGGTAATGACAAACATATTAATTCAATTAAAAAAAAACAAAATAAGAAAAACACACATCTAGGTTAGTTTTCCCTTCATCTCGTTTCAGAAAATCACACATCCAGAAAAACATATGTATTTTGTTTTCCCTTTGCTTCATCTCAATCGTTTTCCTTCATCTTGTTTGTCGTCCAATCGTTCAAAAGGAGTAAAGGGCTCGTGTTGAAGAAGGAGTAAAGGGTAGAACTTAGTGAACCCACACACTTGATCAAAATCTTGAGGGTTCTCCACTAATTGAGGTGAGTTTCTTAAATTAGGTTCTAATTATAGCAGAAGGGAACTGGAATTAGCAATTAGGATTAGGGAAATTGACATGCAATAGAATGAGAATTGAAACCCTAGTTGATTTTCCCTTTTTGTTATTGTGTTGTTACATGTGTGGATTTTCCCTTTTTGTTTAGTTAGGCTTGGAATCTTTATGTGAGATCAATGGGTATTGTGATATAGAGTGAGTTCTTGTTTCAGTCATACTTTTATGCTGTAATACATTGTCCACTTTTACAGATTTGAGAATGGAAATTAATTATTTACTCACAAGTTGTTTGTTTTGTAGTTTGGCTCTGTTTGGATAAATATTTTAAGTACTAATTAAGGAAGATAAATGTATGCTTCTGTTAAGGAAGATAATTGTAGTTTGTTTTGTGTTTGGCTCAATTGTGATTGGCTCTGTTCAGGTTCAGAATTAGAATGTAGAAATTTTAGTTTTATTTAGGAGGATAAATGTAACATAAACACTAATTAAGTACTAACTAAGACCATTTAAAATGGCTTCTAGCTGAACAAGAAGTACAAAGTAGGCCCTATGATTTGGAAGCCTTATTACCTTAAATTTTTCTTTTAGTCTTGCCATGCTTAACCTTACTCTCTTTTGCTACCTGTAGAAGTTGTTTTGGCTAAAATGCTTGATATTTGGGGTTTAATTAAGCAAAGATAGATGAATGATGATGTTCTCTCATTAAATATGAGATAGTTATCAATGCCTTAACTTAATTTGTGTTTGCAGTCTATTTGTGTGATTATGTGAATTATTAACTCAAGTTGTTCTTTACATCTCTATTTCTGTGATTGTGTTTATTTATAAAATATAGAATGAAACATATTGCACAAAAAATGGAGTTTCTGTAAAGTCTTGATTTTCTATGATATATATATATATATATATATATATATATATATATATATATATATATATATATATATATATATATATATTTGTATGATACAAAAGTAAAATTTGAATGCACAAACCATCTTGCACGGGTATTTGAAATCAAAGGGCTAATTTAAATTAATTTTGTTGTTTACTGAATTTGATCTTTAGATTCCCACTTTGATTTCTAGACATTTACCAAGACTAGTAGAGCAATCTATACATATACCTCTTATGAGATCTGTAAATTCTTTCCGGAAACTTACCCAACCAGATAAAATTACTGACTGTTCGAATCATATTTTGCCAAGGTGTTCCCATTCATCTTCCGGTCTTAAGCACATTTTTAAGGCTGTCATTTTTTTAGCTACATTCAGTCCCTTTTCAAAGATTAGTTCCTCAGTTAATTGATTGTATTTCTCAAATGCCTCAAACTGCAACAGAGTAATCACATTATTCAGATCTTCTATATGTTTCTGCTGCAAATTTGAGTTGTTTGAAACAGTTAGAGAACCATGTTCCTTTCATAGCCAGATTAAATTTTTAATGCTACATGCTATATTAATGTTTAAGTTTAGCAAGTTTGTATGCTTCTGTTCATGTGAAATAGTGCAAATTGACTGTCTTGTTGATTGGAGGTCAAGTTCACTTTGTCAATCTTGAAGAATTAAACATACATATAGTAGATAGACAATTATCTCTTGGCTAGATTTAAACATGTTTTAATTCAACTAAACATAATACATGTTTCTTTGCGTTTGCTATATATACATGTTTTTAATTTATACATGCTTTTAATTCAGGGGGGGTCTGTAAATGCTGGTGCATCTAGTTTCAGATACAAGGCACAAGAAAATCCCCAAAATACAGGGAGAGGAGGAAATATTAGCGGGAGATCATCAGGAGGGAGACCAGGATCAAATTTGCCCGAATATTATGATAATTAGTTTATTCTGTTAGTTTTCTAAATTGTACGAATATTATTAAAATATTTATGATTTTGTACGAAAACTATTTATGGATTGTACGAATATTATGATGATATATCATTTAATTAAGTTGTGTGTTATTAAATTTAAATTTTATTTCTTTAATTTATTTAATCTATTTGTGTTGAATTAATTTTATTTCTTTAATTAAAATTAAAAAGTAGGAAGGGATCACAAAAAAAAAAAAAAGTGTGCAGTGCATTACTGGCGGAAATTTCCGTCAGTAATGTAGATCTGTCTAAACATTACTGAGGGATTATTCCGCCAGTAATAATGTGACGAATCTGATAAGTACATTACTGAGGGATTATTCCGTCAGTAACTACTGACGGACTTTTCTGCCAGTAATTACTGAGGGAATAATCCCTCAGTAATGTTTTGTCACTTCACCATTACTGAGGGAAAATTCCGCCAGTAACATTACTGACGTCAGTATTACTGAGGGATTTTTTTTGTCACCAATCTGCCAGTAATAAGTATTCCTGAGGGGTATTTTACATTACTGAGGGTTTATTTCCCCCAATAAAAGCCAAAATTCTTGTAGTGTCCCCATCGGAGTTGAAGTCATTGTTGAGTCTTGATGCCCCAGGCTGAGCCTTGTTTTAGGGTTTTTTCTTTCTTCTTTTCCTTTTGTCATTCTACCGAAAAAAACCCTAAATGTAGATAAATTACAAAAGAGTTCTTGATTGTGCGCTACGTTAGTCAAAATAATCACTGACGTTAAAATGATTCCTTTTAACGCCACGACCTTGAAGCTCTTGGAGGGTTAAAATGAGGAATATGCATGACATATTTAAGCATTTCTTGATCGGAAATAAGAACATTTGTTCTTGTCAAGAACTATTTTGACTAACAGAGTGCACAATCAAAGACTAATTTATAATTTTGCTACATTGAACGACTACTTTAATTACTTGTTACACATTTAATTGCAACTAAATGATAAACATACCGGAACACTTTACTCGTTCACGCGTACCACATACAATGTGCAATCCGAAACAGATCCTACCTCCCACGAGAGGGTCATTACATATTTTCAAAAAACTAAACTAAACACTTTGCCATGGTATTAAATATTATAATTGATATATCTAATAAGTTACATATATGCTATTTTCTCTTTTCTTCAAAAAATAATTATTTTCTCTTTTCTTCAAAAAAATATATGCTATTTTCTCTTAATTAAAATCTAATATTTATCTCATTATCAAATCTCTATCCCTTTTGTAACCAAAGAATTCTCTATATCGCTTTAACATCCTCTCTACATCATATAAAATACTTGCTTTAAAACTTTTGAAATTTAATTAAAATTATAATTTATTATATATTTGAGAAATTATATTGTACTAAAAAAGAATTACACTCTACAATTATTTTATATGTGGTTTAATATTTTAAAATCGATAAATAATCATCTTATTAACAATTTTGTCAAACACATCTCTCTCAATATATGTCAGAGACAATCGAAAAATGGATGCATTGAAATTAGTTTGGACCTCTTTGATCTATTGATGCAAACAAAACAAAAAATCAGATGGTTCAAAATACAAAATATATAGAGATATATGTGCAATTTTTCAAGTTCAAGGGGTTTAGCTGACCCCTCAACATAGTGTGGCTCCGCCACTGATGATCACCGATCACTACATTGTCAGTTGTGACATGATGCGCGCGGTATGATGTAGCTGTTACACCTACCATATTATATTGCGGCGTTGGGATGCGGTTTTTCTATGATTTACAATCTCACCGGAGTTGTGCGATGCAGTTGCGGACACTGATGCAACTGCAGTATTGCGACCGACCACATCTTGTGATGCTCTCCGCAATTTAAAACCATGTACATTACTACAATGCAATACTAGTATGTTAAAACACCATATACCATAATAAACTAGGAGTTAATAGCATTCACCAAATAATGTAAGATAACAACGCTCAGCAACCAATAAGTACAGGAAACCAACTTCCACAACATCATGCAAAATTAACAGACTTTGTAATTTATTGAAAAAAAAATCAGACTTTGTAACCTCAATGGACAATCTTGTCAATATCTCCTCAGGTTAACAGGTCCAGCGATGAAAGCCCAATCAACATAAATGGTTTGTGTAAGAAACTCAGATCCATTTGATTTCTGTATTGCATTCATGGCTTCCTCATAATGTTCATATTCAATCAGCGCACTATTGACAAAACCATAGTGGTGATCAAAATTCAGCTTAATGTTCTTAATCACTCCGTGATCGCGAAAACAATCCATCCTTCTATCGATCTTTCAGGTACTGCATGGCCACGTTCATCGCCCCTGGCGATGAGGCGAGAGACAGAATCCTGATGGAAACCGCGGCCTTTAGTCTTTCTGGGAAGACTAGCGCGGTCTAAAGTCAAAAATGTTGTAGTCGGAGGAGGAGATGCTTCGGTGTCTGGAGCACCTTCTTCATACATCAAGTAATCTTCGTCCTCCGGCTCAAAATCGAAGGCTTCTCTGTAGGCTGCGCTTCCCTGCATCATTTTCACTGGTGAGTGGTGATGGAAGAATAAGTGTGTATGAGTAAGTGAGAGGACAAAAACTGTGTTGAAATAGAATTGTTTTGAATGATTTGAAAAGCAAAATCAAATTTGGAATAATTGCAATTATGTCAATTGATTTTATAAATAAAGGCAATGATCGTATGTGTATTTCTGGTTTGATCAACCGAAGATTGAGAAGAATGATGTAAAGGTATTAATTGTTTTTTTAAGCCACGTGATGATATTAATTATTAATTACTCCCTCCCTCCGGTTCTTTTATAATTGTCACTCTTGAATAAAAAATTTGTTTATAATTAACTGTCATTTTTAAAGTCCAATACATCATTTAATGTTGTTTTACCTATATTACCCTTATATATTTATTGCAAAGAGAAATATATGAAATGAGATATTAAATGATTAAGGTTATTATAAAAAAAAGATAAATAGTTGTATCAAAAGTAGAAAAAATATTTGTTGTTTTGGTTTGTGTAAAAAGTTAAAATGTGATAATTAAAAAGGAACAGAGGGAGTAATGTTATACTATTTTAAACGACATACTTTAAAAATGGACAATATTCACATAACATACTTTGACCAAATTTTTCTACTAATGTACAAAAACAAATTATAACATATAAGATGTTGTTGGACTTTCTTGACAAATATTTTCAAAATATCAAATTTTCATAATTTTTTTCTAATATACTCCCTTCGTCCCAAAAATGTAAGAAAAAAAATCATTTTCTTTGTCCCAAAATATAAGAAAAAAAAAAACGAGCTTGACCAATTTCAATATGGTGTTTCAAAAATACCTTTCATATTTATGAAATACTACTACAATTAACTAGGAAGGAGAATAGACACTAGAATTACAAGAGGTGACAATATTTAAATGTTGAGAAATGTTAACGAGAGCCTCTAGACACTCTTTAAGACCTTTAAATGATACTCCTTTCGGTCCTATATATAAGAAAATTTTAAAAAAAAAATTGGGTCATATTTATAAGAAAATGTCACAACTTTTAAGGTGTAGTTATTGTTTAAAAGACTTTTCTACCTCTAATTTAATGTTTGTCTTTTTAATATTTGTGAATGTATTTAATGCTTCACAATTTTTTATGCAGGTATAGTTGTATTTGTTTTGATGTTTTTTTATTTTTCTTCTTATAATAAGGACCAGAGGGAGTAATTTTATTTTATTTTTTATAAAAATATGTGATATTAATGCATTGAAAATCAAAATATTTGACTTTTTTATAAAATAATTTCTGCTTTTGAAATCCTTAAAGAGTGCCTCGGGGCACTCGTTAACAAGACCCATTACACATCGCAGACAAACCCAAATTAAAACATTACTCTCTCAGTCACATATTATATGACAAAGTTGACTCTATCGCGTATAACAATGCATAATTTTGATCTTAAAAATCTTTAATAATACTCCCTCCGTCCTAAAAGGGTTATGCTTAAGGCACTTGTTAAAGATTTAAAAAAGGAAATAATTGTTAAATTTTATGTAAAAAAGTTGTTTTTTAATCTTTCAATAAGTTGAATACACGATTTCTAAGATAAAGTTGTTATTTAAGCTTCTTATCAAGTGCCCTAAGGACACAATTTCCTAAATCCACTCAAGAACACATGTTAAAATAACAATAAGATGAGAACTTATAAAATATGATTTAAATGTTTTGTTATTATTAAAACATTAAAAGAAGGATTTTTGGATTTTATCTCAACTCGAACTTGGTAATATTTTGAGCTTCAACTTTGATTCTTGTTCAATAGACAATATTTTCAAGATCTTTGATTGAGGTTGGAGCCCTCAAATTTAATACTTAATCTTGGCCGCAATTTCTAATATCATACGAGTCATTTGACATGTTCGTTATCCAACCACGTTCAAGAACAAAATAATCGCAGTAGCTAACGTAATTGATTTAATCATTTATGCTAATTTCCATAACACCACTATTGATCAGAAAGTCTTGGATTATTTTTATGCCCATCCTCATTACAGAAAGGCTAATGTTATCATCCCAGTTCATTGGTATTTTCCTCCTCCCAATTGGATCAAGTGTGACACATATGGTGATTTTAAAGCTTCTACTAGTTTTGCTACCCGTGATGGTATTTTTTTAGGCTCACATGGTGCTATTATGGGTTGTTTTGCTTTTGATTTTGGCCTAATTATATTCTTATATATCAGCTGAGCTAATTGTGGCTATTTTAGCTACTAGGTTGGCATTCAAAAGAAATGGAGTCATTTTTGGTTGGAAACAAATTCTCTTCTTGTTAGGAAGCTTTTCCTAATACTAAAGATAATTTCTTTCTTAGCTATCAAAATCTTGTTTTCTTAAATACTTTTTTTTTTTTGCTTTTGCTTGCTTTTTGTTATGATGCACTCTTTTTTCCGTCATCTAGGTTTCATCCTTTTGGTTTTTTCCCATAAGGTTTTTTTTTTCCCTCATCAAGGTTTCATCCTTTTGGTTTTCGTAAGGTTTTTAATGAGGTAGTTATACTGTCACATTAGTGTTTCCTTGGATTTGGTCTAGTACCCCCAAGAACTATTTTTCCTTTATTTACTTTAATATACTTATTAGAGTGTTGTAACTGATAGGTGGTGATTTTGGGGTGCTAAGTGCTAACACAATAGGGATGTCAAATCCATCATATGAAACTTCTTCACTCTAATTTCTTTGCTAACAAAAATTACACTCCCCTTCCTAAAGAGAAGTTTAAATTATACTTTCATGCCCTATTATGTTTAAAATATACAATTCTCTTCTTTGAGATGCTTGAATAACCTTCCTCTCCATTAAGAATTGAATATGTATTGCACTTTAATTCATTTTAACTTGAATAAATATTTTTATGATATATACTAACTTTGAGACATCATTTAAAAAAAATCCATTTGTTTATAATTTTCAAGGTCAATGATAATTAAATATGAAAATTTCATCATTAATTTAATAATTTATAACATAATTACTCCTAAAAAATTATAATACAACTAAAATTCATTTTTAAATAGAAATATTGTCAATTTTAGTAATTTTTTTGAATATTTTTATTTTATTTTATTTTATATTGCTTCACATTTAATAATAGGGTTTAAAACTATATGTTAATGCTACTGTGAATCAAAGTTTCATAAAAAATGTGAATAAAAGATAAAGAAAATAATGTATTAGAATTTTGATTATATTAGAAATAAATTCTAATACTTGACCAAAAAAAGAAAGAACCTGCAAAATCCTTTTACTTTGCAGTTTGTGTGTTAGATTTTTGTCACTAAACAATTAGAAATAAAATAAAAAAAACTATCTCAAGAGAGAAATGTAATTTCTCTATTATGTTTTGCATAAGAGGAACGTGATTGTATATTTTAACATTTCTCTAATATGTTTTGCATAAGATGGATGTGATTGTATATTTTAGGGAAAATTACATTTTTAGTCCATTAACTTAATTTTAAGTAAAATTCAATCATTTATCTTTTTTCATTTCAAATATGTCCTTTTTGGCCATTTGCATATAGATTTTCAAGCTTATAATTCATGTTTTTATTTTCTTATGGCCTCTCAATCTTCAAATCTATGGTCTTTCATCTATAGAAATTTGTGACAACGAATGTGATTAAATCAACAAAGAAATATTTCACACACAAATATGCCAATAAAAATAAGTATTATATTGTTTATAGATGTAGCAATTACAAGGTTTTTAAGGAAAAGTACGAGCTCAGGTAACACCATGTTGTAACACAAGTGAATATAATAAATCCACCCTTATCAAATAAATATTACATCTTGGTATATTCTGTATAATTATTTATGCTAAAATAAATTTAGTTTCGGCTAGGTCCACCAATACCGGGGATTCCTCCAAAACCAGGGATTCCACCAAAACCCGGGATTCCACCATTCCATCCAGGTATGTTAAAACAGTCAATACCTTCAGCACATCTGCCTACAACGTTCATCTTTTTATTGTCTTTGAGCTCACCATTGTCTTCGTTCTTTTTCACAACCTTAGCTGAAAAAATATGAACCATGACCAAAATAAATAGTGTTTCTCGTAACATTTTTCTTAAGAACAGAAATTTAATTATGAAAAATAAATAGAGGTAAACATGCAATAATAATAATAATAATAATAGTCCAAATGTGTTTTTTCCCTATTGTATACTTTTACCAGATTTATTCCATAACTTTTAAAAACATGTATTTTTAGTGTTTTAGGGACTAAGAATTAATAAAATAAATTATAGAGTAAAAATCAAAAAATAATTTATTTGTATTTTTTTGGTCTATAGAGGATGTGGAAAACACCACCTAAAATCATACACAAAAATTTGAAATCTTGGGTTCAAATCGAGGTGAAAATGTTCACCCTGGCAATATCAACATTTTCAGATGAGCTAAGTGTTACAAACAAAAAGCATATTTTTTTGAAGGAAACAAAAAGCATAGTTAATCATAATAATAATATTCATAATAATAACAGTAATATTAGATTTAATAATAATAAGATAATTGTTTAGCAATAGTCAAAAACTCTAGGAACATTATTGTATTGTAAGAGATTAGAGAATCAAATTTCACTATTTTCAAATAAGTATCATGTCATGATATAATCACCATAATTGTATTCTATCACATCAACTTCACTTACGTTTTGGTCCACCGGGTATTAAAGGATTTCCACCAATTCCCGGGATTGCACCAATACCAGGGATTCCTCCAAAACCAGGGATTCCACCAATACCAGGGATTCCACCATTCCATCCAGGTATGTTAAAACAATCAGTACCTTCAGCACATCTGCCTACAACATTCGTCTTTTTAATGTCTTTGAGCTCACCAATGTTATTGTTCTCTTTCACAACCTTAGCTGAAAAAACATGAACCATGACCAAAATAAATAGTGCTTCTCATAACATTTTTCTTAAGAATAGAAATTTAATTATGAAAACTAAATAGTGGTACATGCAATAATAATAATAATAATAATAATAATAATAATAATAATAATAATAATAATAATAATAATAATAATAATAATAATAATAATAATAATAATAGTCCAAAGGATTTTTCTGTCCCTATTATATTTTTTTTACCAGTTTTATTCCATAACTTTTATATAAAAAAACATGTATTATTAGTATTTTAGGGACTAAGAATTGATAAAATAAATTATAGAGTAAAATCAAAAAATAATTTTTTTTTATTTTTTGGTCAATAGAGGATGTGGAAAACACCTCCTAAAATTATACACAAAACTGTGAAATCTTGGGTTCAAACCCAGGTGAAGATGTTCAACCTAACAATATTGATATTGTGAGTTGAGTTAAGCTTTACAGACAAAAACCATGGTTAATAATAATAATAATAATAATAATAATAACAACAACAACAACAGTAATATTAGATTTAATAATAAGATAATTGTTTAGCAATAGTCAAAAACTCTATGAACATTATTGCATTGTAAGAGATTAGAGCATAAAATTTCACTTTTTTCAAATAAGTATCATGTCATGAGATAATCACTATAATTGCATTCTATCACAACAACTTCACTTACGTTTTGGTCCACCGGGTATTAAAGGATTTCCACCAATTCCCGGGATTGCACCAATACCAGGGATTCCTCCAAAACCTGGGATTCCACCAATACCAGGGATTCCACCATTCCATCCAGGTATGTTAAAACAATCAGTACCTTCAGCACATCTGCCTACAACATTCGTCTTTTTATTGTCTTCGAGCTCACCAATGTTATCGTTCTCTTTCACAACCTTAGCTGAAAAAACATGAACCATGACCAAAATAAATAGTGCTTCTCGTAACATTTTTCTTAAGAATAGAAATTTAATTATGAAAACTAAATAGAGGTAAACATGCAATAATAATAATAATTATAGTCCAATATATTTTTTTTGTCCCTATTGTATTTTTTTTACCAGTTTTATTCTATATCTTCTATATAAAGAAACATGTATTTTTAGTGTTCTAGGGACTAAGAATTGATAAAATAAATTATAGAGTAAAATCAAAAAATAATTTTTTTATTTTTTGGTCAATAGAGGATGTGGAAAACACCTCCTAAAATTATACACAAAATTGTGAATCTTGGGTTCAAACCCTGGTGAAGATGTTCAACCTAACAATATCGATATTGTCAGTTGAGTTAAGCTTTACAGACAAAAACCATGGTTAATAATAATAATAATAATAATAATAATAATAATACTAATAATAATAATAATAATAACAACAACAGTAATATTAGATTTAATAATAAGATAATTGTTTAGCAATAGTCAAAAACTCTCAGAACATTATTGCATTGTAAGAGAATAAAATTTCACTGTTTTTAAATAAGTATCATGTCATGGTATAATCACCATAATTGTATTCTATCATACCAACTTCACTTACGTTTTGGTCCACCGGGTATTAAAGGATTTCCACCAATTCCCGGGATTGCACCAATGCCAGGGATTCCTCCAAAACCTGGGATTCCACCAATACCGGGGATTCCACCACTCCATCCAGGTATGTTAAAACAATCGGTACCTTCGGCGCATCTACCTGCAACATTCGTCTTTTCGTTGTTTTTGAGCTCATCAATGTCATTGTTCTCTTTCACAACGTTAGCTAAAAAAATGAAAGTAATTTATGTCAGTCACATTTCTATGTGAATAGAAATTTAATTATGAAAAATGAATAGAGATAAACATGCAAATAATAATAACTATTTTCTAACACTTATCATGTCATGACACTATAACTATTTTCTATCACAATAATTTTATTTACCTTTTGGTCCACCAGGTATTAAAGGATTTCCACCAATACCAGGGATTCCGCCAATACCAGGGATCCCTCCAAAACCAGGGATTCCGCCAATACTAGGCCATCCGGGTATGTTAAAACAATCAGAACTTTTAGCGCATCGGCTTTCAACCGCATTAGCTGAATAAAAAGTAACCATGAACCAATTAAATAATATTTTCGTCATATTTTGTTTGAAAATAAAATTTTATGATAATGAACACATGCAAATGGGCCAATAATTATGTGATGAGAGGAAGGATCGAGTTGAAAAAATTATGAATAAATAATCTGATCAACGAATGAGTAATTTTATTGGATATTTGTTAGAACTAAAATGAAAATGTATACTCACTCTCTTTAGTTTCGGCCAAGATCCTAGCTTCTCCTTCAGAAGAGATCAAAACCACTATAGCTAATAAGCCTAGGTTGAGTAAGGAAACTCTGAGAGCCATTTTTCTAAAGCAAAAGTAAATCTCATCAAATGAAAGGCTTGTTGATGAATGATGTTAAGAATAGTTGAAAACTGCTCTATATATAGGGAAAGGTTTTAAAGTGGATGAGATCAACAAATGTAGAAAGTTGAAGGAATTAAATGCTCAATAATAATAACATATTTTATGACAATATAATATTAAATTATATAAAATAATTTCAACTATAAATTAATATTATTTTTTATAACTTACCTAATAAGTTTTAAAGAATCATTCAATAAAAAAATGATTTAAAAAATCTTCAAATATTATAAAAAATCTTTAAGAATAATGATCACATAAATTATATATCAAAAATATAGTTTATTTATAATTTTTTAATAATATATAAAAATATATATTCCACACATCATTTTATAATTCATTTTACAATGATGTACCTTATAAGTATTATATGGTAATTCTTGTCAAAAAAAAGTATTATATGGTAACTATTTAAATTGATGACTCTTTTCAAATTTTAATTATATTTCCATTTTCTTTCAAAAAAATTATATTTCCATTTATTTTTTTGAATATTTTTTTTAAAACTTTTTTTGGTAATTTGAATTGTGTATGAACATATTGAATTTTTAATATTAATAATATTTAAAATATGTCCATTACATTTAGTAATTTTTTCACTTAGTATAATAGTCAGTATTGTGATTAATACTTAATGATTTTATATTGTTTATGACTTTTATTTATATTTTTTCTAGAATAATTCTTTTTATAAAACTTTTTTTTCCTACAATGTATACTTAGCTTTTTATTATTTCCTTCAACATTTTTTTTTGTATGCAGTAAAAAGTTATGCAAACTTTTGACCAAAAAAAATAAATACTTTGATCTTTGAAAAAATTGCAAATAAATTATAGCAACAAAGTTCTATAATCCCAAGAGTTAAAGATCAAACCGAAAAAATCTCTGTGAACAAAGCTTAGGTGACAGAGACAATACATTGTTATATATAGTGGTCGGGGTTAGAACCCGAAATCCTACTTATCCACTTTAAAAAGTAAATTCTAGTCACTAGACTACTTAGCAAAAAAGAAAAGATCAAACCGAAAAATATATATATATATATATATATATATATATATATATATATATATATAAATATGGAAAATATTACATCAGTGTAATACGGTTCAATGAATCCTTACTGGATACATATATTACAAATCTCATCATTTTGGAATACAATTTTATTTTTTATATATAATTTCTGTATATTTTTTATCGTAAATTCAAAATAATTTTTGTTTATCATTTTATATAAAATAGATATTAGCGCTATTTTAATTAATTAAAAATTTCATCTTCCGAATTTGTTTTTTAAAAAAACGAAATATCAACATTAATGTACTATTCTTTTGAATAAATAATGTTCATTTTATTCATGAAAATACTTTTTTAGTATGTATGAAAATTAAAATTCATGGATTAAGAAAATAAAAAATGAAATAAAAATAATGTTAATTTTAATAAATATAAGGGACAAGATTTATTTAAAACTTTAGAGAGATACTCTCAAGTCCTTATTATAAAAAAAGGTGAAATAAGTTTTTGATCCCTATAAATATAGTCAATTTTGTTTTTAATCCTCATAAAAAAAATTAACATGTTTTGATCCCTATAAATTTTTTCAGCATGTAGTTTTAGTCCCTGTAAAATTAAAATTTGTTTAATTATACTTAAACTTTTAAATTTTTGAATGAGTTTTTAACGACTTGTTTAAAATATTATAAAAAGTTTCTCCGCAAAAAATTAGCTTAAAGTTTGATTTTTAAATCGAAATTTTCATTATTTTTATATTAAAATTTTGGCGTTTAAAAACATTCATATTTGATTCATTACATGTTAAAAACTTCTAATTTTTTTATAAAAAAGAGATTTTTATAAGGTTCTTAACATGCATGTAAAAAATCATTCAAAAATTTAAAAGTTTAAGCATAATTAAGAAAATTTTAATTTAATATGGACTAAAACTACGAGCCAAATTTTTTTATAGGGACCAAAACCTATCACTTTTATTTATGAGGACTAAAAACTAAATTTGTTATATTTATAGGGATTAAAAACATATTTAACCATAAGAAAACGTAAAAACTAAGCTGATCTTGCGCTAAACTGAGATGATAGGATATTGGGATCCACCAATGGCATCGAGCCCAACTGCTTTTGATCGACTACAAAGTCACCTCATTTCCATGTCTTCAGCATCATCAGAATTTCAACAACTAAGACCCTAAGAACGCCTGGGGCACCTTGATTTTCATTGGGTAAAGTAAAGCGTCACGATCAAAAAACAACATACGTACAAAAATACAACATACAAGCATACATGGCATGGTAAAGGACATTAAGATAAAAAATTCCACATACAATATGTTATGATGAACAATTTATTTTTTTATTTTTTAGGCAAAATGGATTATCCCTAATCTATCCTAACAAAAATTCCCTAAACACAGGCGCAACTCAACGAACCTGCGTACGGGTGCGAAACCAAGTTACAAAAAAAATATGATGATTGAACATCTGCAAAGAACAATTAGGGTTTAAATCTAACGAATGAATTAAATGCCAGAACAATATCAAAATACAAGTGCCAATAACTTCTTGAACAAAGCAACAAGCATAAAAAGCTCTTTCGGGGGATGACATGACACCTTGAAACATGCAGATCTCAACAAATTTGGAACATCAGAGAATTAAGGAAGTCAGACCACCAAACACAAAGTTTTTCAAAAAGACGTGTAAGAACTCAAATCGAGGGATGAGTCCAATACGTTAGTAACCAGGACCCTTTCAGGTTAAAAGAACCAGACCCTTTCGAGTTTTTTAATCACAAGCAGACCCTTTTAGGTTTATGAGAATGGACCACTACAAAAAGAGTCTCAAGTATGAAGCCACCACAATCTCTGATCGAGAAAACACATAAATAAACAAAAAAAACAAAATCAAACAGAAAAGCACAAAAAAAAAACCGCCTCCACAACAACAACAAGAACAGGTGCAATACCAGATTGCAGGAACAATATGACGACAACAAGACCAAATCTTGACGGCGGCACTCACAATCCAGACAACGTCGACTCACAAAAAACATCCCAACTACAAATGAAAACCTGCAGAACACAAAAATAGCAAATTTGGTAAACCGGAAATACATATCCAATGATCGAAAATCACCCTGAGCTGGAAACTGATGAGGGGAGGAAAAACAAATGATGAAGGAATGCAGGTCGCTAGAGGGATAAGGAGTAAAACGAACCCTAAAGGGGTTTATAGGTGAAGCGGAGAAAGGAGAGTCTCTTCGCCTCATCGTCGACAAAATACTACATCTTGGAGAATAGGATTTGGATTTTGGAGAGGTGGTACAATGTGGTGGTAGAATTCAGTTTGTAGAGAGAATGGAGAGGTTTCAGAAGCTAGATGAAAAGGGGAATCATGATGCACAATTAGATAAATTTAAACTTTATATGAGTGTGATCATAATCAGAGGTTGTCAAAGTGACCCCTTTCTGAGGCTGCCACATGCAAATGGTGACTTAATAATGCTGAACTCTAAAAAATTGTTCTATTGGAGTGCTAAACCAAAGAGAATATGATATGGACCTTTTAAGGTTCATCAAATTTTCAAAGGTAACTACATAGAGATTTGGCATGGTACACTTGTGTTGGAACAAAATAAGTTTTAAATAATGCCTCTTGAGTTTTGATGATAACAAGGTATTAAAAGATCAATTGGATATGCTAATATTTGTTCAAGTGTGCAGGACCAAAGACAATAATTTATAATGTCTTAATCATATATTAGTTCTGAAAGAACAAATGTGGAGCAAAGAATTTTCAACAGAAGCTTAGTTTCAAGTCATAATCTGAAGAAGCCAGACTCTGAAGGCAAGCCAGAAGCTGAAGACTCAGACTCTGAAGGCAACCCCAAAAGCAAACATCATATACGGCGCCATCGACACGAGACTAGTTCCAGGAACTAATTCAATGCCAAACTCCACTTCGCTCTCAAGCGGTACATCAGAAATGTCATCCGGAAATACATCAAGAAACTCGTTCACAACCGGCACTCTGCTACCTTCCTTCTCACTCTCCACCTTCAAAGAAGTGAACAACCAATTAATGTTACTCTCAACGTGCAATCAAAAACTTACTCTCAACGTGCTCCACTGGATTACAGAAAGTTACACTCTTGGTTAAACAATTAATGTTAACACCAAAAGCTAACAACGAATCCATCCCGAAAATAACATCCATATGCTCCAAAGGCAAACAAACCAAATCCAATCTAAAATCTACGTAGAAAACACTCTTAAGCAAGAAAACACCAATGTAGAAAACACTCTAATCTTCTGATAACCAATGAACATCTTGATCTCGGGACGAAGACCACTCTCAAACTTAATACACTTCGACGCCTCTACTCCAAATGCATTATAATGCAGGCAAAAACGAGAAAGGTCCTCAAATTTTGCCGCATAACCTGCAACTGACATGTTTCCTTGCTTAAGCTCCAAGAAATCTATCTCCTTCTTGCTTCAGACATCTGCCGGGAAATACTTGCCAAGAAACTCTTCCTTGAAGATCCCCCAAGAGATCTCAACTCCACTAGCCTCCATCCTCTGCTTGGTGTTCAACCAACAAAACTCCGCTTCCTGAGCAAGCATGTGCGTAGCCAACCGCACCTTTTGTGCATCATCCGTAACCATAGCTCTGAAAATGAGCTCAATCCCCTGCAACCATGATTGAGCTCCATCTGGGTCGTGCCTTCCCTCAAACTTCGGCGCCTGATTCCTCAAGAATCGGTCTAAACGTAACTTGTCGGCTCCTCCCTGATGGTTCTGATGAACGTAAGCCGCGACATTTCGCTTGAGCTAGTGTCTGGGCCATCGATGTCATCATTCCTACCATCCATCTCTCCACTACACAACAGGAACCACCTAGTTATACAAGAAAGCATCGACAGTATACACACATACATGTCACATACAACAGGACAATAACCAAGTGTTTGCCCCGAACTAGACCGACTTGCTCTGATACCACTTGTTAGGGAGTCCAGGGAGCGTTGGGAGCATCAATGGGCTAAACTCAAGGACCCCTAAGAGACTTGGACGCCACATCTCCACCCAAAACCTTAAGGCATCAGGTATTTGGGCCCCCTCTCTTTATATATCCAATGTTTCCCCCATTCCTAGTCGACGTGGGACATAATCACTCACACTTGAAAACCGACAATCTCCCCCTCAAGTGTGAGTCACCCACATCACTAGCCTGATCCACACTATGATCTCACTCCCGCTTCCCCACCGAGCCTAACCAGGGCTCTGATACCACATTGTAACACCCTGATCCCCGAGAACATTTATAGAACGATAAATCAAACATTATCATACATCAAGGTGTTATTACTCAACATACATCTCACATAAATATCCAACATAAAAATTTCATCGAATATATTCATAGCACAGCGGAATTAAAATCATATCTCAAATGCCATGTCTCGGAACATAAAATAGATTTCTCAACATAAATATAACAATATCAATTTGATCGTAAAGATCTCATAGCATCAAAACAACATAACAGTAAAATCCCCAAGTCCTAGATCAGAGCTCCTTGAAATTCCTGGCAGGACTGGTTCTGAACTGTAAAACAGAGTATGAACATAGCAGTTCAGAAGCAGTAATATAAAGACAGAAAGTAAAGAACACAGATGATTTGTTAACCCAGTTCGGTGCAAACTTCACCTACATCTGGAGGCTACCAAGCCAGGAAGGAAATCCACTGAAATAGTATCAATTCGAACTCCTATGACACAGCCCCTGTTTCACAGCCCCTATGACAACAGCCCCTGTTTCACAGCCCCTTCTCACTTAATCACTACCCGTGGTATTTCTACCTAGGAACTCCTAGATATAAGAACCCCTCTTACTTCCCTCAGTCAATCACTGCCCCAGTGATTTATCAGACTCTAAACGAAACAACTAAGTTGAAGACACTCTTCAAAACATAAAAACAGTCACTCTTGCTTAAAAGCTTTGAGTGATTACAACTCAATAACAAACAACCAACTCTAAACATTTTAGGTGGTGCACAGAAACAAAGCACAAGGCTTACAGACTCAACAACCTAAGACTCTTTCAATTCTAGCTTTTTGTTGAGATCATCTTCTTCAATAGCAGCGTCCTCCTTATATAGTCTTCAGCAGCACATAATTCTGAACAAAATAATCTTCACCAAATATTGTTCTAAAATTCTTTAGAAGCTCATAGAAGCAAATATATTTTAGAAATATATTTTCGAAAGATTGCTTTGAAAATATATTCTTAAATAACAGGAACAAATCTTCAACAAAGATCTTCACGCGAATTAATCTGCCTTCTAGAAACATCAGCTTGGATAAATCTTCAATCAAATCTTCGAAAGATACTGTGAGAGAATTAACAGAACCAAGGCACAAGAATGAACGCAGAAAACGTGCTTCTAAAATGCAGCTTCTGAAGGTCAACGAAAGTCAGCGTCTGAACAGTGCGTCTGAAGGTCAAAGAAAGTCAGCGTCTGAACAGTGCGTCTGAAGGTCAACGAAAGTCAGCGTCTGAACAGTGCGTCTGAAGGTCAGCTTCTGAACAGTGCGTCTAAAGTACTGTTCCAGCTTCTGAAATTCTGTTTCTAGCTTCTGAAGACACATTTCAGCTTCTGAAGACATACTCCTTGAGATTTCAGCTTCTGAAGCACAAATTGCTTGTCTATTTGATTTTAGCAAACATGAAGCCAACAACGAAATATCCAACAATCTCCCCCTTTGGCAAATTTTTGGCTAAAATCAATTTGAGCATTTCAGCTTGCAAATTCTTCACACAACAAGGAACACAACCATGAAGAACATAACACAAATGTAGCAACAGAGTCAGCAGCGGATGATTCACTACATTTCACACATATACTCCTCTTGAACTACCTCTGATCAGATACTCAGGAACAACACAACTCAGGAACTCCCCCTGAAATAGACATTCAGGAACTCCCCCTGAAACAAATCAATCAGAAACTCCAACTCCCCCTGAACTGTTGAACAACTTCTGAAACAGACTACACACTTTTCTCCCCCTTTTTAGCCAAACAATTTTGACAAAACAACCAGCAATCACCAGGAGCAGAGAAACACAAGAAACAGAGCATAAGCACATCACTGAATTCTATTCAGAGTTTATAACTAGCACAACACATAACAACACACAAAGAACCACATCAAAACCAGTTTTAGAAACAGCATCAAAAACATCATCACAGAACCCATCACAGCACCACATCAGAACCATCATCAAAACTATTATCAGGATCAGAATCACACAAACAATACCCATACAAAGTCTCCTCAGAAGATCAAAACAAAACTGCAGAGCAGAAGCACAAACAGAAATCCAAGACATCAGTCACAAATTGACAGTCTTCAGACTCAGCAACAGATGTTGTTTCATCATCAGACACAGCATCAGAATCTGTTTAGTTAATGTGTGCTTCATGCACATTCAGAGGAATCTTCTTCCCAGCAATCCTCTTCTGAAGTTCAGCAATCCTCTTCTGAACAGAGAGCATGATGTCAACATCATCCTCAGATTCACTAGGATCCAGTCTCTTTTCTACACTTTGTTCAAGCCTATTTCCAATGGGTTCATCATCAGACTCCACATCAAAACCTACATCAGAACTAACTTCTTAAACTTCTTGGTCAGACACAGTATCCTGGGAATTCTCATCAGTCTCCTTCTCTTGCGAATTTTCAGAAGGTGACACAACAACAGACTCACTGGCAGACTTTCCAGGAGACTTTTCTTGACAGGCTTTAATAGGGTCATCAGGTTGGATCAGGAATGTTTCAACATCTGGTACAACTTCATGCTCAGACCCATCATCAGAACCCACATACTTTTTGATTAACTTCACATGTGCTGCATCAGATGTTCTCTTGTGTCTTGCATTCATAAGAGCACAATTCTTCATTCTACTCTTATCAACACTTTCACCTTTGTTGTTCCCATGAGATACTAAGAGGGCCTTGTTCCTAGTTACATTACCACCTTCAACAGACTTACTCTTATGGATCCTTTTAGTACCAATGGTATTCACCCCTTTAGGTCTCCATTCTTTCTTGACATTGCTTTTGTTCACAACTGGTTCCACTTTTCTAACTTGAACAAAAGTATGGCTGACCTTTGATTGAACATGAGGTTTTATTTGTTGAAAGTGCTTGGGGTATCCATGCAGCTTGTAACAGAAAGGCTTTATGTGCCCCTTTTTTCCACAGTGATGACATACCCAAGGATGAGATGCCCTCTTGCTCTTAAATCCCTGAGGTTGGTTCTGGTTTTCCAACTTAGGTTCCATCATTGGATCATAAGTTTTAACAACTGCACTGGCCTTTTTAGTTGGATTTTGCTGTTTGTTCAAGGTCCTATAATCAGACCCTATTCCACTTGGTTTCCCTTGGTTCTGACTCTCCAATATTTCATCTAACATAGCAGTACCAGTGTTCAACATTCTGACCTGCTTCTTCAAATGTTCAAGTTGAGAGTTCAAATGGGTTACCTCATTGTCGCGTCGAAATTCGGATGTCAAGCTATGGGGAAGCATTGAATCACTAATTCTAAATTACGACTGAACTTTTAATTTTTCGGGGAAAAAAGGAAAAAAGTTCTAAATTACCTTGAGAAAAGATTTTAGGTTCGAAAGTCGATTATGCGAGGGGAAGGTATTAGCACCCCTCACATCCGTTGTACTCAACGGGAACCTCTTAGTCGGCTTAGGCTTAAAATGCTTCGATGTTTTACTTGCGTGTTTATACATGTATAAAAGGAAATATATGAAAACATAATGCGAGATGAAGAAAGAGATAAAAACAAACGAAAGGGAAAAACAGGTTTTTTATTAATGGGCTTGACAAGATGTCGATCTTGCTCCTACGTATCTCCCGGTAGTCGGAGAATTCAAAGCGTACGTAGTTCTTTGGTAGAAAACGTTTGTATGTTGGTTCGTTTTAGTTAAAAAAGATTTGATCGCGTCCGAGCGAAAAAGTTTGAAAAAAAAAAGTAATGAAAGTAAATGTCAACTGTTCGGGTTGCTGCCGAACTGGCCATTGACGACAAGAAATGAAAAATAAATGTCAGCTGTTCGGGTTGTTGCCGAACTTCCCACTGACGACAATGCAGAAAAGTAAATGATTTGATAAAAAAGTTTTCCACTCGGACTTGAACAAAGGTTTTAAAACGTACGAAGACGTACAAAGTTTTAACATGGTGAAAGATGGATGCTAAGGCGATAAACTCGCGCAAGGCGTAAATGTTTTAAGACAGAAAACAAACAGACGCACAGAGGCATAAAAAAGCTTGAAAATAAATGACAAACGCGCGGAGGCGATAAATTCGCGCAAGGCGTAAATGGTTGAAAATAAACGCGCAAAGGGGCGAAAGGTTCGGATTGACCACGAGGGCCAAGAAAAGGTTAAAAATGGCCACAAGGGGGGCCAAGGGAAGGTTGAGCGTGCGAGACGCGTCAAGGGTGGAATGACAGTTGCCCGAGCGACGAGACATACGTCACGCATTCGTACAACCGAGGTTTGGAGAGACATACGTCAAGCCATTCCCGTTTCATTCAAGTTTTGTTTTGTGGAAAAATCAAAGGAATCTCAAAGGGAACCAAACACTTAGTTAAAAACTTATGAACAAGTGTTGTTCAAGTTATTGAAAAAAAGAAAGAAAATGTTTTTGTTGATTTTATTGATTGATTGATTTGGAAGGACAAAGTCCCTTGCCTACATACCCAAATGGGATCAAAACCAATGTAGTTCGGCCTAAAAAAAAAGCTTGGTTTTGAGAAAAACGAGCAAAATCGGCTCGAAAGGTTATTGAAAATCATGAACAAATTTGTTGTTCAAGTTTTGTTGAAAATCATGAATATAGCTTGTTGCTTAAGTTATTGGAACTCAAGAACAAGTTTTTATTCAAATTTGAAAAGATGAACAAAAAATCATAAAAAACATGCATGAGTTTGGAAAAGGCACAAGTTCGGCTTAATTCGAGTTTGGTTTAAAAAAGAGTGAGCAAGCTCGGGTTAAGTTCGTGTTTGGATTGAAAATCATGAACAACGTTGTTGTTCAAGTTTGGTTTTGAAAATAAAGAACTTAGCTTATTGCTCAAGCTTGTTTTGAAAGTTTATGGACATAACTTGTTTTGCAAGTTATTCCAAAAAGCGTTGCACGAACTTGTGAATTTGTCAATATTATGCAAAATCCTTGTTATGGTTTGAATAAAATGAGTTTCAAACCTCTTTGGTTCTGAGCTTTGGGTTAGAACCTCAAAAATTGGCTATTGAATTCATGTTCTGAATTCTGTCATGGTCGCACTGCGACCAGACCTTCGCACTGCGAAGTATGCGAAAATTTGAGTTCAGAAGCTGCTTCTGAACTTCTGTTCAGAAGCAACTTCTGAACTAGCCTCAGAACCTTAGGAGGAGTGAAAAGCTTTGAAAATAGCAATGAAATGAATGCAACAACTTAGTTTAAAGGTTTTGCAAACTTTGGGATTTCTTTGCAATTCAAAAATGGGTTTTAACACAAAAATGAGTGAAACTTAAAAAATGCAAAGCTGAGATTGAAACAAAATGAAATCAAAAGCAAATGCAAATGGTATGTAAATGCAATATAAACAGGTTAGAGTGACTTACCTGCTCCTAATCCAAGGCCTTTGTTGCAAGGAAATGGAAAATGCTTGGATGCTTATAGTTTTTTGCAAAGCTGGTCAAGCTTGATGAACAACCCTTAATCAATGATAATTTGCCTTTGTTTCTCCCTCCTTGTGTGAGGTTTAGAGGCTGTTTTGCTGGCTTGGTTGCTTTGTGTTGGTTTTAGGATGATTTGTGTAAGAAAGGATTGGAGATTTCCTCAAAACTTACCCAAAACCAAACTCTGTTTTTGTGAGAAAAATGTGCAGCACTTCACTCAAATTTGCACTGGTTTTCTGCTCTCAAACCTCTGTGTGTTAACCCTCTCAATCCCCTCCTGAAACCTCTCTCTAGAACTGTCCTGAATTCAGCAGCAATGCCTTGCTTTTATAGGCCAAAATGAGATCAAAAGTCATGATGACAAAATCTGCAGCAGGGCTGTTTTTGGGCTATAATCATGACTGAAATGCTTTGCATTTAATGCTAAGGATAAGAGGTGACCTTTCCTTGCTGCAAGGGTCAAGACCTTGGACGAATTCAGCTCCCAAAGCAGCTGAATTCTGACAGAAAGATAATGGAAATGATGAAAGCAAAGCTGTTTGCAAAACAGGGGCAGCCACTTTGCCTCAATCCTTGAGTGGTTTTGATAAAGCCTATGGCAAGGTGGTTGCTGGCAAGTAGCAGGGTCAGTTGCAGGTCAAGTGGGAGGGATAAGGACTGCCCAAAGTCAGCAAGTGGTTGGGTTACTTGATCAATTTTGCTTCCTCTTCCTTTCCCTTTTGCTTTTCAAATGTCACATGTTCTTTTCTTCCACTTGGTTAAATCCAACATTATCCATGATAATAATACATGATAATAATTATAGATAATGACTGGAATACAATAAAAGAAAAGGAAAACAGAAAAATAAAAAATCTGAAAAATCTGCAGAAAATTCGCAGACTTCGCTCTGCGAAGTAGACTTTGCTCTGCGAAGTCCTCATTTCTGGGAGACTTCGCTCTGCGAAGGGGACTTTGCTCTGCGAAGTCCTCATTTCAGCAATGTTGACTTTTGTTGACTTTTTGTTCTCTCTTCTTTTTTTTGAATTTTTTTGTATTTTAAAATAAAATAAAAAGTGGAAATGAATAATAATAATGAGGTTAATGACAATAATGATAATGAAAATGGTAATAATAAAAATGATAATGCACATAAAAATAAAAATAATAAAAGCAATGAGAATGAAAATGATGATAATAATAAGAATGATGAAAAGCTTAATATTATTAATTAGTAAAACCTTAATAATAATAATAGATAATAATGATATTATTAATGAAAATAGAATAACAATAATATTAATAATATTAAGGATAATGATGATGATAATAGTAATGCTAATAGTGATAAAAAATGCAAAAATAAAATGCTATGACAAGAATGAAATAAACAAATAAAAATATAAGTCAAAAAATGGGGTATGACACTCATCTTTGAGATCAGAAATTTGTCCCAAATGTTCACTTCTTTCAGCCTGAAGTTGACTGATAGTTCTTTTCTGTTCTTCCAGCTGCTTGCAAACTTCTTCATAAGTAAATTCTCCTTCTAAGTCCATTATGCCAGAAAATAACTTCCCTGGAGCTCAGCCAAATACAGGCAGGGTGCCTGCTCTGATGCCAATTGAAATTCCTGGCAAGACTGGTTCTGAACTGTAAAACAGAGTATGAAAATAGCAGTTCAGAAGCAGTAATATAAAGGACAGAAAGTAAAGAACACAGATGATTTGTTAACCCAGTTTGGTGCAAACTTCACCTACATCTGGAGGCTACCAAGCCAGGAAGGAAATCCACTGAAATAGTATCAATTCGAACTCCTATGACACAGCCCCTGTTTCACAGCCCCTATGACAACAGCCCCTGTTTCACAGCCCCTTCTCACTTAATCACTACCCGTGGTATTTGTACCTAGGAACTCCTAGATATAAGAACCCCTCTTACTTCCCTCAGTCAATCACTACCCCAGTAATTTATCAGACTCTAAACAAAACAACTAAGTTGAAGACACTCTTCAAAACATAAAAACAGTCACTCTTGCTTAAAAGCTTTGAGTGATTACAACTCAATAACAAACAACCAACTCTAAACATTTTGAGTGGTGCACAGAAACAAAGCACAAGGCTTACAGACTCAACAACCTAAGACTCTTTCAATTCTAGCTTTTTGTTGAGATCATCTTCTTCAATAGCAGCGTCCTCCTTATATAGTCTTCAGCAACACATAATTCTGAACAAAATAATCTTCAACAAATATTTTTCTAAAATTCTTTAGAAGCTCATAGAAGTAAATATATTTTAGAAATATATTTTCCAAAGATTGCTTTGAAAATATATTCTTAAATAACAGGAAAAAAATCCTCAACAAAGATCTTCACGCGAATTAATCTGCCTTCTAGAAACATCAGCTTAGATAAATCTTCAATCAAATATTCGAAAGATACTGTGAGAGAATTAACAGAACCAAGACACAAGAATGAACGCAGAAAACGTGCTTCTCAAATGCAGCTTCTGAAGGTCAACGAAAGTCATCATCTGAACAGTGCGTCTGAAGGTCAACGAAAGTCAGCGTCTGAACAGTGCGTCTGAAGGTCAACGAAAGTCAGCGTCTGAAGGTCAGCTTCTGAACAGTGCGTCTGAAGTACTGTTCCAGCTTCTGAAGACCCAGCTTCTGACCCAGCTTCTGAAATTCTGTTTCTAGCTTCTGAAGGCACATTTCAACTTCTGAAGACATACTCCTTGAGATTTCAGCTTCTGAAGCACAAATTGCTTGTCTATTTGATTTTAGCAAACATGAAGCCAACAACCAAATATCCAACACTCCTAAATCTAGACTCCTCGAGAAAGCAATAAACATGAGTAGGCATCAAGCTGTCCTCATCAACTCACAAGTAAGAGCTACTCCTCAACCTGCACGTCTACATCACAAGGATGAGGCGACAAAAGCCACTGGGGGGGTAAGATATACGTTCAACATAAAGGATTAATAAAGCATGTAAGTTTAGGCAAAATACAACAACAATCATCATCAAATAATCATATATCAAATAAGCCTGGTTTAACTTCTACAACATGCATAGTACTAATCACATTCAATTACAAGCCTAGATACCTCCATACTTTATAGCAAAATTCTCAAGCATACATGGCATATACTTATCAATAATCAATCATCAAGATTTATCATCAAGTTAAGTTATCTCAATACTTCAACAATATCCTCATAATATACATACACCTTTCATCAATGACAATCGATTAACATTTCATTTATATCCACTTCATCACATCACAATCATTAATTACACATTTAACAATTAGATGCACAAGTTCACACCAAAACATCTTCATATAGGACTCATCATGCAATGTGCCTAAAGGACTCTAAATGCATGTGGTACCAGGTTTTGGATATCGGGGTTCTTTTATTTGAGGGATTCCATCGTCACTTTCATCGTCACTGGACTTGACTCAAGAATGAATGCATGTACATATATGAAATTCCTGGCAGGACCTGGTTCTGAACTCGTAAAACAGAGTATTAAAATAGCAGTTCAGAAGCAGAAAATAAAACAGACTGAAGATAAAGAACACAGAAATTTGTTAACCCAGTTCGGTGCAAACTTCACCTACATCTGGAGGATACCAATCCAGGAAGGAAATCCACTAAGTAGTATTAATTCTAAGACTCAAGACACAGCCCCTGTTTTTCCAGCCTTATCACTTAATCACTACCCGTATAGACTTCTACCTAGGAACTCCTAGATATAAGAACCCACTTACTTCCCAATCAAGTAATCACAGCCAAATGATTATCGGACACTTAAACAAATAAATATGAAGTCACACTTCAAAATATCAAAGACATCACTCGTGCTTAAAAGCTTTAAGTGAATTACAACTCAAAACAAACTAAACCAACTCTAACAGATGAGTGGTGTTTAAAACAGAAAAACAGCTCACAGACTCAAAAACACTAAGACTCTTATAATGTTAACTTCTGGTTTTTCTCAGTCAAGTCTTCAATAGCCGCGTCCTCCTTAAATAGCTTCAGCACCACATAATTCTGAACCAAATCCTTCAAAGATATAATCCAAGAATTCTTTAGAAGCAAATAGAAGCTCTTATTTATTCAGAAATATATTTTCCAAAGATTTCTTTGAAAATATATTCACGAATAACTGAAACAAATCTTCAGAACAAATCTTGCGCAAAAATACTTCCTTCTAGAAATGAAGTTTGGATAAATCTTCAATTAAATCTTCAAAAGATACTGTGAAAGATTTAACAGAATTCAGACGCAGAAACCAGCTTCTGAAATGCAGCTTTTGAGAGTCAACAAAAGTCAACGTCTGAACAGTTGCTTCTGAAGGTCAACAAAAGTCAGCGTCTGAACAGTGCGTCTGATGACCAGTTCAACTTCTGATGAACAGTGCGTCTGAAGACCTTCACAGAGCACAGTGGCTTCACAGAGCGAAGTTATCAGCTTCTGAAGTACTGTAGCTCCTGACCCAGCTTCTGAAGATGCACAAATTAGCTTCTGAAGACGCATTGCTTGTACATTTTGATTTTAGCAAACATGTAGCCAACATCAAAATATCCAACAATCTCCCCCTTTGGCAAATTTTTGGCTAAAATCAAATTGTCCATAAAGACAAGTTCTTCACTCAACAAAAGTACTCAACCATGAAGAACTACACATAGTTAAACATAGCACCAGAGTCAGCAACGGATAAAATGCTATGTTAACACAAACAGCTTCAGCTTCTGAAGTACCACAACAGCTTCTGAAGCACACACAAAAAACACTCAGTTTCTGAAGCACACAAGTAAACTCCCCCTGAAACATACATCAGCAGCTTCTTAAGGACACACAAACAGGAACTCCCCCTGAAACATACATTCAGGAACTCCCCCTGAAACAGATCAATTAGAAACTCCAACTCCCCCTGAAATGTTGAACAGCTTCTGAAACAGACTTATTTCTCCCCCATTTTAGCCAAACAACGTTGACAAAACAACCAGCAATCACCAGGAGCAGAGAAACACAACACAGACCAGCATAACACAGAACAACATACACAGACACTCACACAGACACCACATCAGAATCAGCATCAAAACCAACATACAGAACCCATCACAGTACCAAAATCAAGACTATTATCAGAATCAAAATCACACAATATCTACACAAAGTCTCCTTAGAAGATCAGAAAAAGCTCATAACAAATTTGCCTAGTTGGCCCCTCAAATTTTCAAATTGCTTCCCATCTAAGGCTTTTATATCAGTAACATCTTCATCATCCTCAGCACACTGAACATAGGGCATGGTATCATGCTTAATAACATCTTCAGACTTACTAGGAACCACTTCTTCTTCTTTTAGTGCTTTCTGAATAGGGACAGGAACCAAAACCTTGCTCCAGACTTTAGATGGTCCAGCATCAGAAATCTTCTTTGCTGCAGGAGTGGGCCTGCTGTTAGCAGCAACAGCCTTTCCTTTCCTATCTTTCAGATTTTGGGCAACACTTTCACATTTTGGTCTCCAAACCTTCTTGACCTTGCTTTTGTTCTCAGTTGGTTTCACTTTTCTGTGTTGAAAATGCTTGGGGTATCCATGCAGCTTGTAACAAAAAGGCTTAATTTGTCCCTTTTTACCACAGTGATGACATACCCAAGGACGAGATGCCCTCTTGTCTTTAGATCCTTGAGGTTTGTGAAGTAAAATATTTTCACAAGAAAGGGGGGGTTTGAATTGTGAACTGTTAAAATTTCCCTTTTAAAAAATTCAATCTAGTAAAAATGGTTAGTAAATGAAAGACAATAGCAATAATAATAAATCGTGTAATGAGTGTGTGAGATTTGTGAAACAAATAAAAGAGATGAAAGAAATAACACAGAGAGTTATCCTGGTTCGCCAAAATCCGGCTACTTCCAGTCCCCACACGAATGTGAGATTATCCACTAGGTAGTTGAGTTATAACTTAACCACAACTCCTCTTTTGTCTTGATCTTCCTGATCCTTTTTACACTGAGCTTCACTCGCTCTTTCTTTACACAGAGCTTCACTCGCTCTTTCTTTACACAGAGCTTCACTCACTCTGAAATTACACACTTGTTTACAACAAGCCTTTACAATCCAATAAGAAACAAAATCTTAATTGGACAAAATGAAATATTTGTGTTGTACTAAATAAAGCTCAAAACAAAAGAGCAATTTTAGTAAACTTAAAATGAAGAACAAAAGAGAGCTTATGAATATTTTAGACTTTGCTTGCAATTTGCTTCTCAAATTTTTCGGTGCAGCTTCCTTGTGATTTGCTCTCAATTTATAGACAATTGATAGGAGATACACGCTCCCTTTCTCACGTGTGATGCAACCTTGCCTTTCCTGTTCTCACGTGTGATTACTTTACAACTTGGCAAGGCTTTATTCAAGTGAGGTTTCTTCCATTTGTCCTTTCACGTGTGCTTTCATTTCAGACTTGTAGCAACCGGGCAGTTATTATGTGGGAAAGAACTTATGCTTTTTGCCTTGTGCTTTTTGCAACTCAAAAGTACATATTTGTTTGTACTTGCATGCTTCATTTGATTAGACAATAGATGGTATTTAGGACAAGCCAAAAACTGTGTTCTTCATGTACAGAATAAACATTGTAATTTTTTTTTGTCCAAACCGGTATGTCACTAGATTTGTCATTTAGCGCTTCAATACTCAGATTTCAAAGATATTATGTCCAACAAATATTGAGATCTCATTAGGAATTCTTTCTATTGGTTTGATGTGTTCTTCAAATGCTTTTCCTGTAGCTTAATAAGACACTCAAAAATATCGTTTAAATAACAGATAAATAATGATATTGTCAAAAAATAAATTTGTCATCTTTAAAACTAAAATAGAGAAAATGATTTTCATCTCAACAGTTTGTTCTTAGGTTTGCTCATCAGAGGAACATAAGTAGCAGCAGGTATGAACCTCTTAGCAGGATTTTGCTGTTTGATGCTCAGATTCTTATCAACAAATCCAATGCCATTTGGTTTCCCTTGATTCTGATTCTCCAAAATCTCATCTAGCACATTAGTAGCAGAGTTCATCATTCTGACTTGCTTCTTCATATTTTCAAGTGAAGATTTTAGCTGGGTTACCTCATCTTTGAAATCAGAAATCTGTGCTAAATGGTCTCTTCTTTCAGACTGAAGTTGACTGATAGTTCTCTTTTGTTCTTCCATCAGCTTGCACACTTCTTTAAACTGAACATGCAACTTCTTGCAAAACTCAGCAGGTTCTTTGTAAGACAGTTCTTCATCACTGCATTCAGACTCTGAAGATGCTTCAGACTCTGATAGTGTTTCAGAAACCTTAACTTTATCATCAGACCAGAATTTTCCAGTTAAAGCAATGACAGGCTCCTCTTCTCCTTTTGAGTCATCTTCATCAGACCAAGACACAACCAAACCTTTCTTCTGATTCTTGTGGTATGTGGCACATTCTGTTCTAATGTGACCATATCCTTCACACTCATGACATTGAACACCTTTGGGTTGATTAGTTCTTGTCTTCTTCAGAATCTTCTTAAACTGTTTACTCAGCAACACAATATCTTCTGATAAGCTTTCATCATTTGCCACAAAAGCAACACCTTTCCCCTTCTTATCAGTTCTGCTTATTTCAAAGTTCTGAAGAGACCCAATCAATTCCTCCACCTTCATGCTGGAGATGTCATGTGCTTCTTCAATTGCAGTCACCTTCATATCAAATCTCTTGGGAAGAGACCTGATGATTTTCCTCACAAGTTTCTCATCAGACATTCTTTCTCCAAGAGAATCAAAAGAGTTGGCCAAATCCAGAACATTCATATAAAAATCTTGTATGTTCTCATCCTCCAACATTCTGAGATTTTCAAACTTGGTGGTGAGAAGCTGAACTTTGGACAGTTTTACTTTGGATGTGCCTTCATGAGTAGTCTTGAGAATTTCCCAGGCATCCTTAGCCACAGTGCACTGCTTTATCAGTTTGAACATATTCTTGTCCACTCCATTGAATATAGCATTCAAGGCTTTGGAGTTTGCAAGAGATAAAGCATCTTCATCATTGGACCAATCTTCCTCTGATTTCAGGAAAGCACTCATGCGTGATTTCCAATAATCATAGTTGGAACCATCCAACAGAGGTGGCCTGTTAACAAATCCTCCTTCTTTCTCCATAAAGCCAGAAAATATCTTCCCTGGAGCTCTCCCAAATACAGGCAGGGTGCCTGCTCTGATGCCAATTGAAATTCTTGGCAGGACCTGGTTCTAAACTCATAAAATAGAGTATTAAAATAGCAGTTCAGAAGCAGAAAATAAAACAGACTGAAGATAAAGAACACAGAAATTTGTTAACCCAGTTCGGTGCAAACTTCACCTACATCTGGAGGATACCAATCCAGGAAGGAAATCCACTAAGTAGTATTAATTCTAAGACTTAAGACACAACCCCTGTTTTTCCAGCCTTATCACTTAATCACTACCCGTATAGACTTCTACCTAGGAACTCCTAGATATAAGAACCCACTTACTTCCCAATCAAGTAATCACAGCCCAGTGATTATCGGACACTTAAACAAACAAATATGAAGTCACACTTCAAAACATCAAAGACATCACTCGTGCTTAAAAGCTTTAAGTGAATTACAACTCAAAACAAACTAAACCAACTGTAACAGATGAGTGGTGTACAAAACAGAGCAACAGCTCACAGACTCAAAAACACTAAGACTCTTATAATGTTAACTTCTGGTTTTTCTCAGTCAAGTCTTCAATAACAGCGTCCTCCTTAAATAGCTTCAGCACCACATAATTCTGAACCAAATCCTTCAAAGATATAATCCAAGACTTCTTTAGAAGCAAATAGAAGCTCTTATTTATTCAGAAATATATTTTCCAAAGATTTCTTTGAAAATATATTCACGAATAACTGAAACAAATCTTCAGAACAAATCTTGCACAAAAATACTTCCTTCTAGAAATGAAGCTTGGATAAATCTTCAATTAAATCTTCAAAAGATACTGTGAAAGATTTAACAGAATTCAGACGCAGAAACCAGCTTATGAAATGCAGCTTCTGAGAGTCAACAAAAGTCAATGTCTGAACAGTTGCTTCTGAAGGTCAACAAAAGTCAGCGTCTGAACAGTGCGTCTAATGACCAGTTCAGCTTCTGATGAACAGTGCGTCTGAAGACCTTCGCATAGCGCAGTGGCTTCGCAGAGCGAAGTTATCAGCTTCTGAAGTACTGTAGCTCCTGACCCAGCTTCTGAAGATGCATAAATTGGCTTCTGAAGACTCATTGCTTGTACATTTTGATTTTAGCAAACATGTAGCCAACATCAAAATATCCAACAATATATGATGACTCGACATCACATACATACATATGACTCAACACCAACATCATCAACATTATCATATATTTTTTCATATGAACATCGTCACTTCATCATCACTTGTAATATATCATATATCATATATTCATCGTCACTTGTCACATATCATCGTCACTTATCACATAACGTCGTCACTTATCACATAACATCGTCACTTATCACAAACATGCTATTACATCATATCATCACACCTTCATTTAAACTTCATGCACATAACTCAAGGTTAGCATCCAATTAATCAAGGTTACTGTGACCAATTAACTCTTCATCATTCTTAATCATTCATAACTCATGTTAAGACAATTCATAAGTCCGTCCCTTAACCAATTAACTCCTAAACTTCCTTATACTTAAGTCCAAGTTAATCCATCAATTACATCATCATTAAGCACCTATTAATCAAGTTTAAGGGTTTGGAAACCATTCATACGCATTGGATACCTCAAAAAGTCATAAAAATAGGAGTCTCCCCACACAGCAGAGGCGCACGGTCATGCGTCCCAATGTCGAACGCACCGTATGGTCCGTGCCACAAAGGCGCATGGTCGTGCGGTCCTGTCAGGACAGCAAACTCCGATTTTTGCATTTTTGTGAAAACACCGTTTTTAACATCGTTTTTCGATCCAATTCGCACCAAAATCATTTCAAGGCCTTAAACCAATTTATTCTAGTTAATTACAGCTCAACTTAGCTTAAATAACTTATCCTTAATCACTCATTTCCAATTTAACCAACTTAATTCAATGTTCGCCTCAAAAATCCGTTTCTTCCCAAAACAACTTAATTTCCCAAACAGAACTTTACATCAACAATTTCAACCTTCATTCCAACTTAACATAAGAAAAATCACTTAATTCAACTAGCATGAATCAACTTAAGTGATTTCAACAACAACTTATTCATTTTCACCAATTTAATCAAAATGCTCATGAAAAACAACAACAACTTCAACACAACCAAATTCACAAACTAAACACATACCCATGTTCAAAATCAATTAAGCATAACCATCATCAATTATCATGTTCATCAAATTCATCAAAATTCACAAAGTTACCAAAACAACATAATCAAACATGACTTTTGGTAAAACAACAACAAGAATTCATCAACTTAAAACATGCTTAATTTAACAATCAAAAGGAACACAAATTTAACACAAAGAATCATAAGTTCATGAATTTAAGCATAAGTTAAAACACCCAACTACCCAATTGCTTATTAATAACCCATATGATAAAAATAATCTTCACCCTTACCTTAATTCTCTTAAAAAATGGCTTCTTAGCTTCAATCTTCCACTTCTAGAGCTTTCCCCTCTTTTCCCTCTTCAAGTTCTTCCTTTTCTCTTCTATTCTCTTTAGCCTCCTTTCTCTAGGTTTGATGAAAATGTCTTAACCTAATAATTCAATAACTCACACACTTCTCTTTAAATATAATTGGGCTAGGGTTACTCACTCTAATGAGCTTAGTTACATTTCATCACATAATTATTTCCCTACACTTTTACTTCATTTAAACCTCCCTTTTTATTGATTCACCACACTTCTCTAAATTCAAATTTATAACTTCTAACATGTTACAAAAATGCCACTAATCCGTAAAATGACCAAAATGCCCTTAATCACCCAAAATCTACTAATCTCCCAATTATCAATCAAATAAACAATTAATAAATATAATAAACAAATAATAATAAATAAATCTAATACTAAAAATCATGTTGTTACAATATGTTTTTCTATAATGTGGATTTTGTTTTGGACTCGAAGGTTACTATGTATGCCTTCAATCACCGTCGTGCCAATGTATCAGAATTTGGACAAACTACATCTGCTTAAGACGATTATTCACCACTCACTTCTCAAAACTATAAGGTTGATTTGAACATGCGACAAACAAATGAGGTGTATCATCATCTGACGGCGGTTGACACATTATCATCTAGTCTCGTTATTTATTTTAATGTACCTCGTTGTATTAAACACATTATTATTTATGAAATGTTTATATTTTTGACAAAATTAATGAAATGTTATAAACATCTTTTATTAAAAAAAAGTTTGTTTTGTTTTGTATATAAAGTTGCAAAAGAAGTCATTAAAAATGACATTTCATTATTATTGATTAAATTAAAAGCTGATCCATTTCTATCTTCTCATCCAATTTGAACAGTAAGCAGCCGGCAATTGAGAACAATAAATCAAAGATAAGGGAACTCACAAACTACATAATTTTTTTCTTTGGCATGATTCATAAACTATAATCAAACAAAATATAGACATGTTCTTCAAAAGGTGCCTATAGTTTTTCCAAGCAGCCAAAGAACTAGCGACATCTCAATACCGAATATGGTGTGGAGTGTACTCCTATCCAACATGAATCCATATACAGTAATTCCTGCCTTATTGTTCTCAAAGTAATTTACTGCAAAATATGATCAAAAATACCACAAAACTTGAGTCAGCGAACATTCATAATAATTCAACAAACATGTATATTTTATTGGATCATGCTAACTTGTACCATGTTAAAGATTTTATAAATGGTAAATATTTATTACAAAATATTAATTTTCATTCATTAAAATAATAAATTGACACAATTTCTTAGACAAAATTTTCATTTTAAATTCTTTAACACTTTAGGACACAAGTTAGCATTTCTTTATTTTATTTTCTAAAGATGTGAAATCAAATTACTCATTAGCATTTTTCTTGACTTAAATAGAATGATGCGGATAAATGTGATTGAGATGCCACCACAATTGCGGTTGCACAAACCTCTAAAAACATTTATATTGTGGCTACAATTGCTATTGTGCACCATAATTTAGAATTATAAGTCATTTTCCAACAAAAAAAACTTTTTTTTTAATAAATAAATAAATTATAAGTCATTTTACGATACTTATTAAACATTAATGATTTTCTTCTATCATATTTTTAATTATTTATTACTCTCTCATTTTTTTAGTTTTTTTAAAAAAATTTCAATGACGTTAATGAAAATAATTTTATATAATCATTCCTAATTTCTATTTTCAATAAAAAATTAACTAAATTTGAATGGTGAAGTAAGAAATTATAATTGGGTGTGAGGAAATTACCAAGAGCTTGTCTCTTCTGATATGAGATAGTGCTATAAGAGTAGGATGGAATCATCTTTGTGGTATCAATCTCATCTTCTTCAGAGCCAGGATCATCAGTCTCTGATTCTCCATCTGTTCCCACCGTAGGATAGATTCTATCATGAGAAATCTGAGCAGTTAATGTGTCACCTTCTCCCACTCCATCAAAAGAATCCAACGTTGCACAGACATGCCACTTGGCAGCTAATCCTGTGATTGCTTGTGCTTTGTGTGTTATCTTTGTAGCACTACGGAACATAATGGACAGTGCTGAAAGGAGTGTTACCGAACATAGCTGTAACAGAATATAATAAAATCACACATAAAGTATTAGGCCAAGGCCATGTTTGGTTTGATAACTTAAAAGTATTTTGTTAATGTTTTGTTCTTGTCTTTTTCGAATAAGGTATGAAATTTATTACGAAGGAACAAAGAGAAATCAATAAGGATCATGTCTAACTTGATAAAAGGAAAATGGGGGGTGTGTGTAACAATTGCATAAAAATGAACACGTCTTCCTCTAATTTCGGATGATTTCAATTACGTAAACTTTTATTTATTGCAATTGACATTCATGATTTTGGCATGTACAGCTAACAAAGGGTCCCATGTACATTTGTACATATATTAGATGGTTTACATACATAAATTAACTTTTGTCACTATAAGAATTACATTTAACAATCAAATCAAATGATACAAGTAGAATTATTTTTATAAGTATACCAGCTTTGTATGTTAAGCTAATCTTTTAGGTCAACATGCCCACTTGTAAGTTTCTAAAACATTTAAAGAAGTAAACAAATAATTTAATATATTATATAAATGATGTTACAGATCATGTGTCATTAGATGAACCAAAAGTTCTTTTATATTGATGTATTATATCGTAGTCAAACTCACTCAAATAAAAGAAACGGAGAAAGTTAGACGAAAAAAAAACAGAGGAAGAGATCTTGGAAGAAGAATGTACAAATGTGAGTGTGACTTATGTATACCGTAAAGATAGAACTTTGGTCTGTATATGTGTCCTTATATTTTTCACATATTTTAGATTAATTATCAAACATTATTTATGAAGTGAAGTTAGGCCTAGGAATTCTTTAACCATACATATTACACATGGAGAAGCCTTTTCAGGTAAACAAACTTTTCAAAAAAACACTAATCTTACAATTTGTTTAAGAGAAAAAGCTAGTTTCATTAGGGCATAACGTAGACAATGCTATAGACGTTGTCGAATAATCTGACCTATTTCTATTCTTTAATTACAATCTGGCCTTTTTTAAAGCTTAATTACAAAAATCAATTTAATGCATATTTGGATGAGAGATTGAAAAATCACGATAACAACGATTCAAAATGATTTTGCCAACATCACATTCATCCAAATATGCAGTTAGTAGTCATTTACAAATAGTAACAATTTCTTCAAAAAGAAAACTGGTAATAACAATAGAAAAAAGTGCTAATAGTAACCAATCAAACACATGCACTCTTTTGATTAGACGTATCTTAGCGTTGATGTCTGACATCAACACAATACCGACACATATAATTACATTAAATTATGTCATTTTTTTAAATTATTATCGGTGCTGATGTGTTAGAGTATGTGTTTGTGTTCATACTTCATAAGCAACTATGAAACACATATACGGCGTGTCCCGGTGTCGGATATGTTTCGTGCCTAAGACCAACACGACACTGACATATATAATTATATTGATTTATAATATTTTTTCAAAATTATTATCGATGTCGACGTGTCTGTGTCGTGTCCCGTGTCTATGTATGTGCTTAAAAGATAAACAGTAACAATGAGTAAATGAGAGAGATGAGATCACATACCGCAAGTTCACCAGTTTTATAGATACTAAGATCATGTCTAGCCTTCATGGTCACAAGCAAACAAGCAAATTGACTTCCCGTCACCAACACAAGTGCAAGTAAAATAAAAGCACGATACCTATGACTTATAATCCTCAAATGCCTCCTAATCCTCAGGTGTTCCGACATAACCGAATGCACATCTGAATCCACATGGAATAACGTGGCAAAATCTTTTAGCCGTAGGATCTGAAGGTGACAGATCAAACGGAAGAGAACGCAGACAATGAAAATTGTGGTGGTACGGTACAACCAGTGTTGAGATTATAACTAGTTAATACTTTCCTTGTAATTAGATTAGCTTGCAATTACTTGTAACTAGTTAGTTGTAGTCTTGTTTAGTAGTAGCTTGTATATGAGAATATAAATACTTTGTAACACACACTTTACAAATTAATCAATCATAATATTTTTTCCTTCTTTCATCTTCATTCCTTCTTTTTCCCTCCTCTGTAACTGAATCCTAACTAACTCAACATGGTATCATCGACCTAACGATCCATTCCTTTTGCTTCCGCCACTATGCCACCGCGTGTAGCACCACCGCCACCGGCGGATCCCTCTACTGATCCTACTAGTCCGTTCTTTGTTCACTCTAGCGACGGTCCCTCCTCCGTCAAGGTCACACCACTCCTCGATGGTTCCAACTACCATTCTTGGGCGAGGTCTATGCGACGAGCTCTCGGAGCCAAACTCAAGTTCGAATTTCTTGACGGAACAATTCCGATGCCGGTTGATGCCTTCGATCCGTCGTTCCGAGCTTGGAATCGCTGCAATATGTTGATTCATAGCTGGATTCTCAACTCCGTTGAACCTTCAATTTCCCGATCCATCGTTTTCATGGATAACGCTTCCGATGTGTGGCTCGATCTGAAAGAGCGTTTCTCACAAGGTGATTTGGTTCGTGTTTCAGAAATTCAACAAGAGATTTACGCTCTCACTCAAGGTACTCGATCTGTAACTACTTTCTATTCTGATCTGAAAGCGCTTTGGGAAGAACTTGAAATTTACATGCCGATTCCAAATTGCACATGTCATCATCGTTGTTCTTGTGATGCGATGCGTCTTGCTCGTCGTCATCATCATACGCTTCATGTTATGCGTTTCTTGACTGGTTTAAACGATGAATTCAATGCGGTTAAATCTCAGATTCTTCTGATTGAACCTCTACCTTCTATCACCAAGGTCTTTTCTATGGTGATTCAATTTGAACGTCAAAATTGTGTTCCTAATCTTGATGATTCAAAGGCTCTTGTTAATGCTTCAACTAGTAAGTCTCAAGGTTCTGCTAATGGAAGATCCAATTCCGGTTCCAAGCGCTACTGTACCTATTGTCATAAGACGAATCACCTTGTTGAGAATTGCTTTCAAAAGCATGGTGTTCCTCCTCACATGATGAAAAATCACTCTGGTTCTGCTCATCATTCTGCAGTTGATGGGGGAGAACGTGTTGAATCTTCAACTGCATCTCAGAACACCACAAGTGTCACCATGACTCCTTCACTTACTCAGGAACAATTAGATAAGCTTCTGCAGTTAATTCAACCTCCTTCTGTTAACCATTGTAATGCTTCTACTTCTAAACAGGTTTGCTCATTCAACACTGCTGGTCCTTCATCAGCAGATAAGAAGGGTATGAAAATATCTCATTGTTTTTATTCTTCTGTTTGTAATAATATTGCTCTTGACACCTGGATCATAGATTCAGGTGCTAGTCATCACATATGTGCCTCACTGCACTGGTTTCACTCTTATAGTGAAATCAATCCCATGATTATAAAATTACCAAATGGTAATCATGTCACCACTAAATATGCAGGCACAGTTGTGTTTTCCTCTTCCTTTAGCATCACCAATGTCCTATATGTTCCTACCTTCACAGTCAATTTGATTTCTGTCTCTCAATTATGTCACCATACACCTTATATACTCAATTTCACTGACACTATTTGTTCTATACAGGAGCAGAAATCACTGAAGATGATTGGTTTGGGTGAAAGCAGAGATGGCTTGTACTACTTGACTCAGACAAATAAGCAATGTGCCTCTTCCAACTACAACATTTCTTCCATTTTTTCCTCAGCTAATAATGTCCATATACCTGAAAATGCAATTTGGCATTTCAGGTTAGGTCACCTGTCTAGTTCTAGAATTGCTCTTTTACACTCTCAATTCCCTTTTATTGTAAATGATTCTAGTTCTGTGTGTGACATCTGTCACTTTGCTAAACACAGAAAATTACCTTTTGTACACAGTTATCATAAAGCAATAAAATGCTTTGATTTGATTCATTTTGACATATGGGGTCCCATCTCTATTAAATCTGTTCATAATCATGCTTATTTTCTTACTGCTGTTGATGACCATTCTAGATATACTTGGATAACCCTAATGAAAAATAAATCTGAAGCTAGACTTCATGTTCAAAACTTTATTCATTTTATTAAAACCCAACATAATCACTCTGTTAAATCCATTCGTACAGACAATGGTCCTGAGTTCCTTATGCCAGATTTCTATGCCTCCAAAGGTATATTACATCAGACTAGCTGTGTTGACTCTCCCCAGCAAAATGGCAGGGTTGAGAGAAAACATCAGCAAATTCTAAACATAGGTAGGGCTCTTCTTGTTCAGTCTAATCTCCCCAAGTCTTTTTGGTGTTATGCTGTTTCCCATGCTGTATACATCATGAATAGAGTCCCTGCACCAAATTTACAAAACAAATCTCCTTATACCTTATTGTATAATACTGCCCCTGATTTTGATACTCTCAAAGTGTTTGGTTCTCTAGTTTTTGCATCTACTTTACAATCACATAGAACCAAGTTAGACCTTAGAGCTAGAAAATGTGTTTTTCTAGGATATAAATCTGGTGTGAAAGGAGTTGTACTCCTTGATCTATTAAATAATTCCATATTCTTGTCTAGGGATGTGACTCACCATGAACACATTTTTCCCTATCAGTCCTCATCTCCCAAGACTCCTTGGGAGTATCATTCCATCAGTCCTACTCCAAATGACAGTGACATTACCTTAGATAGTGACATTTCCTTAGACATTAATGCTGAGCAGTCACCATCACCACCCCACTCATCTTTATCTCCTAATATTTCAAATGACACTGTCATTTCTGATACCTCTACCTCCACACCTCCACCTACAGATCACAATGATTCTCCTCTATTACATTCCAAACCCATCAGACAAAGAAGGGCACCATTACATTTGTCTGACTATGTTTGTCACAATACATCTCCAACTTCACACGAATCTCTCACTTCAGGTACAAAGTCTAAATATCCCTTGTCTTCTTTTCATTCACTTACACTTTTGTCTCCTTCACACAAGGCATTTAGTATGTCAATCACACACTGCACTGAGCCTCAATCTTATGAGGAAGCTAGTAAGCATGAACACTGGGTAACAGCCATGAAGGAAGAATTAAATGCTTTGGCTAAAAATTGTACCTGGAAAATTGTTGAACTCCCACCTCATACTAAACCCATAGGATGTAAATGGGTTTATAAAGTCAAACACAAAGCAAATGGCCAAATAGAGAGATACAAAGCCAGATTAGTAGCCAAAGGCTACAATCAAGTAGAAGGGATTGACTATTTTGAGACCTTCTCCCCTGTGGCTAAGATTACCACTGTTAGGACTCTTTTGGCAGTAGCTGCCATAAAGAATTGGCACCTTCATCAACTGGATGTCAATAATGCTTTTCTTCATGGAGATCTTCAAGAAGATGTTTACATGAAAATACCAGATGGGGTAACTTGTGCCAAGCCTAATTCTGTTTGCAAGCTACAAAAGAGCTTGTATGGGTTGAAGCAAGCAAGTAGGAAGTGGTATGAAAAGCTGACTAATTTGCTTCTCAAAGAAGGTTACATACAATCAATTTCAGATTACTCCCTATTTACTCTCACCAAAGGAAATACTTTCACTGCACTGTTGGTATATGTAGATGACATCATTCTTGCAGGTGATTCAATTGAGGAATTTGACAGGATCAAGAATGTTCTTGATTTAGCCTTCAAAATTAAAAATCTGGGTGAGTTGAAATACTTTCTTGGGCTTGAAGTTGCTCATTCTAGACTGGGCATTACCATCTCACAGAGGAAATATTGTCTGGATCTGCTTAAGGATTCAGGATTACTTGGGTGCAAACCTGCTAGCACACCTCTTGACACATCTATAAAGTTGCACAGTGCTGCAGGCACTCCTTATGCTGATATTTCAGGTTACAGGCGCATAGTTGGGAAGTTGTTGTATTTAAACACAACTAGGCCAGACATTGCTTTTGCAACACAACAACTTAGCCAGTTCATGCATGCACCCACAAATGTTCATTTCAATGCAGCATGTAGAGTATTGAGGTATTTGAAGAACAACCCAGGCCAAGGTATTTTCTTCAGCAGAACTTCAGAAATGCAACTTATAGGTTATTCAGATGCTGATTGGGCAGGCTGTATGGATTCTAGAAAATCCATATCTGGATATTGTTTCTTCATAGGCAAATCTTTAGTGTCATGGCGTGCTAAGAAGCAAGCAACTGTGTCCAGATCATCTTCAGAAGCAGAGTACAGGGCTCTGTCTTCAGCTGCTTGTGAGTTGCAATGGCTGTTGTATCTTTTTGCAGATTTGAGAGTTCAGCTTACCAGAACTCCAACTCTTTACTGTGACAACCAAAGCGCAGTCCACATTGCCTCAAATCCAGTTTTTCACGAACGCACAAAACACTTGGAAATTGATTGCCATCTTGTGCGAGAGAAGGTTTTGAAGGGCACTCTAAAGCTACTACCAGTTTCAACAAGTGATCAAGTGGCAGACTTTCTCACCAAAGCATTGGCACCACCCAAATTTCATGATTTTGTCTCCAAGCTTAGCATGATCAACATCTACCATGATAAGCTTGAGGGAGGGTGTTGAGATTATAACTAGTTAATACTTTCCTTGTAATTAGATTAGCTTGCAATTACTTGTAACTAGTTAGTTGTAGTCTTGTTTAGTAGTAGCTTGTATATGAGAATATAAATACTTTGTAACACACACTTTACAAATTAATCAATCATAATATTTTTTCCTTCTTTCATCTTCATTCCTTCTTTTTCCCTCCTCTGTAACTGAATCCTAACTAACTCAACAACCAGGAGCAGAGTTCTAATATGCATGCTACTGCATCGCTGACGTACACGTTTCCTAAGAAGGGGATTTGTGAGCCTCCTGATGCATACCACCAGATTTTGTATGTTGCCATTGCTATGAAGCATGGTCCTGAGAAGACTGAGATGAGCTTCAAAGATCTCTGTACCCAACAACAAACACACAATTAGAAAATAATTAATTAAGATAATATAATTTTAGAGAGTAATTCAAATTTTTCAACGTAAATTTTTATTGTTTGAATGATAAATTTGAGGTAAATTTTTAGGTATATTAAAGTTTGGTTAGATACTGATGCTCTTTAGGTAAAACTCTTATAAAATTTGATTATATGTTTAAGAGAAATATTAACATGTACTCTGATTTAAATACTTTTTTAAATAAGATATTTTATAAGATATTTTTTTCAAAATTAAATTTAAGGAATATTAATACCAACTAAAAAGTAAAATTTCATTCTAAAAATTCTAAGAATGTAAAATTTCTTTCTTACTCTATATATAATGTGAATTGCAAGATAATCTTTATAATTCTTTCAAATTAAGTAAATTAGTTCCTATATGTTTCAAAATCTTAGAAATTACTCCATATTTATTTTTTGAATTTTACAAATTAGTTCCTATATTTTTCAATAAGTTTTAAACTACTCCTATTTTTTCCTATTTTGAAATTGGTCACCACCTTTTCAAAATTTCAAATTAGACAAAAATGTTTCAAAACTTTTAAAAATTATAAAAAAGAGTTCAACAAGTTTTAAGAATGAAGAATGTTATTATCTAAACAAAAAATTCAAAACTTTTAAAATAAACAGTTCAACAAATTTTAAGAATGAAAAATGTTATTAACTAAACAAAAAATTTAGAAATAAAGAGAATTCAATTCATTATCTAATTCCCCTAAAATTTCACCACATTATATAACACCACTCAAATGTATCAATTTGAGAAAATGTGTGTGTTGCGTAGCCAACTAGCCATGATTTTCTTCCTATTTGTATTTATTTATTTTTTTTCAAAAAAATTACTGTATGAATTATTAATTTCTACTAAAAGATTGACCAATTTTGATACATTGTTTATTGGATCAAAGTAGTTAGTTAATGGATGTACATCCTTATGGTTCTAGTTGATTCTATGAATAAAGTATAAACAAACAGTACCACTCTTTTTCCTCTCTTTGCCAGTTGTAATCACAGATTGTTCTACTACTGTCCATGACTTTGATAGTTTAATTTTTATTATGCACAAAAATGTAACTTTTTTTTATTCCTCTTTCAGCTAATCATGCTAACAAGTGCGAATAAATGGGGTGTCTGAGACTCTGCATATATTACATAATATATCTAACAACTGAGTTAAGCTTGCGGATATGGTGTATTTGATTACATAATTACACTTGACAATCTAAATATGTTCTTCAATCTAAACAAAACCCAATTTCATCGAAAAAAAAAACAGAGAAACATTTTGTAACACAAAAAAAAAAAAAAAAACAGAGAAACAGAGCAAGTTCAAGAGGTAGATAGAAGAAAACTCACATTGAGCTGTGCCATATAGTTCATTCTAACAGTTTCACTTTCATCACAAAGCTTATCAAGAAACAAGAACCTCCTTAACCCATACTTCTTCACAAACGACGACAAACACAAAAACGACAACACCGCAACAGAACTCAAAGAAATCTGAACAACAGCATCATACGGCCTCGAATGTCTCGCATCACAATCATCACACGCGAGAAAAAAGTGCGACAAAGAAGGAACAGCCAACGCGAAAACGAAGAAAACGAACCATGAGAGTGTTGTGGTGATTGCGTTTGATTGATCGACACACATCCATCGGAGATACGATCGGAAAGTGTGGAGTTCGTCGTTTACGTGTGAAACGCTGCGGTTGAATTTGTTTCTGTTGTTGTTGTTGTTGGTGTTTGTTTTTGGTAGTAGTGATTCTTCTGCGAATTTGATTTTTGAAGGGGTGGAGGTTTCGTTCATGGTGAGAATTGGTTTTGATGATGGAGATGAAATGGAAGATTTTGATTTGTGGTGTGTGTTTGTGTTATGGTTGTGTTTGGGTATAAATAGGTTGGCCTAAATTTGAAAAATAAATATGTATTTGATAGTGTTGAAAACTTATAATAAAATTTGAATGCCAAACAATGATTTATTTGAATAAAGTATAATAAAATTTGAACTAATGTTAAATAATTTTATTTGCGAATAATTACATATGCAATAATAAAATGAGAGACAAATTGTTGAAGATTGTTTGATCATATACACATAAAATATGTATTTGATAGTGTTGAAAACTTAAAAATATGCAACAATTTCAAAATATAAAGACACTAGAGAATTAAAATTTATAAATATTTAGGTGTTTTCAATTTTTTTTTTAAATGACATAGTTTTTGTGTTCTCCAATTTTTTTACTATGTGATAATTATATCATTTTATAACTTTGTCAAAAAAACCATTATTTTATTATTTTTATTATTTTAGTATAATTAAAAAATGTTCGATTATGGTAACACATTGACATCCCAACTATGTTATATTTGCCTTCCATTACATATTGTGAATATCAATAAATGTATAAAGTAAAAATATGCACTCAAAATGTAACAAGCATTATTAATATGAAAAAGGAAAAACAGGGGCATAAACAAAACCCACCAAAACAAGATTAATGGAAATGATAAGAAGGTAAACCAATCATGTCTCTAAAAAAACCTTCTCTAGAACATTTGTAAGTGATTTATCAAACTAAATCGTCAACAAAGAAGCCATTATTGACTAGTTATCCGATCATGTATTTTCCTCTCTATAAATATAAGAAAATCTAAAACGGAAATTTCTAATGATATGAAGACAATTCTTCCATTTGAACTTAAGCTTTCAAGAAATCGAATTCATATAGTAAAAACTTGAACTATGAAGAGGGAGTCGCACTCAAACCATAATTTTATCCAACCCATGACATGAACAAATTCAATAGCATAAATAGCTGCACAAATATCAACATAAAAAAAATTGCAAACATCAACAATGACCGAAAACGTGAGCGACACTTACATCCATTAATTTTAGACTATTTAATTTTAGTCAATTATTATTGACATCAACAATTATGCAGGTTATCATACAAATTTTCAAGAACTTGGATTATTGTGTTACCTCTTCACGTATAGGCTCAGGCTACGGTGAGAGACCAAAGCAGGTCTCTCACCGTGCAAATGAGTTTTTCACCGTTAGATTCATTAATAAAATCACCAAATTGATTTTTTACCGTAGGATTTTTTCACGATCTGACCGCACAATAATTTATTAATATATCTAACGGTTTAAAACTCATTTGCACGGTGAGAGACCTGTTTTGGTCTCTCACCGTAGCCTTCACCTCAAGTATATCATTTTTTTTTATAACATCATATTATTTTAACGTAATTGTCTTTGCTATTGGCTTTTTTTTTATTACAAATCAAATCTTATTGGCTGACAAGCAGGATACATGTTTTTTGTATACTTTCTTCCATCAATAATCGCCGCAATCTCATATGTTTTTAGTAGTGGAAATTAGAAAATACACAAGATACCAGCCAGCTATAGTTGTGGGACCATCACATGGGAGTAGTCAGGTAAGAAAAAAAGGAACCAATGCAACGAATCCACTTGGATACCACCAACATTAATACGTGTAATTAGCAGCTGAAAGCACCTGCATTATTTTCTTTTGTGTACAAATAATGAAGTCACAAGCAATAAACAAAGGCAATGAACATGAAAACATGGATCAATTTCATTTGTAAGATTTGGTTATTTTGGAACCATTTCATTATTCCAAATCATTTTTAATTACAAATGATTAGTAGCCAAACTGCAAGGTGCCAATTGAGATTTGAGAGACGCGTTGCAATGGTTAGATGGGTTGTTTGAAAGTTGTTGTTATTCAGATCCAATGACATAGATTGCCAGCTAGTAAACTTTATCATATGCTTAAGATTCACTAAGTTTTTAACATTTTCCTATCAAGTATATAGAGAAGAAAAAACAAAATGAAATTAACGGAACCTAGTGCTACACCAAATCTAGATTCTGGGATTATGATTGGGGAGGGTGGCTCACTTCTAGGTTAAACTATAGATCCATTGGTTAGTCTTTTGCCATGTGGATATATATTCTTTTGTCGAAAGTAACGTGGGTTACTAACATAATAACATGTTTACTAGTATTGTAACAACTCAGTGCAACTACTCTAGATGGTACTCCATCCGATCCTAAATATAAAAGAAGAAACTTTTTTTTAGGTTTATTGAATTATTAATGTATTTGAACAAGGGGTGTTCGTGGTGCGGTTTGGTTCGGTTTTGAGGCTAAAAGTTATTCGAACTACAAGATAAAAAAACATGCGGTTTTGTTTGGTTCGGTTGACTTTTAAAATGAAAACCGAACCAAACCAATGCGGTTTGGATTGGTTCGGTTGTTGTGGTTTTTTGCGAGACAATACAATTTTTTTATTTCAAAGTTGAAATCAAGTTAAAAGTTATAAACAACCTATTTTTAACAATGTTTCAAATTTGATCCAACATTACAATTTTATTTTCATTCTCCCATCAACATAGACCAAATTAAAAACATGGACCAAAAAACAATTCTCTTCGGTAAGAAATGCAAAAGTCTAAGATTTTATCATTCTCTAAAACTTTACATTGAGTTTCTATTCAAGATATATCTAACATAAACATATATGCAAAAGTTCAAGTATAATTAAATTAAAGCACATAAATGCAATTTTAAAATCAAAAGCATAGAAAAAAACTTAACAAGAGGAACAATATGTCTTAGTAAAAAAAATGTCATTCTATAAAATTTCTCATTGAATTTCTATGAGTACTAGGTTTGTGACCTAAGTTTAATTAATGTTTCTTTTATGTTGCGGTTTGATTCGGTTGCTATAATAAAAACCGCAAACCAAACCAAACCAAACCATGCGGTTGAGTAAAAATATGATCTGAATACATCCGAACCAAATGCGGTTTTTGCGATTTTCGGTTTGGGTTGGTTCGGTTTGCGGTTTTTCTATTGGGTTGGTTCGGTTTTGAACACCCCTAATCTGAACTATAAAAACATTATTTATTCAATGAACCTGAAAAAAAAATTCTCTTATATTTAGAACTGGAGAGAGTAACATATTTTAAATAATTGGTTAATTATGTTTAGATCTAGATCCGTTTGGTTTAACGAAAGGGGAGAGAGCTGAGAGATTTTAATCAAAGTGAGTGGAAGATATGATACGATATAAAAGGAGGGAGATTTTAACATATTATGTGTTTGCTTCGATCGAGAGATGAGAAATATTTGAATAGAGAGAATGTATAAAATTATATTTTACACCATAATATTTAAGATCGTATTAAATAAAATACATATTTAAGTGCAATTATGAAATACATATTCCTTCCGCTCCAAATCTACTCGCTCTTAAAGGGAGGGAAAATTGGTTTAGAAGACCAACAATGAATGGTCTAAGAGCACCTTTAATAGTGAATTTTATCAATATTTATTCGATAGGTTCTATTGTGTCGCATCATGTTGAAACAACTCACTTATTTTTTTACTTTAACTGTGAACACTAAAAATCTCATTGGGTCCCATAGCTTTAACTTACATATTAATATTTTATTTATATTTTAACTTATTGTAACTTAAGCACGACATTTTATTTAACTGGTTCCGACAAAGTAAGGTTACTTCAGAAAGTAATGATAATTCCATTGTGGCGGACTCAAGTGGAAGAATGAACAAAACGTTTGAAAAGCAAGCATTACACGCCGGTAGATACCAAGAAAAACCAAGCGATGAAGTTTCTATAAGTGATATAGGAATTTGTGCACCTTAAGCGAGTGGTCAGATGTTCGATCATAGATTCTTATGTTTGGAGAAAATTTGACTCGGAGATGAGAACCCACTTTGTGTGTTCTACAATTTTTTCGATAGAGATTAGTCATCGATAAATTGCGTTGGAAACTCCGTACTTATAACATAGTAACCGAACAAAAATTGATTTGAGAGACTTTGCTACCTTCCCCTTCAAATAATTGAACCAAACAACTCAAATTAAAATAATACATCTCTCTTCCCCTCCCATGCATTTCACTTCAACCAAACTCAACCAATATTACAAAGTGTGAAAACTAAGTAATATTATTAAGGGAAATATTAATGAGTGTCCCCGAGACACTCTATAAGACCTTTAAATTGTAATTTTTTTTTTGAAAATTTGTGTAATCAATACATTGAAAATTGAAATATTTGATTTCTTTATAAAATAATTTCTTCTTTTGTAATCCTTAAAGAGTATCTCGGGACACTCGTTAGCAAGACGCTATTATTATTCATCTTTGATCACTATATATTAAGTAAGATTTATACATATATCCATTAATTATCCAAATTATGATCAAATATATATGGCTTGTAGGTGTACATTTACACATGATTAATTAGTTGGAACACTTAATTATAATCATGAAACATTCACTGAATGTAATTAATTACTAATTTATACTACTCCGTCCCAAAATATAAGCAAAAATGAGTCAACATAAGTTGATGTATTTGGTACAAATTTTGAACCAAATATATTAACTTTTGTTGACCAATTTTTGCTTATATTTTGGGACGGAGAGAGTATTGTGTTGACCAGATACATTTGTTATTCAATGAATCTAAATTATGATTGAAGGGTGTAGTTTGTTATCAGAATTGGATGTCAAATTGTGTCAATATTATTTCATTTAAAAGAATATGTTAGATATATTAAATTAAAAATCTCAATAATAACAACCCATTGAATTTCATGACATTGGGTATAATTGCTCATCTAAATGATATTATTATCTAGTTTTCTCAGAATCAATTAAGATTCCCATTCAGTTGATATAATTATCGGATGATATCTATTCAAATTGAGTTTCAAGGTTTAGATGATGATGCCATGATGGTGATGAAAACAAAAGTGTAACTCATATTAAGAGCAAGCTCAAATAACAAAAGAGTCAAGTTTTTTTTCCTGGCTGTAACGAGTAGATTGAGAGTGAGGTTTACAAAAATGGGTAAAAAATGGTTGTCAATCAAAACTCTAGAGGAAAAGTAGAAAAATTCCCAAAAGTGACACAAACAATAAGTGCTAATAAGATATGGATGAATTCTTTAGAAGGAAGGTAGTAAAGATGATTGAAGTTGATTTAATTTGATGATGAAAATGTTGATGGAAGAGATTGGGTTGTGTTTTTTAGAACGAATAAAGATTTGATTTTTTATTTTTTATTTTAGGGTTTCTAATTTTATTGTTTTATTCAATTAAATATTAAATAATCTATTTATTTAATTAAATAATGACATGGAATTTTCTTTTCCAATCCCTATAGCCAAGTCAATGCCACATCATTATTAAGGGTGCCACATCGCTAGAATTGGTGGGGGACCAAAAATATTTGTTGACTTTTTTAATAGAGGGACCAAAAAGTTGGTTTTAAAAATAGGGGGACTAAAAGTTCACAAATAACAAAAATGCATTTAAGCCAGATAACAAAAATATTTCTGTTTTATTTTAGGCTAGAATCAAGGATAGATTTGAATTTTTATAGTTATACTTCATATTTAAAATCGAAAATTAGTTTTGCGGTACTGCTGAGGTATTTTTGTCTGTGACTTTACAAGAACACTTAGACATGAACCCGTACTCAAATTCATATCTTCAACATGGATCACAAATCACCCAACTCCCACAATATCAGGGTGGACTGAATTCTGAACAACAAGCCCCACTCACAGATATAATCTTGATGCTCGCACAAGCTACTAAAAATAGTTTTGAGGCCATTGCATGAATACAACAAGACATCGTTTGACATCAAGGAATGATCCTCAGTAAGATGGATACACAATTAAACACTCTAACAAAACAGGTTACAACATATTGCAGAGAGAAATCCACAGAAGATCAAGAGCAGACTAGCATGGCCGTTGAACTGAAGAGCAAGAAGAAACTTACTCCCTTAGAAGATAAAAAGAAAAAGAGTCCAGCTAGTCCTGCAGAGGTGAATCAAGAGGAGCAGCCAAGGGAAGAAGAAAATGACAATATACCCATCACGGAACCAATAGAAGAGAACAATTCATGTACAACCACAAGGACAGTTGTAGAAGAACACAACCATCCAGATAATACCTCTCCCACTATTAAATTGCCGTATCCTTTTCTTAAGAAACAAACTGAACGTGATGAGCAGTTTAAGAAATTTATTTAACTCCTCACGAGTTTACAAATAAATATCTCCTTGGCTGAGGCACTAGAAAAGATGCCTATGTATGCTAAATTCATGAAAGAATAACTAACAAGGAAAAGAAAATTTCCAAAAGGTGAAACTGTAGCGCAATCTTCCAAAAGAGAGTGCCACAAAAAAAGAATGACCATGGAAGCTTTACTATCCCTTGTTCCATAGGAAAGTTATCCATAGGAAAAGCACTTTGCAATTTAGGTGCTAGCAATAATCTTATGCCTTAATCTATGGTAAAAAAATTAGACGGGGTAACGATAAAGCCTACTAAAATGAGATTGTTGATAGCCGACCGTTTCATAGCTTACCCTTATGGGATGATTGAAGATGTTCTAATCAAAGTGGGCAAATTCATCTCCCCGGTCGATTTTGTCGTCCGTGACATGGAGGAAGACCAAGAATGTCCACTCCTCCTTGGGCGGCCTTTCTTCGCAACAGGACGGGCCATGATAGATATAGAATCCGGAGAGTTATTGTTATGTGTCCAAAATGAGGAGGTTAGATTTAATGTCTTTAACGCCATGAGTTTCCCTAGTGAGGATGAAACACATCAAGTAGAATCCATAGAAGAACTCCTCAATGAGTTACTCAGGCTAAATATCGTTCAGATTCTTTCGAGAAAGAAATTATGAACTCAAGAACTCTGAATGAGGAAGACGATTTGGACCTAGAAGCCAAGGAAGCCTTAACTCAAATGGAGCTGCAACCAGCTGAAGAGAAAGCTCTTCCCCAAGAAGAATTAGGAGAAAAAGAGGAAAAAGACCAAGTAGAACCCGAGTTGAAGGAGTTAGCCCCTCATCTTAAGTATGTGTTTTTAGGAGAAGGAAAAATGTATCCAGCTATAGTTAGTAGCTCCTTAACTAAAGACCAAGAAGAAGGACTACTTAGGATTCTAACTAATAAAAAAAAAGGCCTTATGATGAAGTATTTCAAATCTAAATGGAATAAGTTCAACTCTTTGTATGCATAAGATCAAATTAGATGAAGAGTATAAACCGGTAGTTCAATCGTAAAGGCGGCTCAACCCAACCATGAAAGAGGTAGTAAAGAAAGAAGTGTTGAAACTCTTAGATGCTGGAATGATTTACCCCATTTCAGACAGTTCTTAGGTAAGTCTTGTTCATTTTATACCAAAGAAAGGAGGGATGACAATTATTAAGAATGATAAAAACGAGTTAATCCCAACTAGGACAGTGATCGGTTGGAGAATGTGTATTGATTACCGTAGACTAATTCTAGCAACTAGGAAAGATCACTTCCCCCTACCATTCATGGATCATATGTTGTAAAGGCTAGCAGGACAAACCTTCTACTGTTTCTTGGATGGGTACTCCGGGTACAAGCAAATTGCAGTGGATCCCGTGGATCAAGAAAAGACCGCTTTCACTTGCCCTTTCGGGGTGTTTGCTTACCGAAGGATACCCTTCGGATTATGCAATGCTCCTGCTACTTTTCAAAGGTGTATGTTCTCTAGTTTCTCTGATATGATGGAAAATTCCATATAAGTTTTTATGGATGATTTCTCTGTTTTTGGTAAGTCTTATAAAAAATGCTTAAGCAATCTAGATTTTGTTTTAAAAAGATGCATAGAATCCAATTTCGTTTTAAATTGGGAAAAATGTCATTTTATGGTAACTGAGGGCATTTTCCTTGGACACAAAATCTCCTCTAAAGGGATTGAGGTTGATCAAGCCAAACTAGAAGTCATGGAGAAATTGCCACCTCCATCTAATGTTAAAGGTATTAGAAGTTTCCTTGGCCATGTCGGGTTTTACCATTGCTTTATTAAGGATTTTTCCAAAATATCTAAACCCCTTTGTAATTTGCTTGTTAAAGAAAAGAAATTTAATTTTGACGGCAATTGTTTGAAAGCTTTTCAAGCATTGAAGGAAAAGTTAATCAACGCACCTATTATAATAGCACCAGATTGGGATATACCTTCTGAACTTATGTGTGATGCTAGTGATTATGCGGTATGAGCAGCTTTAGGTCAAGGAAAGAATAAATTCTTTCATGCAATTTACTATGCCAGCAAAGTCTTGAATGAAAATCACGTTAATTATGCAACAACAGAAAAAGAGTTGCCAACAGTCGTATTTGCATTAGAAAAGTTTCATTCATACTTACTAGGATCAAAAGCGATTGTTTTTATGAACCATGCTGCTCTTAAATATTTACTAACGAAAGGGGAGTTAAAACTCCGACTGCTTAGGTGGATTCTTTTGTTGCAAGAATTTGATTTAGTAATAAAAGATAAGAAGGGGGTAGAAAATGTTGTTGTTGATCATCTTTCTAGGTTAGAAAATCAATTGGTGACCAACAAGGAGAGGGACATAGTCGAAGAATTTCCAGATGAACACCTGTTCGTAGTTTTACAAAGACCATGGTTCACAGATATGGCAAATTTCAAAGCAAGCAAAAGATTACCAGATGGCCTAACTTGGCAACAAAAACAAAAGTTTTACAAAGATGTCAACAAATACATTTTGGATGATCCCTATCTCTTCAAAATCGGAAACGACGGACTCTTGCGAAGATGTGAGGAGGGAAATAAAAGCAAGGGATATCTTATGGCATTGTCACAGTTCTTCATTTGGAGGAAATCACAACAAAGATATGACAGTTGCTAAAATTTTGCAAAGTGGTTTCTTTTGACCAACAATATGCAAGGGTTGATGGCACTTTGTGTTGAGATACAATGAATGTCAGAAAACAGTAGGAATCGCAAAAAGAAATGAGATGCCTCTAAATGGAATCCTAGAAGTGGAGCCATTTGATTGTTAGGGAATAGACTTTATGGGTCCATTCCCAAATTCTCATAATAATCAATATATTTTAGTATGTGTTGATTATGTCACTAAATGGGTTGAAGTGGAAGCTTCACCCTATAATGACACTAAAACTGTAACTGATTTTTTGAAAAAGAATATTTTTTCTAGGTTTGGAGTTCCAAGGATTCTTATCAGTGATAGAGGTGCACATTTTTACAAAAAAGTATTGGCTAAAATGTTAGCTAAATACAATGTCAAGCATAAGGTTGCAACATCTTATCACCCACAAACGAGTGGACAAGTTGAAGTCTCTAATAGGCAGATCAAGCAGATCCTAGAGAAAACAGTAAATAACTCTAGGAAGGATTGGTCTACAAAATTGGATGACGCCTTATGGGCATACATGACCGCTTTCAAAACTCATTTAAAATTATCTTCTTATCAATTAGTTTATGGAAAAGCTTGTTATTTACCTGTAAAGCTTGAACATAAGGCCTTTTGGGCTACCAAATTGTTGAATTTTGATTAGATGCAACAGGTAAAAAAAGGCTTCTGCAATTGCATGAATTAGAAAAAATAAGGTTGAATGCTTATGAAAATGCAGCTATATTCAAGGAAAGGACAAAAAAGTATCATGATCAACAGCTAGTCAGGAAGCAGTTTCATGCAGGACAAAACGTGTTGCTATTCAACTCCCAATTACGGTTGTTTCCAGGAAAATTAAGATCAAAATGAACAGGACCATTTAAGGCTGTAGAAGCATTTCCTAATGGAGCAGTAGAGTTAAGAGAACCTAGAGAGCAACAACACTTTTAAGGTTAATGGACAAAGATTGAAGGTATATCTAGAGAACATACAAAGAGAGGATTCTGAAGAAGAAAGAAGTGTGGTTTATTTACAAGATTTAAACATGGAACCTGAAGGTTTGGGGTTCCCAAACTCAACTTATACACATGCGTCAAGCTCGAGACACTAAATAAGTTCTTAATGGGAGGCAACCCATCTTTTTATTTTTCTAGTAATTTTAAATTTCAATCATTTTACATAGCCACTCTATCTCATAATTCTTTTCTTTTACTGTTGCTAACTCGTGACTAGGCTCATTGTTTTTATATGAATTGAATAACTTTCCCTTTCAAAAAAAATAAATTGTTTTAGTCTTAAAGAATTGTTCCAAACATTGTGAGCAGAGGGCTAGCTTATTTCCAAAGTTCAAGAGCACGATAACCATTGGAGCTTGTTGCGGAAGATACTCAGAAAAAGTCACCACTACAATTTTGTATAGCATAACCGGTGAGATTTTGAGCCAAATATATTCCAATATGTTTCTACTTTTTTCCTTCATTATGAGTGTTCCATGTTAAATTTCTATTTTTGCTCAAAATTTTGGTCGTTTTCTACGGACTATCGGTTGTATTGTCATACACACGAGAATTTGTTTTTGGTAACTAGAGCCTTTTTCAAGCCACCTGTAGTACCCTAATTTTGTCCTAAGCATTTTAAAACAAAAAAATCAAAAAAAATCAAAGAGGGGAAAAAGTCAAAAGTCAACAAAAGTCAACAGAAAAGTCAACATTTCAAAAATGCTGACTTCGCACTGCGAAAGTCACTTCGCACTGCGAAGTCTGCGATTTTTCTGCAGATTTTTGGTTTCTTTGATTTAATACCAGAATTTGTTGCATATCATTTCCATAATTATTTTAAGTAGCATTCATGGCTAATTGGGTCAAGCAAAACCAGGATTGAAGGACTTGCCATTAATGCCAAGGTTGGAAGCTTTTTCTTCCAACCTAGCATGTGACAAGCAAGTGGGCTTGCCCTTGGGCAGCTCTAGTCCCTCCCATGTGACCTGCTAACCACCACAAGGTTGCCAGCCACCTGCTTGAGGACTTTCCTCCTGCTTGCTCCCCCAAAAACCAGTCAAACCAGCTGGATTTTTCACTTGAAAAGCCATGATTGCCTACTCTGTTTTTGCAGCAGCTTTTCACCTCTCACACCAGCCAATTATAGCCTTTTTCATCCCTCAATCTCTGCACATTCCAGTGCACGTTTTTATTGACCAACCATTGAGATTGCAAGGATTGATCCCCAAGCATTAGCCAATTGCAATTCAGCTTTGTTCTTCATCATTACCTTCTAGAATTGGTTGAATTTGTGGCTGAAGTCAGGCTGAATCTTGCCCCTTGGTACAAGGCAAGGTTGCCTCTATCCATTAGCATTTAATGCAAAAGGATCCAGCTTGATCTTAGCCACAAAATCAGCTGAATTTTAGGATTTTGTAATGATGAAAAAGATTTGGTTTTGGCCTATAAATAGAAGGCAATGCCCAAGGATTCAGAAAGAAAACACAGCATTTTCAAGAGCAGAAACTCTACTCATTTTAGCCTACAAATCTCCACAAACAACCAGAAAAAATCAATCCAATACAAAGCTTTACCAAAGTTCAAAGTTCATCACCAAAACCAAAAACCTTTGTGAAAGCCTTCAACCAAATCAAATCAAGTGCAGCTGGAGCTTTGCTAAGGAGTTCTGTAAGTTTCTAAGGCTTTATATTGCATTTACAATTGTGTTTGCATAGCTATTTTGGTTCAAAACCATTTGTTTCTAAAAAACCCCTTTTGAATTTCAAAGAAATCCCAAGGTTTTCAAAACATCAAAACTGGTTTGTCCAGCCTTTTTCACCCCAAAAACTCAAAGTTTTTCACCCATCTATAAGGTCCTGAGTGTGTTCAGAAGTTGTTTCTGAACAAAAGTTCAGAAACAGCTTCTGAACCCAAAATTTCGCATGCTTCGCAGTGCGAAGTCATGGTCGCAGTGCGACCATGACAGAACTCAGAATCTGAGTTTTTGTGTCAAAATGACCAATTTTTGAGGTTCTAGCCCCAGAGCTCAGAACCTAAGAGTTTTTAAACCCATGTCTTTCAAACCATAACAAGGATTTTGCATAATTTTGACAAAATCACAAGTTCGTATGACCATTATGTGGATAACTTGTAAAACAAGTTATGTTCCCAAACTTTCAAACAAGCATGAACAAACAAGTTATGTTCATCATTTCAATCAAAACTTGAACAATAAACATTGTTCCTGATTTTCAAAACTCAAGCAATGAACATACACCAATTTTGTTCGCTTTTCAAAACCGTTCGCAAAACGAGCCGAACTTGTGCGTTTTCTAGCAAAATTTGCTAAACCTTCCCATTTTGGGTTTTCAAACCAAATGTTTTGACATACCTTGGGATTTCTAAAGGATTCAACCCAAAAACATGAATGAAAAAGGGATGGTGTGACGTATGTCTCTCCATCGCCCCGATTGTACGAATGCGTGACGTATGTCTCGTCGCTCGGACAATCGTCATTCCCTTTTTTTTCAATATGTACAACCCTAACCAAACCAAAGCTTGGCCCCTTGTGGTCAATCCAAACCTTTTGGTCCCCCGTTGGCCATTAGACTCAACCCCTCGACTCGTTTGAGTCCACTCGGTCAATGTTCGACTCGTCCGAGTCCATTGTACCCGTTCTTGATCTCAGTGGATCAATCGAACAATCGCCCGACTCTTCGGAGTCCACTCGGTCAATGATTGACTCGTATGAGTCCATTGCACCTCTCTTGGTCCCATAGCGACCAATTAACCCTTTACCCTAACGGACGTACCTTTTAACAATTCTAATGTGATTCACGAACAAACGCTTAATAAGTCTCCAAGCGCGAGCATACAAGCTACGTTTCAATCGCAAGAATTCGGTTAAAACATCGCCCATTTAAAATCAACCAACACATGTACGTTTTTCTACCAAAGAACTACGTACGCTTTGAGTTCTCCGACTACCGGGAGATACGTAGGAGCAAGATCGACATCTTGTCAAGCGCAATAATAAAAAACTTTTTTTTCTTTCTTTCTTTTGTTTTTATCTCTTTTCCCCCCTTTATTATGTTTTTAACATAAATGAACATGCACGCAAAATATTAAAAAAACAATTCAAGCTTTAACCAAATAGAAGGTTCCCGTTGAGTACAACGGACGTGAGGGGTGCTAATACCTTCCCCTTGCGTAACCGACTCCCGAACCCGACAATGGTTGCGATGACCTAATCCTTATCCTCATCGTCAAAAGGGTTTTATTATCGTTTCCCTTTACAACAAAAAAAAACTTAAGGGTTTATCAACGTTCCCTTTACACAAAAACTTTGGTGGCGGCTTCACAAAGGCCCTCCGAGCGTTCGAGGACGTCCTCGGAGGATTTGCGCGTCTTTTTCCCGAGGAAAAAAACGAGGTGCGCACAGCTGGCGACTTCACTGGGGACCCTGTTCCCACTAGTGAGTCAAGCCTAACCTATTTGGTTTAAAGCCAATTGTTTTATTTTCTTTGCGTGCCATGTTTATTTATACATGTTATATTTATGCTTTATGTTTATATTTGCTTTATCTGCTTTATATTCATATCATATATATCAAATGCGGGGGTTACTTGAGCGATGTTACTCCACATTGTTCGGGTTAATGCCGGACGTGTGAGGCTCTCTACCCGAGCTTGAGAAAAAAACTAAGTTAGAAGGAGGTTGTGTGCGGAAGCCCGCGTTGACGTATGTCCGTGAGGTAGGATGTCCAACCCCGCTTAGATGAGATTTTCACGTGGAATTAATTGAAGTCATGTCGACGTATGTCCATAGACAACCCTAATTCCATGTGAGGTCTATGACTCTAAGGACCTCTTCTTAGGAGATTTCACAATTTAGAGCCCACATGTGAGGATGGGGGGATTTCCGAACCTCCACATATCATTCATTCGCTTTCGCTCATGTTTATACATTATGTTAGCAGGGGCAATCAACCTTTATTTGTCTATTACTTGTTTATGCATAAATCATAATTGGGAATATGAATGGCCAATGTGTTGAGGGGTAGCAAAATTTTCAAAAAAAATTCAAGTACTTCGCAGTGCGAAGGTACTTCGCAGTGCGAAGTACGCGAATTTTGTCAGCCCAGCTGACCCTTCATTTACTCCCTCTCAACCACTTTTTTCCACTATCTTTTTTTTCCCACTATCTGTTTATCTTCTTTCCTTTAACTAAAAAAAGAAGCACATTATTGCCATAACTAAAAAAAAAGGAGCTCCAAAATTTTCTAAAAAAAAAAAGGGGGAATCATACCCATTTTTGTTAATCCTCCCTTTCTTCTTCATTTAAACTGTATTTCTCCCTCCAGAATCAGCAACAAGGTACGATTTTCTGTTCTTCCTCCTCTGTTTATCTCTAAACGCATTACAACTATTTGGGTTTTAGGGTTTCTAATTTTGAAATTCTCATTTTTGAGTTTAAGTTCATAATAAGCTGCATTTAGTCCTTAGTTTGCTGTATTAAGTTAAGATTTAGCAAGCATGCCTCATGGGTATCTAAACACAAGCCTGTTTCTTTCAAATTCCCATTTTGTTTTTGAAAACCCATTTACGAAATTTGAAAAAAAGAGGCTGTTAAGTTGTTTTTTCTGATACCCAGTCATTGATTCTGAGTTTGTTGCACGCATTGTATGTTAGAAGCTTAAACCCAGAGGTGTAGGTGCAGATTTCTGGGGTTTGCTGTCATGGTCGCAGAGCCAAGTTCAACTTCGCACTGCGACCGTTTCTGGGCAACCCAAAAATTTTCGAGCACCTTCGCACTGCGAACCTACCTTCGCAGTGCGACTGTAGCAGGAACAGAACCTGTGTTTTTCCCATTTTTTCCCTCCAATTCCATTCATTTCACCTCACATCACTTTTAATCACTTGCAATCATACTGACTTTGCCCTTTTCCTTGCAGATGGCACCAAGACCAGTAGGAAAACGCTCAAGGGGTGAGGCATCCGGATCGAGACCACAAGGGGGTTTTGATGCCTCACGCTTCCTAAGTCTTCGGAACCAGGAGAGATATGAAGAGCTTCTTGGCAGGACCTTCTGGCCGGAGAGGCAATTCATCATAAGTGACAGGGGCACTTGGAGAGAGTTGGCCCGGTTGATAAACCACCGCCGGTGGGGAGTTTTGGTAAACCCTCCCCTTAACCTCAACTACGATATAATCCGGGAATTCTACGCAAATGCCATTCCCGTGGATCCAGAGGGAGAGTTTACGTATCAGACCATGGTGCGTGGTCGGGTCATTAGATTCGATCGCGACGCCATCAACACCTACCTCCGAGACCCTTTCCAATTGGAAAATGATGAGCTGTGTGCTTTCCATAAGCACCAGAATCGTGGTAATTGGAACCACGATCTCTACGCTCAAACCATTTTCCAATCCGGAAAAAGTTATGAGCTTAATGCTGCAGGGCAGCCTACCAAGGCCCTCAGGGGCAACCTCACCACCTATGCCCAGGTCATTTTCCACCTCATCGTCCACAACATAAAACCCAAAAGCCATACCTCCTCCACCACCATGGATGTCACCCCCCTTATCTACTATATCCTCACCGGTAAGCAAGTAGATGTGGCCAGGGCCATTTGCCAGGAGATTAAGATAGTGGTCGAGAGTGGCATCAAGCCACCGGCCAAGAAGATGTGCCCACTTGCTTTCCCGGGTCTTATCATGGGACTCTGCCGGGAAGCCCGAGTAGCCATTCCTCCCCAGGTGTCCGAAACCATTAAGAACCCCATTACGGACGAGTACATCTCTAGGCACTGCACGGGACGGAGAGCGAGGGCACAGCAGCCACGGCCTAGGCCTCCACCAGCATCAGGGGATTGTCGCACTTGCACTTTCATATTGGAGCAGAATGCTTCCTCCCATCGATACATGACTATGATGCATGATTCCATGTATCGTCTTCAGAGGCAGTTAGGAAGGCCGACGGATCCTGATGATCAGATACCGACACCCCAGATGTTCGCGGCTCATGGTCGTTGGCCCGGGGATAGGCCAGAGCATGCAGAGGCTGGAGGCAGTGGTACAGCGGCAGGAGGCCAGGGAGGAGGTGATGAGGAGGATGAGGACGAGGAGGACGAGGATGAGGAGACCGAGGATGATGAGGCTTTCACTCCTTGAGTGACCTTTTTTATGATTTCTCATATTTTGTTGTTCATGTTTATGTCATTTTTTCTCGTACACTTTTAGAGTTTCCTTTTGTTTGGTACTTTGTAGCTATATTGATACCCTTGCTTTATTATTCAAGTACTTTTTGCTCTTATTACCTAGCGTTTGCATCATAATCATGCCTATTTATTTTTAATATGTGTGAATGTTGAAATTTTTTTATCTATCATTAGTAATGCGAATTCGACAAAACTTTCCGCAGCAGATTAAGCCAAAGTTTTAACCATAAAAGAATGGTAGTGATAAATATGATTAATTTTCGCAAAGCTAAAATGCATGTTTCCTATTTCTCTCCATGATTTAAACTTGAAAGGGAAATGTATATTCCATACCAAATTATACTATACAATTCACGTTATTTAATATGTTTGTTCTATGAATCATTTAGAACCAGCCAGATGTGAGGAATCCCCAAAGTTATCATAATACATACGCAGGAGATCGACATTTTTGTTTAACTCGATCTTTTTATGTTAAATCTGAATTTTGTTTTTTTTAATTACATAAAAGTATTGACATGATCAGGGCATTTGTTTGAAATCGAGAGAAAACAATCAACCACAAACAGCCCACCCTGTGAGAAGTGAGTATTTGTTAAACCCCTTCGAGCCTAACAAATCAGAATTTTTAACTATGAACTGCCAACTTTCATAAGCTCAACTGCTTAATGAGATTGCCGGAGTTTGTAAAAAAAAAAAAATATTTTCAGTTCATAGCTAAAACATCACTGAATTCTGATAATTTCCTTTCGATTTTTGAACCCTTAAAACATCATGATTAATGTCCCTTGCCAAGAGAGGAGGGAGCATTCAAATAGGGTATCATACTGAAACAAGTTGGGAAAAAGGGGAGGGATGTGAAAGTCGAGCAACGTTTGAATTTCTTAATTGATCTTGACGACCAAAAGAAAAAGAAGGAAAGAAAAGTAAAGCAAACAAAGGAAAAGAAAAAAAGAAAAAAAGAAAAGAAGACCGATAAAATCCAAGAGTTGTCGAGATCAAGGAGAAAAGCATTTGTGAATCACCAAAATTATGATTTGAACAAAGAAAGGGGTAAGTTAGAAAGAATGTTCCCTCTTGCTTGGCCATTTGAATTCAATTTCCCCACATATGACATTTCTTTTGTAGCCCAGCCAAATTACAACCCTTAAAGACCTTTTGATCAATGCTTTCATGTTTTAAGAAGCAATAATTGGATGGACATATAACTCGATCGGAATGTTAGCAAAATTGCCGGATGAGTGTTCATAACCCCACACCATTGATATTCAATTTGTTTATTTACTTAAATGAGTGATAGGTTGGTTCATTAACAAGCATGTTATTAATTTGAACTGTACGATATGATTTTTTGTGTGGTGTTTATTTCGACTTTTTTCAGTACAATCTCGGAATAATAGGAGGCATAGATTTGCATGTGCAAATTTCATATGAATCCTCCAAATCAAAAAGCCCGACCTCGCTCGGCAACCAAAATCAAAAAGCCCGACCTCGCTCGGCAACCAAAATCAAAAAGCCCGACCTCGCTCGGCAACCAAAATCAAAAAAGCCCGACCTCGCTCGGCAACCAAAATCAAAAAGCCCGACCTCGCTCAGCAACCAAAATAAAAAAGCCCGACCTCGCTCGGCAACCAAAATCAAAAAGCCCGACCTCGCTCGACAACCAAAATCAAAAGCCCGATCTCGCTTGGCAACCAACAATAAAACCCGATTTCCATCTGCACCCGCATTTTTTTAAAAAAAAAAAAAAACCAAAACCTGATTGGTGCACAAATCATTCAAGGCTCAACCATGCTCAACACTCTCCCTGCAAATCACAAAGAGCCCAATTGCCGTTGATATTCCTCAAACACCCAGCAAAAGGCCCAATTGGCATCAGCAATCCCAAACACGATTAAAGGAACTACACCTTTGGGGAAGGTCACTTCCCCCATTAACGAAATTCTTCCCAAGCGAAGTCTTTTACTTTTGTCGAAATCCCCATCTATGATTGTGTATATATTTCCAAAACAAAAAAATTACGTGGAATCTTTTATGTTTGTTGAATAAGTAATAACGAGCACATTTTCTCTGAATTGTGAGTACTTAAAAAAAAACGTGCATCAAAATCTATCCATAGAGCAGATAAGTCTCGCAGGCCAAGCACGGTTAATTGCTAAAGGGGTTTCTGGTCACCGGTAAATCAAAAGGGAATATCCCCATCAAATCAAGAGCCTGAAGGGACAATTCAAGCAAGGCTGATTAACTGAAGCACAAGCATCCCCAGCAGAACCATCAGTTATGCTCCTCAGCAGTTTAGCACAATTTACACAACGGGTTAATAATCCCCACGAGGTATTTATTCCTTATCAATTATCGCGGTATTACCCTGTCCATATTTAAATGTATCCCCTGAGAGTTTATCCTTGTGAGGATTACCGAATGTTTATGCCGGTCCACTTTTTACCTCGCCGGCCTAATCTTGTCTCATCAAACCCCCAAGGGTTAGGAGGAGCAGAATTCCCCAGTAAGCACCCTAAACATCCAAACACCAACCAAGGCTGGATATCGATCATGCTTCCAAAATGATCCTTGTATCCCCATAAGCCAAACCTCATTGATATTCCCCAGGGAGTCTCAACCCCAAACAAAAGTCCAAATCATTATTGGCAAACCCACACAAATCTTCAGGCTTAGGCTCGAACTACACCGGTTTTGATCCCATTTGGGTATGTAGGCAAAGGACCTTGTCCTTCCAAACCGACCAACCAAAAACAAACAAACAAAGAGAGAGCCCAATTGTCATTGGCACAACCACAACCAAGACCGACTTTGCTCGGCACCCAACCAATCTCCCACACATCATGCATAACATAATTCATGCATCATGTCATTCATGCATGCATATACAAATCATTCATACACATGCATTTCATATCATGCCATGCATCCTCAACAAGGATTCTCCAGTGAGTATCACATATTCACCAACATCCATCAAACATTCAACCAGGGGCACCTATTTAGGGTAAGACCACAGCTCGTTAGGAATCAACATTCAGAAGCAGTGCCTGAATAAGATCACCTAGCTTAGGTATCGACCTCTAGAAGCAGTACCTAGAGTAGATCACCTCCCCCAGTGTATCGACCTTCAGTGTTAGCGGCTGAATAAGATCACAGCTCGTTAGGAATCAACATTCAGAAGCAGTGCCTGAATAAGATTACCTAGCTTAGGTATCGACCTCTAGAAGCAGTACCTAGAGTAGATCACCTACATCCATGTTCCCTCTCTAGAAGCAGTACCTAGAGTAGATCACCTACATCCATGTTCCCTCTCTAGAAGCAGTACCTAGAGTAGATCACCTACATCCATGTTCCCTCTCTAGAAGCAGTACCTAGAGTAGATCACCTACATCCATGTTCGACCTCTAGAAGCAGTACCTAGAGTAGATCACCTCCCTCAACGTTCCACCTCTAGAAGCAGTGCCTAGAGAAGATCACCATCCTCAGGAATCGACTTCTAGTGACAGTGCCTAGATAAGATTACCTTCATCCCCAGTGGATCTACCTCCAGTGTTAGCGGCTGGATACGATCAACCTTTTCCAACCATTGCATTTGCATTTCGCGAAGGACAAAATTCGGGTCCTTCTTTTTACTTAATTGATCTTCGCAAAGAGTTCATAAGATGCCCTCGGCACTCACGCACTCTATGCGAAGACACAATTAAGTAGGGGCAGCTGTAGTACCCTAATTTTGTCCTAAGTATTTTAAAACAAAAAAATCAAAAAAAATCAAAGAGGGGAAAAAGTCAAAAGTCAACAAAAGTCAACAGAAAAGTCAACATTTCAAAAATGCTGACTTCGCACTGCGAAAGTCACTTCGCACTCCGAAGTCTGCGATTTTTCTGCAGATTTTTGGTTTCTTTGATTTAATTCCAGAATTTGTTGCATATCATTTCCATAATTATTTTAAGTAGCATTCATGGCTAATTGGGTCAAGCAAAACCAGGATTGAAGGACTTGCCATTAATGCCAAGGTTGGAAGCTTTTTCTTCCAACCTAGCATGTGACAAGCAAGTGGGCTTGCCCTTGGGCAGCTCTAGTCCCTCCCATGTGACCTGCTAACCACCACAAGGTTGCCAGCCACCTGCTTGAGGACTTTCCTCCTGCTTGCTCCCCCAAAAACCAGTCAAACCAGCTGGATTTTTCACTTGAAAAGCCATGATTGCCTACTCTGTTTTTGCAGCAGCTTTTCACCTCTCACACCAGCCAATTATAGCCTTTTTCATCCCTCAATCTCTGCACATTCCAGTGCACGTTTTTATTGACCAACCATTGAGATTGCAAGGATTGATCCCCAAGCATTAGCCAATTGCAATTCAACTTTGTTCTTCATCATTACCTTCTAGAATTGGTTGAATTTGTGGCTGAAGTCAGGCTGAATCTTGCCCCTTGGTACAAGGCAAGGTTGCCTCTATCCATTAGCATTTAATGCAAAAGGATCCAGCTTGATCTTAGCCACAAAATCAGCTGAATTTTAGGATTTTGTAATGATGAAAAAGATTTGGTTTTGGCCTATAAATAGAAGGCAATGCCCAAGGATTCAGAAAGAAAACACAGCATTTTCAAGAGCAGAAACTCTACTCATTTTAGCCTACAAATCTCCACAAACAACCAGAAAAAATCAATCCAATACAAAGCTTTACCAAAGTTCAAAGTTCATCACCAAAACCAAAAACCTTTGTGAAAGCCTTCAACCAAATCAAATCAAGTGCAGCTGGAGCTTTGCTAAGGAGTTCTGTAAGTTTCTAAGGCCTTATATTGCATTTACAATTGTGTTTGCATAGCTATTTTGGTTCAAAACCATTTGTTTCTAAAAAACCCCTTTTGAATTTCAAAGAAATCCCAAGGTTTTCAAAACATCAAAACTGGTTTGTCCAGCCTTTTTCACCCCAAAAACTCAAAGTTTTTCACCCATCTATAAGGTCCTGAGTGTGTTCAGAAGTTGTTTCTGAACAAAAGTTCAGAAACAGCTTCTGAACCCAAAATTTCGCATGCTTCGCAGTGCGAAGTCATGGTCGCAGTGCGACCATGACAGAACTCAGAATCTGAGTTTTTGTGTCAAAATGACCAATTTTTGAGGTTCTAGCCCCAGAGCTCAGAACCTAAGAGTTTTTAAACCCATGTCTTTCAAACCATAACAAGGATTTTGCATAATTTTGACAAAATCACAAGTTCGTATGACCATTATGTGGATAACTTGTAAAACAAGTTATGTTCCCAAACTTTCAAACAAGCATGAACAAACAAGTTATGTTCATCATTTCAATCAAAACTTGAACAATAAACATTGTTCCTGATTTTCAAAACTCAAGCAATGAACATACACCAATTTTGTTCGCTTTTCAAAACCGTTCGCAAAACGAGCCGAACTTGTGCGTTTTCTAGCAAAATTTGCTAAACCTTCCCATTTTGGGTTTTCAAACCAAATGTTTTGACATACCTTGGGATTTCTAAAGGATTCAACCCAAAAACATGAATGAAAAAGGGATGGTGTGACGTATGTCTCTCCATCGCCCCGATTGTACGAATGCGTGACGTATGTCTCGTCGCTCGGACAATCGTCATTCCCTTTTTTTTCAATATGTACAACCCTAACCAAACCAAAGCTTGGCCCCTTGTGGTCAATCCAAACCTTTTGGTCCCCCGTTGGCCATTAGACTCAACCCCTCGACTCGTTTGAGTCCACTCGGTCAATGTTCGACTCGTCCGAGTCCATTGTACCCGTTCTTGATCTCACTGGATCAATCGAACAATCGCCCGACTCTTCGGAGTCCACTCGGTCAATGATTGACTCGTATGAGTCCATTGCACCTCTCTTGGTCCCATAGCGACCAATTAACCCTTTACCCTAACGGACGTACCTTTTAACAATTCTAATGTGATTCACGAACAAACGCTTAATAAGTCTCCAAGCGCGAGCATACAAGCTACGTTTAAATCGCAAGAATTCGGTTAAAACATCGCCCATTTAAAATCAACCAACACATGTACGTTTTTCTACCAAAGAACTACGTACGCTTTGAGTTCTCCGACTACCGGGAGATACGTAGGAGCAAGATCGACATCTTGTCAAGCGCAATAATAAAAAACTTTTTTTTCTTTCTTTCTTTTGTTTTTATCTCTTTTCCCCCCTTTATTATGTTTTTAACATAAATGAACATGCACGCAAAATATTAAAAAAACAATTCAAGCTTTAACCAAATAGAAGGTTCCCGTTGAGTACAACGGACGTGAGGGGTGCTAATACCTTCCCCTTGCGTAACCGACTCCCGAACCCGACAATGGTTGCGATGACCTAATCCTTATCCTCATCGTCAAAAGGGTTTTATTATCGTTTCCCTTTACAACAAAAAAAAACTTAAGGGTTTATCAACGTTCCCTTTACACAAAAACTTTGGTGGCGGCTTCACAAAGGCCCTCCGAGCGTTCGAGGACGTCCTCGGAGGATTTGCGCGTCTTTTTCCCGAGGAAAAAAACGAGGTGCGCACACCACCTTGAACTATCATTGTATATCCTTTGTGAAACCACTTTGAGCCTCCACGCATTAATTTTTTCTTGGTTCCTCTGGTGTGACTTTGAATCATGACACAAGTTATGAACCCTAATGATTATATCTATTTAATTTCCTTTTTGGAGTTAGATAGGTTAGTAAAATACTTGTCATGGTTTGAAATTAAGTTTGGGGTTGCTCTTTGGAATTAGCAACATCTTAAGTTTGGGGTGGAGTACTAATAGAAATTGGTTATCAAAAGAAAAAAGAAAAATGTAGATAAAACATCAAAATGATGGTCTACACAAAAAAAAATATAGAAAATCAAGAGACATAAACAAAAGTTTAGTCCCTTCAAAAAGAAAAAAGAAGAATAAGTAGTTCTACTAATGCCTAAAATTCTTCGAACTGGCTACATAAATGGAAGCTAGTACCTCATAACAATGGTTGCGACACAATTTGTGAATGAAGTTACAGGTTTGGATGACAAAGTTCTTCAAGTATTTCAATTAGGGAATCCTTAGGATCTAACTCCAAAGTGCTTGTTAGCCTACTTTCCCAAATATATCCCACCTTAACCTCAACCACATTATAACCTTGAAAAAAACCTCTATATGTTTGTGTGATGGTATATACCTTGAATGTTTGTTTAGAATTGTTTCAATCTTATAGCAAGGTACAATCACATGAAGAGTGAAGTGTGGCAAATGCCTTGACCAGCCCCACTGGCTTTAGGGGATACATACGTGTATCTTGGAAATGTATGTGGTTGAAAGTAAGAGTATCTTCTCTAAGCTTGTTCCGCTTGCATGGAGGTGGTAAGTTAGTCAAGTCTGATAGTGAAAGGAATGACAATCTAAGCAAATCTCCGGAAAGGTATGTTTCATTCTTAAAATTCATGTAAATTGTAACTTCTTGCTATTGTGTTGCTTGAGGACAAGCATGAAGTAGATATAATAGTCACAAGAAAGGGGGGTTTGAATTGTGACCCTTAAATTTTAATCTTGTACTTAAAAAATTACTTCTCAAGTTGATACTTGCAAGAGAAAAGTTAAAACAAACTTCAGAACATTCTGAAGTGTTAGTTCAGAACAGAATGTTAAAGTTATATAATGTGTGTGTAATTTGTATGCAGTAAATAAAGAGTATAGGGATAAAGAAGAGGAACACACATAGTTTATAGTGGTTCACCCAATGTGGGTTAGTCCACTCCTCACAATCTTGTGAGAGTTTCCACTATGATGCTTGAGATAACCTCTCAACTCCTGCACCGTACAATCTTGCTCCCTTGGAACAATTACAAAATGTATTCTCTAAGCCTCAGCAGACTCTCAACTTTCTGTGCTAAGTCACACCAGACCGTACACTTTTACTCAACCTAGACTTTAATACCCTTAAAACTAGATGGGATTTTCTCTTTACAATTGATTGAATGTTTGAAAGAATAAGGACAAGAAGAAGAGAAGAAGAAGATTATCTTTGAAAAGATAAGAGAGAATTGATTCACACTCTTTGAGATTTTAATAATCTTTAGAGTTAATTTGAGAAATTAATTTTGCTATGAAGCTTTAAACTCTTTTAATAAGATGTTTAATTATGCTTTTAAGCTGTATGCCTTCAGCTTCTTTTATAGAGTTTCTTGACCCCTTGTAGTTGTTATGACGTGTCCAATGGTCTTGTGCCACGTGTCCTGTGACTTAGCAACTTTTGCTTGAGAGTCTTGATCATCATTCTGTACTTCATAATGTTTCTGGGTTCATCAGAATACTTCAGAATGTTCCTGGGTTCATATGGATGAATTCCAGATGAATTTCTGGGTAAATCTTATGAATATCATATGAAGATCTGGGTTGTTGATGTCCTTTTGTTATGAGTGCATACTTCATAATGTTCCTGAGCCAAAAGCCTTTGCAGATTTGTGTTGGAATGCATGCAGGAGAAAGGAAAGTGGACTTGTCACTTCATGCCCATGCTTTAGGGGATTTTGCTGGTCTTGTACAGTACCAACTCCCTTATGTGTCGAATTCTCATTGAATCTGAATTTGAGATAACTTGCTTGCTTTTGCGTTTACTTTTCAACCACTTTATTGTGCTGTCAGATTTAAAGCATGTGCTGTATTGAACTTTCTGAACTTCAAAATGTTCCTTTTTTTACTTGAGTTGATTTGTAAGACTTCCATTTGATGTAATCAAATCCTAATAGTAAAATATCAATGAAGTGTAGTATGTACTCCATCTAGGAGGATATTCAAAGAGGAATATTCCTAATATTTTGTACTTAATTTGTTCATAAGTCTTCAATGAATAATGAATGTGCTTTTGTCGTTAATCCAAATAGATGCCTTTATTCCTTGATTGATCCAAGTTCTTGTACTTTTCTGGGCATCTCATTTATGTCACGTGAGCCTTGAATGTTCATGTATATGTTCCTGAATTTCTGGGCTTGTTCTTGATAACCATAAGAACAACCTTCTGAACTATGTCCTACCTTCTGAACTCTGTTCAACCTTCTAAACTCTGACTGAGTTCTTAAGTCTTAATGTTCTTTGATTCCTTGTATCTTGGTAAGATTCATACTTTGTTCCTATCTTAATTAAACACTCTAGGACACAAATTAAATACCAAGAAACTAATTGTAACACCCATACTAAATTATCTAGAATATTTAGCATGTGTATTAATCTGATACTGGGTACATTAAATTTTTCAATAATAAATACAATATAAAACTACTGAATGTGTACATATAGCTCGTTTATACAAATATCCAATCATCATATACAATTATCCTCATATACATAGATAATCTGTCAACCTCCTGAGCTTGTCCTTGACGAGCATCTGCACTCCATCCAGCGACTTCCTGAAGATCTTCATCTGAAAACCACTTGGCTACCTGAAAACCTGCACCAGAAGGATAGGGATGAGACATAACGTCTCAGTGAGCTCCTACCCTACCTACTGTTGGCAACCACAGGGAACCTAGGGTCGCCGTGCCTACCTCGGCAATCTTGGGGATACCTATGATCGCCAAGTCTTAGCCTTGCCCATAGAGGGTTACCTGACTGTTCCTGCTAAACTGTGTAGTTATAGACTGAACTACATCCTGCTGAACTAGTGATCAAGGGAAAAACTAGGATCACTGTCTGAGTCTGATACTGAATAGTCATGAGATCTAGACTATATCCTGATAACTGGGTGATCGAGGGGAAACCTAGGATCACCGCCTGATAACTGGTACCTGTTATCTGATACCTGCCTGATAACTATTCTCTGCCTGATAACATAATAATATAATTAACTGATAAATGTCTTTATGTTAGCTGTTAGCGTTGAACAAACAATATTATCTGGGTTCATTTTACGGAATGCCCCCGGGTGGAGTAACCCCGAAGCACATTCCCCTGATAACCGGTGAAAATTCCTATCATATCAGGCTAATCACCGGACTCCTCTTGCCTGAGTGTGTGGTTATCCTCGCGGAAGATTCCTGCCCGTTCCAGCTGTATCCGGAACCCCCTGTGCTCTAACTGGCGAGAACACAGAAGACACACTATAACTCTGTGTGGTTATCCTCACGGAAAGTTCCTGCCCGTTTCAGCAATGCTGAAACCCCCTGTCCTCTCTAACTGGTCGAGAGCACAGAAGACACAAAGTTTGTCCTGATTATTAATTATTATTTCTGTTATATAAATATTCATATCCTGATAAAACTGATACGTGTACCCCCCCAGTGTCACTCTGACGTGAACAACTGAGGCACGTCCTGATATACCTGTAACTGTGCCTGATCTGAGGGAACTAAGTACCACTGACTAAGGTACACTATAATCTACCTGATTAAGGGAATCCTGATAAACTACCCTTAACATACCTGAAAGTAATTCTATTCCTGTTAACCTATTCAAGGTTCTAGACATATCGTTCTCATATGTCGTTCTTAAGGCTTACCTGAGCATATAATCTTAATTCATGAATTTCCCAAGCTTTGCATAATCTTTGCTCAAGTAATTTCTCAACCTTTAGAAGCCTTTGGAATGAACTAAAATGGTGGTTTATGTTTCTAAAATATGTTATAAGAAATCAGTTGCCAAAAAGCCATGCCCGCGCGCACCAGGACCCCCAGAACAGCTCAACTAGGTTGGGCTGTCCAGGGCTGGTCGCTACAGCGCCCTTCTGGTCGCTACAAGCGCCAGTAGACAGAACCTGGTCGCTACAGCGCCCAGTTCCTCGCTACAAGCGCCACTGGTCGCTACAAGCGACAGTGTGGTCGCTACAAGCGCGGCTAGGCAGGGAAAAACCCAGTCTGGTCGCTACAAGCGACCGTCCGTCGCTACAGCGACCGTATCAGTAAAAACTGTTATTTCCACCATTTTTGCCCATTTAATGATACCCATGCTTCCTAAACATGATAAATATGATTTTCCTTCATAAATTAACAATTATAAACACTCATGAGCAAAGATTAAACAAACTAGGAAATTAGGGTAAACTCTAAACTTTTAACAACTTATAGAAATCTATCAAAACACCCTAGATGTGTTCTAGAATCTGAAATGAGCTCACCTAAACCTTATTTGGTGCTGGTTGTTCTTGTTCTTGGAAACCCTTGCTTGTTCCTTCCTTATTTCTTCCTATTACTCTAGCTTCCAACACAAGTTTACTTGCAATTGCTTCTTTAAGGATTGGGATGGAAGTTTGAAGGATTGGAGTGAGATGGGGGTGGCGTGAGAAGGAGAGGAATGAGGGGGAGGATGGCTGATTTGAAGAGAAAGAAAGAGAAGAAAACATGAAAATGAAAATATCTTTCCCTTTCTAGTTTCTTATAATCCTCCTTTTTGAAATAATCACAACTTTGCCATTGCCACTTATTACTAAATTGCCACGCTTATTAATTGCTTCTTACACTGATAACTGATACTAATAAGCGGGATATTACACTAATCAAAGTCCATTAATCCTTTAATCATTATGGTTTGTTATCTTTAAAATAATTAGGGATTTTGCCTCAACAATCTCCCCCTTTTTGATGATGACAAACCTATGATTTAGGATTATGGATTTGATTAAAAATATGAGAGGTTTAAGAGCTGAAAAATTATTTTTTATGCTCCCCTTCATTTTTATAATTTATGTCAGTGAGTTTTTAAGAGTTTTTAAAAGCTCCCCCTCACTTTTATAATTCAAGAGGAACATTGTTTTCTTTGATAATCAGGGTGATTGGCATACCATAGGCCAAGGCATCATTAGATTGTTTGGGGTTCATACATGAATCAGTCATGTGTTGAAGGATAATAAAGCAAAGATTAAGCTTTTTCTTGTTTATGATATGAAACATGATGCATAGATCAGAGTCACTTACATCATCATAGGTTCCAGATCTAGGAAGCAAGGTGTGACGTACCATATTGGGAAAGATTTTTGGTAGATCAGTAAGATTTTTGGAGTTAAAAGGAAGATTAGGTTTGGTGGATTCACGGATGAGTTTGGCACGGTTTGTCTTAGCCTCACTAAAGCAAGATCGGAAGAAAAGCTCATTACCTTCATTAGGAATTCTCAAGGCTTTTGATAAAGATTCCTGGGTGATTTTGATATTGATTTCTTTCCATCTTTCACTTTGATTCTCATAGAGCTGTAGAAGTTTCTTACCAAGTCTGGGTAGGTGAGTTCCTGAAGAGCAACAAAGCTTGACCATCCTTGTGCATCTGTGTATTCACACAAGTTCCAGCCTTTCTTCTTGAGGTCATCAAAGTCAAAATACTTAGCTCTGCTTATGGGTCTAAGTGCTTGCTTGTCTTCTTTCTTAGCTCTTAGAGTGGAGGCTATCTTCCCAATGTCCTTTCCTTTTCCATGTCTTTTTGGAGGAGAGGCTTCTTCTTCTTTTTCAGAGGGTGGTTTTTCTTCAGATTCAAATTGGGATTGAGAGTTTTTTTTTTCTGGTTCAGAAACTTGTTGGGGTTCAGGTTTAGAAGGTTGTTTGGAAGCAGTCTTTACCTTTCTCATATATTGAGAGATGGTTGGTTCAGATTCTTCATCTGAGTCAAAGAGAAAAACTGTAAAGGAAGAGTGTTTCTTAGCTATTCCAATTCCATAAACGATTCTTTGAGATCTTCTAGGAGGTTGATGAGCAGAAACAAATTTCTTAGGTTTAGAAGCTGATTTTTTTGGTTTAGAGGGTTCAGCAGCGGGAATTGTTACATCAGGCAGGATGGTATGAAGAGGTTGAGGTTCATTAGCAGCGGTTTGTGGTGGAGGATCTGAAGTGAAAGAAATAGTCACAAGAAAGAGGGGTTTGAATTGTGACCCTTTTTACATTTAATCCTGAAACTTAACAAGTTTATGTACTCAAGAAAATTCTTGGTAAAGGTTAGATAAAAGAAGATTAGAAAGTCTTTAGATTTTTAAACAATTGTTTTATCAAGGATTTAAAGTAAATGTGTTTTTTAGATAAGGACCAGAATGTTCTGGAGAATGATTTAAGCAGAATGAGAAAAATGATATTAAGCTGAAATGTAAAGCTATTATAACGAGGACCAAAATATTCTGGATAATGATTAAATAAAGACATAATGATAAAACAATAATAATAAATATAGGACCAGAGAACTCTGGATTAATATGGTTATTTAATTAGGACCAGATTGTTCTGGAGAATGATTATATTAAATAACAAGAGTAATATTAAAGATAAGTTTAGGACCAGAGCACTCTGGATTAATTTAGTTATTAATTAGGACCAGATGATTTTGGAGAATGATTATATTGAATATCAAAATATACTTAAAGATTATTTTAGGACCAGAGCACTCTGGATTAATTTAATAAGGACCAGATCAATCTGGAGAGATATGATAAGTATTAAAACTGAAATTAAAAGTGTGTGTGAGTTGTGTAAACAATTATAAGAGATAAGGGAAGAGAAGAGAACACGAGAGAGTTATCCTGGTTCACCAAAACCGGCTACTTCCAGTCCCCACACTTCGTGTGAGATTTTCCATTATAGTATCCTGCTAACAGAAACTTCTGACTAGCACTATAAGGTCTTGATCACACCAGATCAGTCTGTTGTCTTGATCACACCAGATCAGTCCGTTACAACTGTATTGTCAACCTCAGCAAGCTTATACAATTCTTTGCTTTCGCACAAGAAAGGTTGTTACAAATTCCTTCTCAAACTATCGTTACAAATAGACTTGAGAATATAGTACACTTTGTATGATGAGATAGTTTTTCGATCAAATAAAATACTCAACACATGTTTGAGATTTTACTAAAAAACTCAAAAGAGTATGATCTAGAACTTTTGAGAGAGATGTTGTGAAGAGCTTGCTAGAGAGTGATATTTTCACTTGAGAGAGAATTGATTTGTTTTGCAAACTCTTGATATTTCCATTCAAGTGCTCCTTTATTTATAGGAGATGTAAAACTTGGTGACCACTTCATAAAATAGCTGTTGGGACACATTTTCCTATGTAGCATGTGCTTTCTTTAGTTTCTTGGAGAGAAAGCATGAAAATTTGTACATGCAAAATGTTCTCCATAACGTTCTGGAATTTCCAACTTGCCTAAAAGAAGAATCATGTGTGATTGCAAGTTGTATAAGGGCTTGAGTGTGTTTCCAGCTGTAGAGAAGTGACATGATGATGTCATACCATGACATGTATATGTCACATAGATATTTCATGAGATGTTTCTTTTATGGATCTTTTCCTTAATGGGTCAAAAACTTTTAAGGCCCACTTGTCTTTTTCCATCTTAAGTCATATGATATCTTCTTTTGGTGAGGCAAAATGGCATGATATTAATTTCTTGATCTTAATGATGCAAAGCCATTATCACAAAAGCCCATTCTTGTCCTTTTGCGTGTTTGTTGTTTTGACGAAGATGTTTTTGTTAGCTTTGCGAGGTCAGAACGTTCTCAAGAACATTCTCACAAAACACGTTAGTAGATAACAAGATAATAATTGTAATATGTTTGTTATCTTTAAAACATCAAATGAGGATGTTCTCTTCACTTTGTATGACCAGAACGTTCTTAGTAAGAACATGAGAAACCTTTCTCAAATTCAAAATTCCTTTGATTGATTTCTATTCTCCCAAATCATATCTTGAATAATGATGGAAGATTCTTGGATCATCCTAATTCTTTTATGATAGAATCTTCGTGCAATTTATCATGAATTTTCTTTCTTGATAATTCTCCAATTAATGAATGACTTAATGAATAGTTCATTCATGGATTGGTTTCTCTTCAGAGTTGATTCTAATCATTTCGATGAAGTAATGAGAATAACTTCAGAGTTGATTCTAATCATCATGAGAACATTCTTTTCATCAAAGTTGACAATGTTCTCTTCTATATGAGAAGACAATATCTTCTTGGTCAATTAACCTTGAATTATTTTGTTGATGATGCAAATCTTCTCATAATTCCTCTAAGTGATTCCACACAATGTTTCTTGTCCATTGAGTATCTTTGAGATGTTTTAGTTTAAGCATGCATGTAGTCATGAAGGTAAAATCAATCATTCTCTTGAATGAAACTTTTATGCCTTTTCCTTAAACTCTTTTAGAAACTTATTTGAAGATCATTCTTGAATCTTAGTATCCTGTAGATACTCAAGGTATGTAACAAAAACTCAATTTGTGTTCTGTCACATGACTTTTAAGAATGATCTTGTTTACCATTCAAATATTAACTTTTTCTTCCTTGAATCTTTAAGGCTTTGTTGGAAACCATGTGGCGACTAGGATAAGTCAATTAATAGTAAAATTCATCTTGTTGTTGAATCTTTAATCAACACTCATTTGATTCATACAATATTCTTTTCTTATCTTCTTTGAGCTCGTGATGCTACTATTTTGGTAATCTTCCACTGAGTATATATATGCACTTGTAAGAAACTTCTTTCTTGTCTACTTCTGTGAAAAGACTTAAGTGCAAACATCAGTAGATCATCATTCATAAAACTTTAGCCTTTATTCCATAAGGTTTGTTATCATTAAAACATTCATCAAAAAGATTTTTGTTTCAACATCTTTCACTTGTGATTGAGCAATAGAAGTCTCTTGGAGTTATCCTTGAGCATTGAAAGTCTCTCTCCTACGTGCTTGAGCATTAGAAATCTCTTAGATTTTTGTTTCAACAGGATCAGCACGAGGAACAAGAGCTTGATCTTCCTCATTGGTTTTGGATGTAGTTTTTGTTCTTGCCATGGCGGTTTCTTTCGCAAAAACAGAGTATGAGAGTGGTGAGAATTTTTTTTTAGAGAGAGATAGATGAATGGTGTTTGATTCAGATGAAAGGTTTGTTTTATAATGTGAAACGTGTGTGTGTGTGGAAGGAGAAGAAAAACTGATGATGACAATTTTTATGGGGAAAGATGAAACTGAAAAGTAGTGGGCAAGAGAGAGAAAGTAGCTGTTTGAGAAAAAGGAAGGGGAGTGGCTGATTTGGTAGTTGGCCTTTTACATGGAGGTTAATGGTTTAACATAGCAACTCCTAGATAAGCATTTAATGTTGAGATATGGAAGGATTTTTCAGAGAAGGACGATAATCACTTATGAGAGTGATTTATTTAATCAAGAAAATTTTGTTTTGAACATTCTGAACTCAAATGAACATTTTGAACTTGGCGAACATTCTAAACTTTAATGAACATTTTGAACTTTGTTGAACATTCTGAAGTAAATCAGAATGAATCAAAAAGGTTTATCCTAGGCCCTTCGTGATTCAGTAATCAATCTTTATTGGGATTTTTCATGATTAACAATTTTTCTTTAATAAAATTGAATCTATCCTCAACTAATGGTTTTGTGAAAATGTCAGCTAACTGATTATCAGTATCAATAAAGCTTAACTCAATGTCTTTTTTCTGAACATGATCACGTATAAAATGATGCTTAATTTCAATATGCTTAGACCTAGAGTGTTGGATTGGATTTTTAGAAAGATTAATTGCACTTGTGTTATCACATAAAATAGGAACATTAGAGTACCTTAGTGAGTAATCCTCCAACTGATTTCTGATCCACAAAACTTGAGAGCAACAACTTGCTGCAAATACATACTCAACTTCTGTTGTGGAGAGTGCAATGGTATTTTGTTTTCTACAAGACCATCCAATATGGCTTGTCCTAAGAATTTACAAGATCCACTTGTACTCTTTCTCTCAACTTTGTCTCCAGCATAATCAGCATCACAATAGGCTACAAGATCAAAAATACAATCTTTTCTTGCTACTAGTGCAAAGGTCTCATCATAGTCAATACCTTCTTGTTTGTTGTATCCTTTAGCAACCAATCTTGTCTTGTTTCTGACCACTTTGCCTTCTTCATCAAGTTTATTCCTAAACACCCATCTTGTTCTGTCATACCCCATTTTTTGACTTGTATTTTTTATGTGTTTTATTTGTTATTATCTCATTATTTATTTTTACCCTTTATTTGCATTTTATCATTATTATTATCATCATCATTATCCTTAATATTATTAATATTGTCATTTTATTTTTCTTTAATAATATCATTATTATTATCTTTACTACTATTAAGGTTTTTTATTTAATATATTATTAAGTTATTATCATTATTATTATTATTATTATTATCTTTTATCATCATTTTCATTATTATTGTCATTTGCCATTTTATTTATTTTCATTATCATTTACATTTATGCATTTCCATTATTATCCTTATTATTCTTTATTTTACTCATTTTTCACCTTTTTATATTTAAATACAAAAAAATCAAAAAAAGGGGAGTTCGCAGTGCGAAATCACCTTCGCACTGCGACCTCTGCGAAATTTTATGCAGAATTACAAACATTGGTTTATCCTTTTTGCTTTCAACTACAATTGTTGTTATTAGCATTATTACTTGTATTCTTGCTATTTTGTGACTGATTTGGTGCAGCAAGGCAAGATTTAATGTGTGACATTAAAGGTAAAAGGAAAGAAGGATTTTCTTCCAACCTCTCATGTGATCAAACAAATTGGCTATCCTTGGTCAGCTTTTGTCCCCCCAAATTGACCCCTCACCCAACCTAAACTTGCCAGCCAGCTGCTTGATCCCTTTCCTTCCCTTTTTCCCTGCCAAAACCAGTCAATCACAAGTGGTTTTTGTTGCAAAAAAGCTGTTTGATGTGCCCTGTTTTGAGCTGGATTTCTCCTCCCACACATAAGCCCACATGCTCATTTTGATTCCCCCAATCTCCCTGTACATGGCAGTACACGTTTTGATTGTTTGACCTTCCAAGATTGCAAGGATTGATCCCAAGAATCATCCCTTTTGCAGCTGCCCCTGTTTTACAGTTTTTACCATCATTACCTTCTAGAATCAATGGCATTTGTGGCTGAGATCAGTCAAGACCTTGCCCCTTGGCACAAGGCAAAGCAAGTTCTATCCATTAGCATTAAATGCAAAGTACTCTAGCCTGAATTTAGCCCAAATCAGCTAGTGTTTTAGGATTTTATTCATCATTGTTCATCATTACAAAGATTTGCATTTATGCCTATAAAAGGAATGGCAAGGCATAAGGATCACACACATTAAAACCAGTTAAAAACAGACCAATTCAGAGAGCCAACACACACGAAATTCACACCAAAAATCCCTTGCATTGCAGCACAAAATCAGTCCCTCACAAACACTTAGAACTTTGTTCATAACCTCTCACAAAGCAAGCAAGCCACTTCCAATCTTGTTCAAGCATTGCTAGAAGTTCTGTAAGTCTCCTATAATCCTTCTTTTCTATTGTGTTTGCTGTTTGCATATCTTGCTTTGTCCAATTTCACTTTGTGAACAAAAAACCTCTTTTGAACCTCAAGAAGGACCTCAAAGGGGCCAAGCTTTAAAGCTGTGATTTTCCACCCTTTTTTCTTCCTTTTTGTCAAGTTTTTAACCTCCTTTAGGTTCTGAATCTTGCTTAGAAGCAGTTTCTGAACTTCTGTTCAGAAACAGCTTCTGAGTTTGAAAATTCGTATACTTCGCAGAGCAAAGTATTGCTCGCACTGCGAACACACCAGAACCTGACTTCGCAGAGCCAAGTTCTGGTTGCTCTGCGAAGTATATGAAACTCAGAACATGAATCAGGCATCAAATGTCAAATTTTTGGGATTCTAGCCCTTGATTCAGAACCTAAAGAGGGTTAAAACCATTTTGGTCCAAACCCAATTCATAATCATGCACAACTTTGAAGATTTCACAAGTTCGTGCGACAAATTTCGAATAACTTGTGAAACAAGTTATGTTCTTTAATATTTTCAAAACCAAGTTTGAGCAACAAGCCAAGTTCATCTATTTCAAAATAAACTTGAACAACCATGTTGTTCATGATTTTCAATCCAAACGTGAACTTAAGCCAAGCTTGTTCATTCTTTTAAAACCAAACTCGAATTGAGCCGAATTTGTGAACTTTCCAATTTTTTTGCATGTTTTATGATTGTGTTTGCCATTCAAACTTGAACCAAACTCGTTCTTGAGTTTCAATAACTTAAGCAACAAGTAACGTTCATGTTTTTTTAATAAGATCGAACAACAAATTTGTTCGTGTTTTCTTTTCTTTTTTACAACTTTCCTTTTAAAAGCTTTGGTTCCCTTTGAGGTTCCTCCGAGTGACAAAACCAAACTTGAATGAAACGGGAATGGCTTGACGTATGTCTCCCCAAACCTCGGTTGCACGAATGCGTGACGTATGTCTCGTCGCTCGGGCAATCGTCATTCCACCCTTGACGCGTCTCGCACGCTCAACCTTCCCTTGGCCCCCTTGTGGCCATTTTTATCCTTTTTCTTGGCCCTCGCGGTCAATCCGAACCTTTCGCGCCTTGCGCGTTTATTTTTAAACCTTTTTACGCCTTGCGCGAATTTTTCGCCTCAGTGCGTTTGTCTTTTGTTTATTTCTTTTAAAACATTCACGCCTTGCGCGAGCTTATCGCCTAGCGTCCATCTTTCACCATTTTAAAACTTTTTACGTCTTCGTACGTTTTTAAAACCTTTGTTCAAGTCCGAGTGGAAAATATTTTCATCAAATCATTTACTTTTATGCATTGTCGTCAGTGGCCAGTTCGGCAACAACCCGAACAGCTGACTTTTACTTTCTTGTCGTCAATGGCCAGTTCGGCAGCAACCCGAACAGTTGACATTTACTTTCATTACACTTTTTCTTTTTTTTTCAAACTTTTTTCGCTCGGACGCGATCAAACTTTTTTTAACTAAAACGAACCAACATACAAACGTTTTCTACCAAAGAACTACGTACGCTTTGAATTCTCCGACTACCGGGAGATACGTAGGAGCAAGATCGACATCTTGTCAAGCCCATTAATAAAAAACTTGTTTTTCCTTTCGTTTGTTTTTATCTCTTTCTTCATCTCGCATTATGTTTTTATATATTTCTTTTTTATACATGTATAAACACGTAAGTAAAATATCGAAGCATTTTAAGCCTAAGCCGACTAAGAGGTTCCCGTTGAGTACAACGGATGTGAGGGGTGCTAATACCTTCCCCTCGCATAATCGACTTTCGAACCTAAAATCTTTTTCTCAAGGTAATTTAGAACTTTTTTCCTTTTTCCCCGAAAAATTAAAAGTTCAGTCGTAATTTAGAATTAGTGATTCAATGCTTTCCCCATAGCTTGACATCCGAAATTCGACGCGACAGAAAATGGCGACTTCACTGGGGACAGTGCATTAAACACTTTGTTTGTGCATAAACAAGTCAAGCCTATCTCAGTCGACTTTTAGGCTAATTTGCTTCATTTTACTTACGTGTTTATATCTTCTTGTCATTTACTTGTTTATTCTTATACTCTACGTACATATATATCATTTGTGCTTCATATTCATATATATCTCAATTGTGGGGGTTACTTGAGCGATGTTACTCCACATTGTTCGGGTTAATGTCGGACGTGTGAGGCTCTCTACCCGAGCTCGAGAGAAAACTAAGTTAGAAGGAGGTTGTGTGCGGAAGCCCGCGTTGACGTATGTCCGTGAGGTAGGATGCCCAACCCCGCTTAGACGAGATTTTCACATGGAATTAATTGAAGTCATGTCGACGTATGTCCATAGACAACCCTGATTCCATATGAGATTGATGACTCTAAGGACCTCTTCTTAGGAATCTTACCTATTAGAGCCTACACGTGAGGATGGGGGGAAGTTTCGAACCTCTATATACCATACCCTTGCATACCAACCCATTCACATTCACTCATGCTTGTTACTTTGTGTTTTGTTTTTTTAGGGGCAATCAACATTTATTTGTTTGTTATTTATCTTATATACATAATTATATTTGAAATAGAAATGACCATTAGGGTTAGAGGGAGTTTTTTTTTCAAAATTCGAGCACTTCGCAGAGCAAAGGTATATTCGCACTGCGAAGTTGATCTTGAGGTTCGCAGAGCAAACTCACTTCGCAGTGCGAAGCCTGCGAATTTTGTCAGCCCAGATTTCAAAATTCACTAACCAGCATTAACTCCCTCCAACCACTTATTTCCACTATCTCTTATCTAACCGTTATTTTATTATTAAACTTGTATAACTAAAAAAAAAAGAGCAGCTTTTCATTTTCACAAAACAACTCTTCAAAAACAAAAAAATCATACCCATTTCTCCATTTTTTCTTCTTCTTTCCTAATCCAAGTATTAATCTCTCTTCTCTGCAAGCAGTAAGATGGCCCCAAGACCAGTGGGAAAACGCTCGAGGGGTGAGGCATCCGGATCTAGACCCCAAGGGGGATTCGATGCCTCTCGCTTCCTAAGTCTTCGGAACCAAGAGAGGTACGAAGAGCTTCTTGGCAGAACCTTCTGGCCTGAAAGACAATTCATTATAAGCGAGCAGGGCACTTGGCGAGAGTTGGCCCGATTGATAAACCATCGCCAGTGGGGAGTCTTGGTGAACCCTCCCCTTAACCTTAACTACGACATAATCCGGGAGTTTTACGCGAATGCCATTCCCGTGGATCCGGAAGGGGAATTCACATACCAGACCATGGTGCGTGGTCGGATCATTAGATTCAATCGCGACGCCATCAATACATACCTCCACAACCCCTTTCAATTGGAAAATGATGAGCTTTGTGCTTTCCATAAGCACCAAAATCGTGGTAATTGGAACCACGATCTTTATGCCCAAACCATCTTCCAATCCGGAAAGGGATATGAGCTTAACGCAGCAGGGCAACCCACTAGAGCCCTCAAAAGCAACCTTACCACCTACGCCCAAGTCATTTTTCACCTCATAATCCACAACATAAAACCCAAAAGCCATACCTCCTCCACCACCATGGACGTCACCCCCCTAATCTACTATATCCTCACCGGTAAACAAGTAGATGTGGCCAGGGCAATTTGCCAGGAGATTAAGATAGTGGTCGAGAGTGGCATCAAGCCACCGGCCAAGAAGATGTGCCCGCTTGCTTTCCCGGGTCTTATCATGGGACTCTGCCGGGAAGCCCGAGTAGCCATCCCTCCCCATGTGTCCGAAACCATTAAGAACCCAATCACGGACGAGTATATCTCCAGACACTGCACGGGGAGGAGAGTGGCGAGAGCACAGCAGCCACGGCCTAGGCCTCCATCAGCATCAGGGGATCATCATACTTGCACTTTTATATTGGAGCAGAATGCCTCCACTCATCGGTACATGACCATGATGCATGATTCCATGTATCGCCTTCAGAGGCAGCTAGGGAGGCCTACAGATCCCGATGACCAGATACCGACGCCCGAGATGTTCGCATTTCATGGTCGTTGGCCCGGGGATAGGCCAGAGCATTCAGAGGCTGGAGGCAGTGGCACAGCGGCCGGAGGCCAGGGAGGAGAGGATGAGGATGAGGATGAGGAGGACGAGGAGGACGAGGACGAGGAGACTGAGGATGATGAGGCTCTCACTCCTTGAGTGGCCCCCTTTTTTTTTGATGTTTTCTCGTGTTTTTTATGTTATGTTATTTCATTTTTCTCATACACTCTTTTTATGTTTAAAACTTTGTATCCGTATTTGTACCATGCACTCTTTCTCTTATTATCTGCCTTTTAATCATCGTTATTCATGCACGTTTAAATATTAATGTGCGTTAAATGTCATTGTTTACTATGGATTGTTGGTGATTTGAAATTGACATTTTTTTCTTAACCGCGGATTAAGCCAAAGTTAATTAATTTAGCCACAGATAATTGGTATTGATAATTTTGATCAATTTGCGCAAAGCTAAATGCATGCTTCCTGTTCTTATATGATTAAACTCAAAATGAAGATATATACTTAACGTAGAAGCTATATCATGCAATTTGCGTTGATAGCATGTTTATTCAATGAATCATTTAGAACCAGCCCAAATGTGAGGAAACCTCAAAATTATTTTACATATGCAGGAGACCGGCATTTTTGTTAACTCGATCTTTTTATATTAAATCTAAACGTTGTTTTAAACTGTATAAAAGCATTGGCATGATCGAGGCATTTCTTGAATATGAGTGAAAACATTTGACCATAAATAGCCCACCCTGTGAGAAGTGAGCATTTGTCAACCCTTTGAGCCAAGTGAAGCAGAATTATTGACTGCAAACTGCCAACTCTCATAAAGCTCAATTGCTTAATGAGATTGCCGGAGTTTGTAAAAAGGGAGATAAGAGAAAATCTCTTTTCAAGTCATGGTTAAATCGTCACTAAATTCTGATATTTTTCTTTCAATTTTTGAACCCTCAACCATCGTGATTATTGTCCCTTGCTAAAGGAGGAAGGAACATTCAATTAGGGCTTTGCTTTTGATTCAGTTAAAAGGAAAAAAGGGGTTGTGAAAGCCAAGAAATAATGAGTTTCATAAAGGATCTTGACAATCAAGAAAAAAGAAAAAGGAAAGAAAAACAAATCAAGAAATCTCAAAAGAGAAAGAAAAAGAGAAAAATCAGTACACATCAAAAGGTTGTCAGGATCAAAGACAAATATTTGTGAAAACATCAAAGTTTGTGATCTAATAAGAAGGGAGGTGTGTAATCTAGAAAGAATGTTCCTTCTTGCTTAGCCTTTTGAATTCAAGTTCCCCACATATGACATTTCTTTTGTAACCCAGCCAAATTACAACCCTCGAAGACCTCGGGATCAATGTTTTTGTACTTTTAGAAACGATGATTAGATGGACACATAACTCGATCGGCATGTTAACAAACTTACCGGATGAGTGTTCAATACCCTTTACATAATATTCAATTTGTTCGTTTACTTAAATGAGTGATAGGTTGGTTCATTAATATGCATGTTATTAACTTGAAATGTACAATATAACTTTTTGTGTGGTATTTATTTCGAATTTTTTCAGTACAATCTCGGAACAATGGGGGCATTAAAACAGCATGCACAAATTTCATATGAATCATACCCCACATACCAAAGTCCGACCTCGCTCGGCACCCACATTACAAAAAGCCCGACCTCGCTCGGCATCCACATACCAAAGCCCGACCTCGCTCGGCATCCAATTCCCGAAGCCCGACCTCGCTCGGCACCCACATATCAAAGCCCGACCTCGCTCGGCATCCAATCGCCAAAGCCCGACCTCGCTCGGCATCCAATTCCCGAAGCCCGACCTCGCTCGGCAACCACATATTAAAACCCGACCTCGCTCGGCATCCAAACAAAATAAAGGGCCCAGTTCTCATTGACACCCACGAACCCAACTATGCCCAGTGCATGATTATTCAAAGGGCCAAACCATGCTCGGTACTCTCCCCACAATTCATAGAAAGCCCAATCATCATTAACATTCATTGGTCCCCTACAAAAGGCCCAATCGCCATCAACCACCTAACACAATCATCAAGGGAGCCACGCCTTTGGCAGGCTACCACCCCTTTAATAAATTTCACTTCCCAACATTCTTTACCTTTTTGTCAAAATCCTTTTCATTCATTTTTATTCTTGATGATAGTACTTTTAAAACAAAAAAAAAAACTTTTTCAAAATTTATTGCATGAGTCTTTCATTTTTATCCAATAACAAACACATTCCTTTTCGAACTTGCGAATATTCGGAGTGAACATCGATGTCTATCCTTAAAGCAGATAACGCTTCGCAGGCCGAGCATGGTCAATCGCAAAAAGGAATTCCCCAACAGAATCCTCGGCGAATTAATCGAAAATTCCCCAGTAAGTTAAGAGCCCGAAAGGACAATTCAAGCAAAGACTTGTCAAAGCATAAACATTCCCAGCGGAATCACTAGTTCTTCTCCCCAGCGGATTAGCACAATCCCCAATGGACTACCAAACTCCCCAGGAAGTCAATATTTGTTCTATTCTCAAAAGCCCAATTACCATTGGCATCGAAGGCTGGATATCGATCATGCTTCCAAAATGATCCTTATATCCCTAGTGAATTCACAAGCGAAGCCCAATCTTATTGGCATACCCCCCCCAGTGGAGTCTTACATCATCCAAGCCCGACTTTGCTCGGCATTCAAATCTTGACCCCCCAGCGTCCCACGTGACGTCTGTCATCCCCCAGGTCAGCATAATTCATGCATCATATCATAGTCATTCATTAACATGCATCTCATATTCATATCATGCATTTCCCACAAATAGTCGAATGTCATCCCCAGTCTGTCTGGTTCAGAGATGTCATCCTTTTCCGCCAAGTGGCAGTTCAAACGAACAGCTTGTGCGTCTTTTTGTCAAGTCTTTACGCCAAGTGGCAGTTCTTTAATGAACAGCTTGTGCGTACTCCCCAGTGTTATGCCAAGTGGCAAGTTCTTCAATGAACAGCTTGTGCATTCTTTCTCCCTGATTGAAGGGGAATTTTTTTATAAGGAACGGCTTGTCAGCCGCATCCCCAGTATCGTCAATGGCAAGTTCGACAACATCCGAACAGTTGACATTTTTTTTCCCTGTCGTCAATGGCAAGTTCGGCAACATCCGAACAGTTGACATTTTTTTCCCTGTCGTCAATGGCAAGTTCGGCAACATCCGAACAGTTGACATTTTATTTTCATGTCGTCAATGGCAAGTTCGGCAACATCCGAACAGTTGACATTTTATTTTCCTGTCGTCAATGGCAAGTTCGGCAACATCCGAACAGTTGACATTTTATTTTCCTGTCGTCAATGGCAAGTTCGGCAACATCCGAACAGTTGACATTTTATTTTCCCGTCGTCAATGGCAAGTTCGGCAACATCCGAACAGTTGACATTCTTTTCATTCTTTTGTTGCCAGTGGCCAGTTCGGCAACAACCCGAACAGCTGGCATTTACCTTTTCATTCTTTGTTGTCAGTGGCAGTTCGGCGACAACCCGAACAGCTGACACTTATCCCCAGTGTGGTCATTCTTTTATCGTCTTTGCATTCATGTTTACATTAAAAGCATTCATGACATTTGCATACATGCATTCATAGCATTTATAACTCAGAAATATTTAGTCAAAAAATGGCGTACTCTATATTTAAGTCTCTTCAACCCGTCCATTTCAAATCACATTTTCAATCTCCGGGACGAAGAAACTTAAATAGGGGCATCTGTCATACCCCATTTTTTGACTTGTATTTTTTATGTGTTTTATTTGTTATTATCTCATTATTTATTTTTACCCTTTATTTGCATTTTATCATTATTATTATCATCATCATTATCCTTAATATTATTAATATTGTCATTTTATTTTTCTTTAATAATATCATTATTATTATCTTTACTACTATTAAGGTTTTTTATTTAATATATTATTAAGTTATTATCATTATTATTATTATTATTATTATCTTTTATCATCATTTTCATTATTATTGTCATTTGCCATTTTATTTATTTTCATTATCATTTACATTTATGCATTTCCATTATTATCCTTATTATTCTTTATTTTACTCATTTTTCACCTTTTTATATTTAAATACAAAAAAATCAAAAAAAGGGGAGTTCGCAGTGCGAAATCACCTTCGCACTGCGACCTCTGCGAAATTTTATGCAGAATTACAAACATTGGTTTATCCTTTTTGCTTTCAACTACAATTGTTGTTATTAGCATTATTACTTGTATTCTTGCTATTTTGTGACTGATTTGGTGCAGCAAGGCAAGATTTAATGTGTGACATTAAAGGTAAAAGGAAAGAAGGATTTTCTTCCAACCTCTCATGTGATCAAACAAATTGGCTATCCTTGGTCAGCTTTTGTCCCCCCAAATTGACCCCTCACCCAACCTAAACTTGCCAGCCAGCTGCTTGATCCCTTTCCTTCCCTTTTTCCCTGCCAAAACCAGTCAATCACAAGTGGTTTTTGTTGCAAAAAAGCTGTTTGATGTGCCCTGTTTTGAGCTGGATTTCTCCTCCCACACATAAGCCCACATGCTCATTTTGATTCCCCCAATCTCCCTGTACATGGCAGTACACGTTTTGATTGTTTGACCTTCCAAGATTGCAAGGATTGATCCCAAGAATCATCCCTTTTGCAGCTGCCCTGTTTTACAGTTTTTACCATCATTATCTTCTAGAATCAATGGCATTTGTGGCTGAGATCAGTCAAGACCTTGCCCCTTGGCACAAGGCAAAGCAAGTTCTATCCATTAGCATTAAATGCAAAGTACTCTAGCCTGAATTTAGCCCAAATCAGCTAGTGTTTTAGGATTTTATTCATCATTGTTCATCATTACAAAGATTTGCATTTATGCCTATAAAAGGAATGGCAAGGCATAAGGATCACACACATTAAAACCAGTTAAAAACAGACCAATTCAGAGAGCCAACACACACGAAATTCACACCAAAAATCCCTTGCATTGCAGCACAAAATCAGTCCCTCACAAACACTTAGAACTTTGTTCATAACCTCTCACAAAGCAAGCAAGCCACTTCCAATCTTGTTCAAGCATTGCTAGGAGTTCTGTAAGTCTCCTATAATCCTTCTTTTCTATTGTGTTTGCTGTTTGCATATCTTGCTTTGTCCAATTTCACTTTGTGAACAAAAAACCTCTTTTGAACCTCAAGAAGGACCTCAAAGGGGCCAAGCTTTAAAACTGTGATTTTCCACCCTTTTTTCTTCCTTTTTGTCAAGTTTTTAACCTCCTTTAGGTTCTGAATCTTGCTTAGAAGCAGTTTCTGAACTTCTGTTCAGAAACAGCTTCTGAGTTTGAAAATTCGTATACTTCGCAGAGCAAAGTATTGCTCGCACTGCGAACACACCAGAACCTGACTTCGCAGAGCCAAGTTCTGGTTGCTCTGCGAAGTATATGAAACTCAGAACATGAATCAGGCATCAAAATGTCAAATTTTTGGGATTCTAGCCCTTGATTCAGAACCTAAAGAGGGTTAAAACCATTTTGGTCCAAACCCAATTCATAATCATGCACAACTTTGAAGATTTCACAAGTTCGTGCGACAAATTTCGAATAACTTGTGAAACAAGTTATGTTCTTTAATATTTTCAAAACCAAGTTTGAGCAACAAGCCAAGTTCATCTATTTCAAAATAAACTTGAACAACCATGTTGTTCATGATTTTCAATCCAAACGTGAACTTAAGCCAAGCTTGTTCATTCTTTTAAAACCAAACTCGAATTGAGCCGAATTTGTGAACTTTCCAATTTTTTTGCATGTTTTATGATTGTGTTTGCCATTCAAACTTGAACCAAACTCGTTCTTGAGTTTCAATAACTTAAGCAACAAGTAACGTTCATGTTTTTTTAATAAGATCGAACAACAAATTTGTTCGTGTTTTCTTTTCTTTTTTACAACTTTCCTTTTAAAAGCTTTGGTTCCCTTTGAGGTTCCTCCGAGTGACAAAACCAAACTTGAATGAAACGGGAATGGCTTGACGTATGTCTCCCCAAACCTCGGTTGCACGAATGCGTGACGTATGTCTCGTCGCTCGGGCAATCGTCATTCCACCCTTGACGCGTCTCGCACGCTCAACCTTCCCTTGGCCCCCTTGTGGCCATTTTTATCCTTTTTCTTGGCCCTCGCGGTCAATCCGAACCTTTCGCGCCTTGCGCGTTTATTTTTAAACCTTTTTACGCCTTGCACGAATTTTTCGCCTCAGTGCGTTTGTCTTTTGTTTATTTCTTTTAAAACATTCACGCCTTGCGCGAGCTTATCGCCTAGCGTCCATCTTTCACCATTTTAAAACTTTGTACGTCTTCGTACGTTTTTAAAACCTTTGTTCAAGTCCAAGTGGAAAATTTTTTCATCAAATCATTTACTTTTATGCATTGTCGTCAGTGGCCAGTTCGGCAACAACCCGAACAGCTGACTTTTACTTTCTCGTCGTCAATGGCCAGTTCGGCAGCAACCCGAACAGTTGACATTTACTTTCATTACACTTTTTCTTTTTTTTCAAACTTTTTTCGCTCGGACGCGATCAAACTTTTTTTAACTAAAACGAACCAACATACAAACGTTTTCTACCAAAGAACTACGTACGCTTTGAATTCTCCGACTACCGGGAGATACGTAGGAGCAAGATCGACATCTTGTCAAGCCCATTAATAAAAAACTTGTTTTTCCTTTCGTTTGTTTTTATCTCTTTCTTCATCTCGCATTATGTTTTTATATATTTCTTTTTTATACATGTATAAACACGTAAGTAAAATATCGAAGCATTTTAAGCCTAAGCCGACTAAGAGGTTCCCGTTGAGTACAACGGATGTGAGGGGTGCTAATACCTTCCCCTCGCATAATCGACTTTCGAACCTAAAATCTTTTTCTCAAGGTAATTTAGAACTTTTTTCCTTTTTCCCCGAAAAATTAAAAGTTCAGTCGTAATTTAGAATTAGTGATTCAATGCTTTCCCCATAGCTTGACATCCGAAATTCGACGCGACATGTTCCAATGATTGTCTTTCCTTGATTATTTGGAACTAAATCCCGAACCTCGTTTCTTTCAAACTGAGAAGGTTCATCTTTCATGGCCTCAATCCATTAATCATCAACTATAGCTTCATTGATTGACTTGGGCTCCATTTGTGAGATCATAGCCATGTTGTTCCCTTGGAAGGACATTCTAGTTCTTACACCATCTGTTGTGCTTCCAATGATTTGATATGCAGGATGATCTCCTACCATTCTCCAACTTCTTGAAGGGCTTTGTAAGGATAGATCCTGAACATTATGATCATACTCTTTTTCTGCTTAACTTACAATGTTCTAGTTATCAACATTCTGAAGTGTTGGTACTTCAGTGTCTTCTTTTTCTTTGAGTTGAGAAAGTTCATCATATTCATCAAATATGACATGCATACTGATCTCAATTGTTTGGGTTTTTAGATTGTACACTCTATAACCTTTAGAAGTTGTAGAGTATCCCAAAAAGTTAACTTTATCTGATTTAGGATCAAACTTACCCAATTTTTCTTTGTTGTACAAAATGTAGCAATAGCAGCCAAATATGTGAAAATAAGATATGCTAGGTTTGATGTTTTTCCATAATTCGTATGGGGTTTTATTTAGCACTTTTCTTATTGAAACTCTATTTAAAATGTAACAAGATGTATTAATGGATTCTGCCCAAAAGTAATCTTCAACATTTGATTCATTTAACATAGTCCTGGCAATTTCTTGCAAAGTTCTATTTTTTCTTTCAACAACTCCACTTAGTTGTGGTGTTCTTGCACAACAAAAATTATGTGTAATACCACATTCATCAAATAATGTCTTGAAGGATGCATTTTTAAATTCACCTCCATGATCACTCCTTACAGATATGATATTAGAACGTTTCTCATTTTGAACATTTTTGCAAAAGTTTTGAAATGCTTTAAATGATTCATCTTCATGTTTTAAAAAGAGCACCCATGTAAATCTGGAAAAGTCATCAACAATAATAAAACCATATTTTTTGCCATTAAGACTTGTAGTTTGAACAAGACCAAAGAGATCAATGTGAAGAAGCTCTAAAGGTTTTTGAGTTGAAATATATTCAATTATTTTAAAACTACTTTTAACTTGTTTTCCTTTAACACAAGCTTCACAGATCTTATCCTTTTCAAAACTGATCTTAGGCAGACCTCTAACTAGATCAAGTTGAGAAAGTTTAGCAATGGTTTTCATACTTATATGACCAGCTCTTTTGTGCCAAATTCATTTATCTCTTTCAAGAGACATAAAACATTATTCAGTTGGTATTTTATCTAAATGTATAACATATAAGTTCTTTTTCCTTGATCCAGAGAAAATTAATTTTTTAGAGGAGGTTTGTCTTATTTCACATATGTTTGGTTTAAAAATAACCTCAAAACCACTATCACATAATTGACTTATGCTAAGTAGATTGTGTTTCAAACCTTCTACAAACTGAACATTTTCTATTTTGGTAGAGTTAGTTTTACCTATTCTACCTTTACCTCTGATTTTACCTTTGTCATTGTTCCCAAATTGGACTAGTCCTCCATCTTTCTTTTCAAAGGTCAGAAAGCATTTCCTATCACCTTTCATGTGTCTTGAACAACCATTGTCCAAGTACCATGGCTTTGTTTTTGCAACTTGAGAGAAGACCTACACTTGACATGAACAAAATCTTAGGTACCCATGTAATGTTGGGTCCTTGATGGTTAGTCTTTCTAAGAGATCTCTTCTTATTGTAACATTTCGTTTCCATATGACCATGTTTGTTACAGTAAGAACACATCTTCTTAGCCTTCTCAGCCTTTTGTAAACTTTCTGATCTATTGAGATGAAAACGTTCTGAACTAATGTACCGTTTGGCCCGACTTTTTTTTTTCTTCTCTACAATTTTAAGGAGAAGGTAGGCCAAACACAATATCTATTAAGTACTTAGTAAAAATAGTACTTTTTTTTAGAATGCATAAAATTGAATGGAAGGAGCTTTAAAACTAAAAACAATAAAGTAACCAAACAACTTTAACTTCTTTCTTAAAGCCCTTAATTTTAACTTTGTTTTAAAGTAACTTTTAGACTGTAAAAAAGTCAGGCCAAACAATACCTAAGATTAATCTGATTATTTCTTAAAAAAAAATTATGATAACATGTTGAATCAAGATGTCCTAGCTTGTTACAATATGAGCATTTTATCTTCATTTTTACTTCAGTTCCTCCTGGTACAAAAAAGTTTTCAAGAAGATTTTTGTTTGGATCTTTAAATCCTAAACCAAATTTTTCATTGGTTCCAACTTGTGATCCTAGAATGTTTTGAAAGGTTTCTGTGGATTTTATAAAACATGTAAGATCATTTTTTAAATCTTCAACTTCTGTTTTCAAAAGAATGTTTTCTTTTTGTATTTGCGAAGGTTTAGATAAAATGCTCTTTTGTTTTTTATTCAGCTCTCTTTGTTGTTCAGACATTTTAAAATGAGAGTCTTGAAGAGTTTGTATGATTTTTCTAGATTCATCATATTTTATTTGAAGTTTATCTTTTTCTTCTTTTAGTTCAGCAAGTTCTTTAATTAATGAGTGACATCTATTAGTTAAAAAGTTTGAATCATATAAAAGACTGTCAACTTTATTTTTAAGGTCTTTATGTAAAGGATGAGATTTATAGACAATTACCTCTTCATCATCTTCTGATTGAGCCATCAAACACATGCTGGCTTCCTCATCTTCTTGTAGTTCTACTTCTTCTAGATCATCACAGGTGATCATGGCTTTCTTTGTGAAAGGAGGTTTCCTTTGTTGCTTCTTAAGCTCAGGACATTCATTTTTGTAGTGTCCAAGCTTGTTGCATCCAAAACAGGTGACCTGACTTTTGTCAGTCTCAGTTTTGTCGGTGTTGGTGTTGGGGAACTTCTTTTTGATCTGATTTCTTATCATCATCATTCTTTGTATTTTTTTTTGGAGATGAGTGCAAGTTGATCCTCAGCTTCTTCTTCTTGAACTCCTTCTATTTCTTCTAGTTCTTCCACATCATCTTGAGTTGTTGATGATGTTTCATGGGAAGCTTTTAAGGCAAGTGATTTTACCTTTTTCACTGGTTTGTCTCCTTGACGTATGACTTCATGAGCTCTCAGTGAACCAATAAGTTCCTCCAAGGTCAGAGAGTTTAGATCTTTGGTCTGAGTGATGGCTGTGACCATAGGTCTCCTCATGCTTGGAAGACATCTCAGTATTTTCCTAATTCTATCATGAGTGGAATATACCTTTCCAAGAGATCTTATTTCATTTACTATTGTTGTGAATCTAGCATACATTTCATCAATAGTTTCATTTTCACTCATTTCAAAGATTTCAAATTTTTTGACTCCAATGTCAATTCTAGTTTCTTTGACATGAGAGGTACCTTCATGGTGTATTTTTAAAGTTTCCCATACCTCTTTAGCATTCGTACATTCATCAACTCTTTCACATTCTTCCATGGTTAGTGCACATGATAAAAATAGTCTAGCTTTAGAGTTTAGTAATATCTTAGCTTTGTCATATGTTGATCATGCACTTTTTTCTTTAATGGCTCCTTATTTGTTCTTTGGAACATAGTCTCCATCTGAGATTACAGCCCACATGTCTGTATCTTGAGACCTAAGAAAAAGTTCCATCTTACCTTTCCAGAAGTAGTAGTTTGTGCCATCAAATAGTGGTGGTATGTTTGATGATCCTCTTTTTGTAATGTACTTGACTTTTGACATACTTCTTCGTAAATCTTTTCTCTAACACTTGTGTAAGTGTTCAAACCCTTAGAGGCAGTGCTCTTATGCCAATTGAAGTAGATATAATAGTCACAATAAAGGGGGGTTTGAATTGTGACTCTTTTTAAATTTGAATCCTATACTTAAAAAATTACTTCTCAAGTTGATACTTGGAAGAGCAAAGTTAAAACAGACTTCAGAACATTCTGCAGTGTTAGTGCAGAACAGAATGTTAAAGTTAAATAATGTGTGTGTAATGTGTATGCAGTAAATAAAGAGTATAAGGATAGAGAAGAGGAACACACAAAATTTATAATGGTTCACCCAATGTGGGTTAGTCCACTCCTCACAATCTTGTGAAAGTTTCCACTATGATGCTTGAGATAACCTCTCAACTCCTGCACCGTACAAACCTGCTCCCTTGGAACAATTACAAACTGTATTCTCTAAGCCTCAACAGGCTCTCAACTTTCTGTGCTAAGTCACACCAGACCGTACACTTTTACTCAACCTAGACTTTAATACCCTTAAAACTAGATGATATTTTCTCTTTACAATTGATTGGATGTTTGAAAGAATAAGGACAAGAAGAAGAGAAGAAGAAGATTATCTTTGAAAAGATAAGAGAGAATTGATTCACACTCTTTGAGATTTTAATAATCTTTAGAGTTTATTTGTGAAATCAATTTTGCTATGAAGCTTTAAACTCTTTTAATAAGATGTTTAATTATGCTTTTAAGCTGTATGTCTTCAAAGTATGCCTTCACCTCCTTTTATAGAGTTTCTAAACCCCTTGTAGTTGTTAGGACATGTCCAATGGTCTTGTGCCACGTGTCCTATGACTTAGCAACTTTTGCTTGAGAGTCTTGATCAACATTCTATACTTCAAAATGTTTCTGGGTTCATCAGAATACTTCAGAATGTTTATACATTCATCAGTTATGAACTTCCGAATGTTCATGGGTTCATATGGATGAATGCCAGATGAATTTCTGGGTAAATCCTATGAATTTCATATGAAGATCTGGGTTATTGATGTGCTTTTGTTATGTGTGCATACTTCAGAATGTGTTTGAGCCAAAAGCCTTTGAAAATCTGTGTTGGAATATGTGTTGGAGAGAGGAAAGTGGACTTGTCACTTCATGCCCATGCTTTAGGGGATTTTGCTGTTCTTGTACAGTACCAACTCCCTTATGTGTCGAATTCTCATTGAATATGACTTTGAGATAGCTTGCTTGCTTTTGCTTTTACTTTTCAACCACTTTACTGTGTTGTCAGATTTTAAGCATGTGCTGTATTGAACTTTCTGAACTTCAGAATGTTCCTTTGTTTTACTTAGAATGATTTGTAAGACTTCCATTTAATGTAATCAAATCATAATAGTAAAACTTCAATGAAGTGCAGTATGTACACCATCTAGGATAATATTCAAAGAGGAATATTCCTAATGTTTTGTACTTCATTTGTTCATAAGTCTTCAATGAACAATGAATGTGCTGTTTGTCTTTAATCCAAATAGATTCCTTTATTCCTCAATTGATCCAAGTTCTTGTACTTTTCTGGGCATCTCATTTATGTCACGTGAGCCTTGAATGTTCATGTATATGTTCATGAATTTATGGGCTTGTTCTTGATAACTATAAGAACAACCTTCTGAACTATGTCCAACCTTCTGAACTCTGTTCAACCTTCTGAACTCTGACTGAGTTCTTAAGTCCTAATGTTCTTTGATTCCTTGTATCTTGGTATGATTCATACTTTGTTCCTGTCTTAATTAAACACTCAAGAACACAAATTAAATACCAAGAAACTAATCAAAGTACATTAATCCTTTAATCATTATGGTTTGTTATCTTTAAAATTAATTAGGGATTTTGCCTCAACAAAGCAATGGTTTAAGTTTGGGGTTGTGATGACAGAGCATCATATGACATTTTTGGCTATGTTTTTAGTACTTATATTTGAATTTGAAGACAAATAAGTTGAGAGATAGTGGAGTTGTTAATGGTTTGAGGAACATATTGTATTGTTTTCACTTGAGTCGTTGTAATTCACTTTTATCTTAGATCATGCAACTCCATAGGTGTTTTGAGCGTTTTGTAGTGAGAAATCATGTAAATCAACAAATCAGGACATCACATGAAGGATCAAGAATATGAAGATTGAAGTCAATGGTTATTAGAAGTCCTTGAAGACAATACAAAGTGAAAAAGTTCAATTCAAGTTCCTAGGAGTTTCCAGACGGAAGAACGATCGAAAACCAGAGAAAAACGCCAGATTTCACAGATTCGAGGCTGCCTCATGCGCCATTAGCGTCTGGCATGAACCATTAGCGCATGAGGCGGTGTTGCTACTTCCCTGGGCGCCAGTAGCACCCCTGTAGGTGCCAGTAGCGCCCGACTGTGGGTAGTTTTTACCTGCTTCTTGTTTTCCAAGCCGGATCGGTGCAGAAAGCCCATTTTTCTTCTCCTTAACCCTACCCACTCATTTGCTATAAATAGAGACCCTTGCACTCATTATTATTCATTCAGAACACTGACGGTTCAAGGCAAGGGTCAAGTATCAGAGTTTCAAAGCCGGATTTCTTCCTTCTCTTGTCCTTTCTAGAGTATGTTTTTATATTGTTTTGTTATGATGTATGTTGCCATGAGCAACTAAACCTCTTGATTAGGGTTCCATGATGATCCCCTTCTTATTTGTTGGATATTATTAATAAAGTTTCTTATTCAGTTTGTGTCTTACAGTGTTCCGATTTAAATTAGACTATGCCCGTTCTTTAATGCTTTTTTCAATTGGTTAACTGCTTGAGTAATCTTGAAGAATGATCCGTAGGATTAAAGTAGGCATTGACAACCCGAAATTCTCCAGTTCCATTGTCTTTTCTAATTACCACTTATATAAATATATATATATTAAGAAGTAAAGGTTTGAATTCCTGACGTTTAATTACTCCCTTCTTTGGACAGCTACCGTACACAACCTAGTTGGTGTGACACATAGTTGTTGTGAGAAGCTTCGTGTGAGGTTATCTGCTTGTTTCATTAAATCATAAGTAGCACACATAAGTGTTTATTTCTTAAAGTTTAATTATCTCAATCACAAAACCTAATCTTGCATTTGGCAGGGTAATTCAACCCTACAACCTTATTCAAATTTACTTAAATTTCATCGTTTAAAATTCGTTTTATTAATTACTAATTTGAACGACAATCTTTGTGGAGAACGATAAACTTACTACTTTATTACTTGTTACGATTTGATGCACTTGTCAATTTCGTCCATCAGCAGTACAAACCTGCCACCTTAAAACATAAACAAAAGTTGATTTATAGCCTGAAAAGTCTCAATGAAATCCACTACGGTAAACAAGCTAGAAAATACATCTCAAAATAAAATAGATAAAACCTACTTTTTTCAAAAAATAAAGCATATCAATCTTAAGGCAAACATTACTTGTCTTCATATCGGAAGACAAGTAATGCCAATTTCAGTTGTAGTGAATAAAATAAGTGTAGCCAAGGTAAGCTTATCAAGAGTCGGTATAGGAGCATTTCAAGGGTTAACAACTCTTGGATGGATTAAGGAGTAACCACCTACACTAATATCAGAATAAATTATATCCTCCAAACGTGAGAATTCTAACTGAGGAGGAACCAGACCCCTCAAGTTGTAGAATGGTGAAGCAAAAACCAACCCCCGTGATGGGTAACATGTAACATGTGGTAGCAAGTAACATGTTCCTCACAAATTTTGCGACTAGAAATCCCCCAAAACTGTACCTTGTATTGTTCTGAAGTTCTCTTAGACTTAATGGAACAAAAGGTGCTCTTTCCATTTGCAGTCGGAGAACCCGATTGCCTATACAAAGTGGATGTGAAACCATAGTTCCATTGAATGCCAACGCCAAGATGAAGTTGATGTTGGTGGCGATTTCAAATATTCTAGCGAAGGTTGCAGTATATTATGGTTGTTGTTTCTTCAGAACCATTCATTATATCAAAACTATATCAGATCATTGAAAACTATCAATTAGATCAAACAACAAAAATGGGCAGTCATAAATTGGGCATCAAAAGCATACAATCAAACCATTCTTTTACACCATACAATGTAAGTTAGTCTAAATGATATATGGTATTATGAGGTTTATACTATATTTCTTATTTGTTTTCGTGTACATGACTTTTGTGCTCTATCCAAAATCAAATGATTAACTGCAACGTATATGCGTATCCAAATTTTGTTAGCGAATATGAAAAATTCTTGTACCGACAAAAAATGTAAAATTGTATTTATTAGATAAGCTGGGTCTTGGAATCAACTCTATTACTTTGTTTTTATAACTCAATGCGAACAAATAAGCATGGATGAGAAGTTATGAGAGAAGTAAAATAAATAAATTAAGTATTTAAAAATATTTTTACACATCCCTGAAAAAAAATATTTTCACACATGCATATTTAATTGATATATTTATAACCTTGATTAGAGGAAACAATTGGAACAACTTATAAATCATGTAATTTTAAGTAGGGGTGTGCAGAAGATTTGGTTAACCTCAACCAAATCACAAACCAAACCTGATCCATATTTTAAAAGTCCAACCCAATTACATAAAACCAAAACTGACCCATATTATATCAAAAACCTAAAACCGGTTTACCATTTTACTGAACCGGTTCAGAACCGGTTTTTTATGAGTATAATGGTCGGATTTGGGAGTCTTCTGCTAGCTCACAAGAAAACCGATCCCAAGGAAGTGGTAAATCTGATCCCTATGGCTTTAATCCATTCTACAAGTCAAGTGGAAGCACTCGATCTGGTTCTGAAGTAACTGCGTACTTGACTGTTGATTTAGAGGAAGAAGGGGAGTTAGATGTCTTAATGTGGTGGAGGGAAAATTCCAACTGGTATCCAGTCCTGGTAAGAATGGCAAGAGAAATATTGGCTATACATGTCTCTACAGTTACCTCTGAATCTGCTTTCAGTATCGGAGGAAGGGTGCTTGATCCATATAGAAATTCTTTATCATCAACAACTGTGGAAGCATTGGTTTGCACCCAAGATTGGCTTAAAGTAAAAGATCAAGACGTTGAGACTTCATCTTTGGTTAAAAATGATGATCTTGACACTCTACATGAACTTGAGCAAGGTAAGACTGGAAGATGATCTTTACTATATTAAATTCATCTTTGATTACAAAATGATGATGCATAATGAAATGTTTGTGTTTTGTAGATATTCTTTCTCAATTAAATCTTGATGGCTATTCGGCTTCTGTGAGGCTTGATGATGATTGAAGGTATTTCTCCCATCCATTTTTCTTAGCCTTCAACTCATCACAAAACATTGTCAGTTATTTTCTAATGCTTCGAAGTAAATTGGAGTTCGTTTTTGACAGAAATTTTCAATATTCTGCACTAAGTTTTCAGTGAAACATTGTGCATAACCAAATATGTTATCATAGTTTAATATTTCCCAACATCTGCATTTCTCCGAAGCTGAAAGTTGCAGTCACTTGAAAGTTTCACCTAACTATGTGTTGCAAAATTTGTTTATGCTATAGAAACCAGAAACAACAAATGGCAAATTAGCTTCTTGTAATGGGATTTTTGTTTTTACCATTTTAGGGAGATGTACTTGTTTATGTATGGATACACATGATTGAAGTTTCTGAATTCAGACATTTTAATGAACACATTATAAAAGACAATAATATTATTTATGTATGATTAGTGATACTGATGCACTCACTAGTATACAACCAGATAATGTATTAGTACACTAGATCTGGAAAATCAATTTAGTGAAAATTTAACCTTTGAATGTTTCTAATAATTTTTGTTTGCATATTGTGAGTTGAGTTGACTAATCAAATAGATAATTAAGGTTTCAATTCCTGAATTAAGGATTAAAAGATAGGAATTGAAATATCATAATGTGGGATGTGGTAATACTTTTTTTATGTAATTGTGTCCTGTTTAGCATATCATGTTTCTAGCACTACAAAAAACGCGCTGGATTGCGGAGGTTTTTTTGTGGAGGTTTTCAAAAATCCCTGCAGATTAGTTGAAACAGTGACGCTTCCCCTTTTTGCTGTAACAAATGCTTGTCAATCTGTGGCAGTTTAAAACCCCCCGCAAAATAAAAGTAATTTTTCTAGTTTTTCACCTATCCCGCTCCCCTTTCACGTGTGGCGCACTTTTATTTTCGTTTCCCTCTCCTTTATTTCATTTCATTGAAAACAAAACAAAACCTCTTTCTCACATTATCTCTTTCTCTCTCCATCTCCAGAACCTTCTCACTCTCTCGATCCTTCACAGCTCCAAAACCCCTCTTTCTCACTCTCGCCGCCGTCACTCTCCAGAACCTCTGTTCCAACACTCACTCTCTCCCTCTGTCACTCTCTCCGCTGTCAAACCCTTCGTTGCTCTAGCCGTTGTCAAACCGCTCCATCACTCTCACTCTCTCCCTCTGTCATTTTGATTGTTCCATCACTGTCTCCCTCACAAAGGTATTTTTATTCTATTTTCCATAAATCAATTTGTTATTTGGGAATTAGGGTTTGATGAAATTGTTCTGCCTTTACATTGTTTTAATTAAATTGATAATTATAGGGTTTGATGTTTTTGATTTTGATGAAAAATCAATATTTAGGGTTCACCAATATTTTCTGCAATATTACAAATTTAAGACAATTTTAGGGTTCACCAATAGCTATCACAAGCCATAAACAAACTTCATACAACTATGATACATAGTTTCAACTCTTGAAACTCTTTGTGTAATTAACTTTGTTGTCTTAGGGTTCACCAATAATCATGAATGTTTTGATGGTTGAAATATAACTTTTGGAGTCTAGATGTAAGTAATTGAATCTGATGACAGTGGAATGAATGTCAATATACCATCCTTTATTGTGTTGGATTATTTTGTGCTTCATATGTTGGAAAGCTATGTTTGAACCAATATGATTATGTCTATTGTTCTATATAAACCATGTTTGGCATTTTTGCAATTGTGTTGGAAAGTTTCTAGATAATGCTACTATTTTTCTAGAAAATGTATTATATTATATATTATACATAATGCTACTTTTGTTGCTAATAATAGTTTAATTCATGGTTTAGGTAGATGGATAATTTTATTCACTATGTCAATCAGGTGTGCTGGTTTGCAGTTTGTTGTCTAAAATGTTTTTCTAGAGAACTTGTTTCGCATCTTTAACAGGATTTCTGGTTTATCACCTTTTTAGTTGAAACTCGTACTTGCTTTTCATGCCATATTGGTATTCTCTCAGGATGGTCGAGTCAATGAATTGTATTCAACACCATATATCGGGGGGATTTAGTTATTTTTACAATGACGAAGTGAAGCCTCTCATCTCTCACTCCCTGTTCATGTCCCTTCCCCTTCACTTCAAAGCAGCCACACATAATTTAGAGAGCTCAAATTTGAATTTTAAGACACAATTTGTCAGGTATGCTGATCATCCAAATGCATATTGTACTGGTTATTTTACAAGTAGGCCAAGCTTTAAAGGGTTACGCGAGAATAATGAGTGGTTACTGTCAGGTATAATGTTTGACTCATTTACTTTACGAGGTAACCTGTTAAATGTTTCTGAACTCTCATATATCATTCTTACCTGGTTAGGCATTATTCATTCCTTTCTTCTTGATATTTAGGCAACAAGGCAATTGGAATTTTTTAAAGGGAGGAATGAATCAGTACCAAATAATGTTGTTGCTGATTATGCAAATCGGATTTCAATAGGCTATGACGATGTGCATATTAATAATTTTATTTTTAACTTATGATTTCAATAGACTATGTTTTCTGTTTTTTTTATGCAAGAAATCCATTAATGACTTGTTTTTACTACATTAACCATCCAATATGATTTCCTATTTTTTTTTCTTTAAAAAGTTTTATAATGTGATAGATATTATTGGAACCTACTAACCATGTTAACTTATATGTGTTGTTCTTCCTTCTTATCTCATAAATGTATGCACTAATGGACCCTTCCTCCAATGAGTGCACTAATGGAGACAGAACACACACACTCACACACACACACACACACATTAGATATGGTATTCCAACAATTTTATTTGGTTAAGTTTTGAAGTCTTTAGACATTGATTTATGCTTTTACATAACTTACTTCACAACATACTTGCCACAGGTTTCAACTGCAAAGGTTTTTGTCCAGGACTCTTCTGGGATGGAAATTGAGTCTCGGCTTCTGCCTATATCTAATATTACTTTGAGCATACGAAAAAAATATGTCAAAACATATATAGGATTCCTGATGAAGTGGCTAGCTTCTTTGGTTCATCAAATGTAAGTTCTTTTATGATCCTATCTTTGTTCATTTCTTTGACGAAATAATACATCAGGTGACTTATTGAATTGTAGATGTCAGTAGCTTTAGATTTTAGTTTTTTAGCGTCAAGCCTGATGAAGTTTGTTATTTTACTTTTTAATCTAGGATGATTCTAGAGAAGAGAGTTAAGTACCCGTCCAAAATGATAGATGGAAATAGCATTTCAAGTTTAAATGAGCCAATCATGTTTTGCTTGTTGTGAACTTCTTATGCAATTGTAGGCCAATAATGACCGTTATGTTAGTTTGGTGGTTTTCTTAGTTTGGTTCAGAGTACGATCAATCTAGTGTGGTATTTGTTTTACTTTTTTCCGTAATTTTGTGGAAGCTTCGTCAAATATTTTAATTAATGAAGTGTTTTCTTTTTTAATTTCAGCTGACAGATATTGCAAGTGAGCCTTATTCGTCTTTGAACGGAAGAGGATCATGTGGTGGAAGCAGCATCTGATGTTTTTTAGATTATATATAAAGGTTTTATATCAAATATCAAACAACACTTGATTGATTGTAGAACATCTGAGTTTTTATTTGGAATGGAAGGTTGAAAAGAGATATTGACTCTCTATGTTTTGTTATGATACTATCTCTTTTAGAGGAAGACATATTTTATGTTATTATTATGAATTTGTGTTATGTATATGGTCACATTTGATATTAGATTATATATGGATATTTTGGACACGTTATTAGTGTTAAATATTTATTTTGGAATTGAGTGTATTGATAAATTTAAATCTTACAATACCAATAAATTTCAATTAAAAACAAGTATAGATTAAATAAAGAAAAAAAAAGTTATGTAACAAAAATCTATTATATTATCTTTGTATTAAAGGAGGTTAAAAACTTCCATAAAAAAAACAAAAAAGATATTTTTTTAAAAAAATTCATGTATCTAGGGAGGTTAAAAACTCCCGCAAATTAAACACTCATATTGCGGAGGTTTTGGATCTGAATACCAGCGGTCACAAAAAACCCCCGCAAATAATTTGTGGGATTAATATAAGCGGGGGTTTTAAAAATCCTGCAAAACATTCCGCAGAGGTTAAAAACCGCCGCAAAATAGCTTTAAAACCCCTGATATGTAGCGCGTTTTTTTGTAGTGTAGTGAGCATGACTTCCTTGATTTGCTTGATTATCCTGCCTGAAATTTTGATAAATCTGGATTATTCATTTGTTTCAGTTCAAGGGAAACCATCAAAGGTTGTTGTTGATTCATTGGCTAATGCTCCAAAACATTGGATGCTTGACAAACTTGGTGGAGAAATTAATTTGAGCTCATAGAGTTGATGCATCACAAGATTTATTTAGTTTTTTTTTTTATGATTGTAACTATTATTGGTGTACAATGATTGATTTAGCTGTGACTTGAAAAACTTATGGAAAACTAGTTTTAAAACCGGTTTGATTCTTTTTGAAGTCGATATATATTGTTGAATGAAATTTAGTATTTGCAAAAAAAAAAAAAAGGAAAACTAGTTTTTTTAGAAACTAGACTAAAACCGGATTTTGAATAAAAAAATTGGTTTAAAACCGGTTTGAATAAAAAAAACGAGTTTAGTTCAAAAAACTGGTTTTTACGACAAACCGGTTTCGAACCGGTTCTAAACCATATCCGAATTGGTTGTACCTTAAAACCGGTTTTTAGAGAAGTGGTTTCAAGAACCAAACCAAAACCAATATTTGGTTTTGGTTTGGTATGGTTTGGTTTTTAAACCATGCACACCCCTAATTTTAAGGATACATTTTCAATGCTCAAAGGGTATGAGAAAAGGAAAATAAGTGAATTTTTTTGGTTCTGTATAATAAGTTAATATATTTAAAACGTTCATCATAGGAAATAGTTGAAATAATTTATAAATAATGTAATTTAATTTAGGGGATAAATCAAGCTTTCCAAAACGAAGAGAGAGCACTCAAATAAAAAAAAAAAAGACCGAGACAGAAGAAAAATCAGTGGGGAGATTGAGGTAGAAGTGAGAGAATGAAACAAAAGAAGGCAAGAGAGAGAGATAAAAAAACCAAAATGTAGTTTTATGAAAACTAGCTATAAAAATCTAGGTTCAGAAGTCTCAATCGGTTTATTGAAGAGATTTAATCAAACTAGCTAGAGAATATTTTGGGTACAAATGTGAACAAAATCTTGCAGTGACAAATCAAATGTAAAATTACATTTTCAATCTAAGTTCGGTTTTGGTTTCAACTCCATTCCTCTGTTTTATAGTTCAACATGAACAAATAAGCATGAATGAGAAGTTACGAGAGAAGTAAAATAAATAAATTAAGTAAATAAGAATATTTTCGCACATGCAAGTAGAATGGATATATTTATATCCTTCATTAGAGGAAACAGTTGCAACAACTTATAAATCATGTAATTTAAGGTATAAATACATTTTCAATGATCAAAGGAAATGGAAAACCAACCATTTGTGTGTATGCATGTTCTTTCAATAAAATTTACATGAACATAATAATATATTATAATCAAATATAAAATCTGCACACTGATTACCTTCGTAGTAAGTGTGAGAAAATGAAACCACCCAATCCTTTGAGACAAGTTCTTTGATATTATTAATGATTTGAATGTATTTGTGAGGCTGAGATCTTGGGTATTAAATCAACGATAAATCTTTCATTCAATTTGATCTTCAACTCACATGTTTGTAACAATCATTCCAACATAGCGTTAGTTCATTCATTATGACTAAGAGCTCGACTTCTATGCAATCGACAAACTCAACATGTCTACTAAATCCTATAACCCACCCAACCCGGATTTCCGTATGACCTTCTGTCAACGTTTAGAGCTACTTGATGCTCGAAAGGTAGAGGCCAAACAACAAATTTCGAATAAGCAATTTTTTGAGCAAACAGAACAACAAATTTAAACTTAAATTATGTATATCATGAAAATTTTAAAAGGTATAAATTGGAGATAGAAACCACAACATGCACCAATACAAAGATTTTTTTTTCTAAGCCAGGAGAATGGACATGTATCAAAAAGAATCGTCGACATTTCAACTAGGTTGGTACCACTGTTAGCCCATAATTTTATAAGCTAAGAATATGCTCTAAACATGCATTAAATGCTGAAGGGAATCTTGCAAGATTCTATCTAATCGAAGAGCAGAAAAGAATCTTGGAATTGTTCACAGGTTCAAAGGAATATTTACAAATACAAGGCTAAGGCAAAGAAGGAGGACTTCGAACCAGAAGGCAGATCGACCTAGCGTATGATCGAATCGAAGCAACAAAGTTCTGGACTTAGCACAATTCTGACAAACTTCACAAAACTCAGTTCGACTTCGAGAGATGCAACCGTTCTAAGGAGCAGTTAAGTGCATGCAGGGTGTACGTGGCAGGACATTTGGCATTAGTATAGTGTTCGACCGTTAGGGCAGTTTATTTTCGAAAGTCTATATATAGTAGTTTTTTAGTCAGAAAAAAGGTCGCAATTCATTATATACAAAATCCTTGTAAACTCAAAGTACCCACGCTATCGAGAGAAACGAGTGAAATGGGATCCAAGTATGAATCTGTGAACCATCCTTTTATGTAAAGCATATTTTACAATTCAATGCAATTTACCTTTTCATGCAAATGTATCTTTTAAGCACTTTAAGTTTCATGCAAAGTTTAATGCTTTTCATTTAAATTTTGTTCATTTTTGTTTCGATCGAAACAGAGGATTTGCTTAGTAAGAACTCGTTTTCCTTGTTATTTGCAATCCAAGTAACTTTTATGTTTAATTCTCCCCAAAACTACACTAAATGTTTATGCGTAATGGACATTCAAATAATTTAAAGAATTCAAACAAAGCACTATGCTCCTGAGATTCACTAGTTGGTCTCGCAAGCAATTAATTCAGACTAGCGGTTGTTTACCAAATTTCAGAGTAAACAAATTGGCACGCCCGGTGGGACTTGTGCTTTAATTGAATCTTTTCTATCAAAAATATTTTCGTTTGGATTTGCAAATTTCTATTCGTGCATTCTTTCTGGAGATTGCGTTAGTGCATGTTCTTGAGGAGTGGGAAAGTACTCCCTGAAATGGTTAGACCACCACCCAGAAATACAAACACAAATAATATGGAAAATGCAAATTTGAATGATAACAATGTGTCAGCGCCTTCGAGCGCATTGAACACTTCGAATGTGACTGGAGCGACCATCTCCGCTCCCAGTTCTTCGACATTGGGCGTTACTATGCCTATCATTGTATCGACAACGATGCCTTTTACCACTGCAGGCCCTGCAGTTTCGATACCCGAAAATATAGGGAGCCAGCCATCCCCAGCAAGAGGAGGAGGCACAATGGGCTCTACATTCAGTATGCCTTTTTCACAATATATGAATCAAGGCAACAGTAGGAATGTACCATATGGTATGCCTACAGCACTGATGCAAGGGCTACAAACTAGCCCTTCATTATATTCAGAAACTGTGCCTGGCGCTTACTCGCCTACAAACCAACGTTTGGCCTCCAGTTCTGTTAATCGAAATGCAGTGCCACCATTAACTAATACATCCTTGATGTCTTTAAGGCAGCAAATGGATGAAAGTAATCATGATATGGTTAATATGTTGACACAACAAATTGGTACAGTGTTTAATCCTTTGATACAAAATACTAACCAGTCTTATCAATTGTTAGCCACCCAGATGGGTAGGATGGCTGATTTCTTTGGGGCTCCACATGTCCCTAATCAACCAGTCCCCCAGATCCAGAATCTGGCACCCATACAAAACATCCAAATACCAAATAATGCTATGGTGCCTATACCCAATAACTTAGTGGTACAGCCTAATCAAGGACAATTACAAGTGGGTCCAATCGAACCACATGTTCAACCACAAGTACAACCACAAATCGAACCAAATCCAGGGATAGTCTTAGTAAATCGAAATCAAAATGCTGATGAAGTGGTTAGAAATGTCCAACAGAATAATTTAGGGGCACAAAATAACATAGCAAATTTGGTCGAAGCTATCTTAGTCCAAAATGGTTTGAATGTAGGTTTACATAGACCAAATTTTGTTTCTGCCTTGTCAGAATATGTGCTTCAGACTGAACTACCAAGGGGTGTCAAAATCCCAAAATTCACTAAGTTCGCTGGTGACACTAGCGAATCAACTGTTGAGCACATTGCGAGATTTCTGACAGAAGCAGGAGACATAGCCAATAATGAAAATTTAAGGATGAAGTATTTCCCAAATTCTCTAACAAAAAATGCCTTTACATGGTTCACAACCCTCCCTCCACATTCCATACATAATTGGAATCAATTAGAGAGAGTTTTCCATGAACAATTTTACATGGGACAATCAAAAATAAGCCTTAAAGAATTAGCAAGTGTTCGACGTAAAGCGCCTGAGTCAATTGATGATTATCTCAATAGATTCAGACTTTTAAAGGCAAGGTGCTTCACCCAAGTCCCTGAACATGAATTAGTCGAAATGGCTGCTGGTGGCCTAGACTATTCGATTAGAAAGAAATTAGACACTCAGTATTTGAGGGACATGGCTCAGTTGGCTGATAGAGTTCGACAAGTCGAACGACTAAAAGCTGAAAAGGCTAGAAATTCTAAATTTCATAAGAGGGAAAAGGTTGCATATGTCGAAGCAAATGACAGTGACCAAGAGTTCGATATCACTTATGAAGATATCGAAGACAATGAGGTTAATTTAGCAGAATTAAAACCTGGACCTCCTTATGTCTGTAAACTCCTTAAACCTTCGAATGGGAAAAATCCTGTTGAGCCTAAAAATGATAAATTTGTGTCTAAAACTTATACATTTGACATAACCAAATGTGATGAAATATTTGATTTATTAGTTACAGATGGCCAGATTATTGTTCCTAAGGGCTTAAAAGTACCCCCAATCGAACAACAGAAGAAAAGGGGTTATTGTAAATTTCATAATTTCCTTGGCCATAAAACCTCACGTTGTATTCTTTTCAGGGATCTGGTCCAAAAGGCTCTCAATGAAGGGAGACTCAGGTTTGGTGAGAAATCAAAGACCACTCAGGCGGATGTTGAAGCACCTAAAGCTGTTGAAACCCTCTATGCGGAACCTCAAGGAGTAATGATGGTCGAAGCCATGGAGGTATCTCAGGTGCAAGTGCAAGGCATATCTGAAGAAGACTACAGCGAAAAGATGAAAGTGGTGTATCCTCAGACTGAAGAGGATCTGATTGATTTCTTGAACAGATGCAAACTCGAAAACAAGAATGTAATGCTGTGTCCTCGCTGCAGTGCAGTATGTGATAGAGAGGCTACTGAGGGCCTCAAGAAGTACCAGGTTGTCAACAAGGGGGCAACGCAAAACCAGCGTTTCGATAAAGGCAAGAGGATTATGGTGCAGTCGAACAACAACCAGAAATCTGGTCGAAAGAATACCTTTGTTCCTCCTGGTTCGATCCCTGTCGAAAAATGGATGCACCAGGGGCTCATAAGGTTCAACAAAGGAACTATGGAAGTAGGCGGTTCCAGTGGAATGAAGCAAGTTGGCCCACAGGAGGCTAATAAGTATTCTTACAGAAATAATTACAAGGGTAAGAATCCTATGACAAGGACCCAATGGCGCAGGTTTCAGCGTCAAAAGAAATTGGCCGAACAGAATCTGCAAACTGGCCAATATAAGGAAGTGTCCAGAAGGCCAGCAAAAGAAAGACTCTTTCCTCCAGTGGATGAAGATAAGATGGAAGACGAGGATCTGCTGGACTCTGAACCTGATTTCGACGTCATCTGCGTGGTATCCATCTTGCCATCTGAGTATGATGTCCAATCTGAAGTTACTGAGATCGAAGGTGAATTCGATCACCTTGATATGGCTGACCCAAAGCCAGTATGTTACTATGTGATGAACAATGGCTGTATTGAGGAGCAATTGGCCTCTTTCGAGAAGCCAAGTCTTGGGATGAAAAGCCATCTCAAACCCCTTTTCATCAGAGCAATGGTTGAAGATGTTGGGATCAACAAAGTGCTCATAGATGGGGGAGCAGCTGTCAACTTGATGCCTCAATCTACGCTCTACAGGATTGGGAAATATGACAGTGATCTATCTGCCCACAACATTGTGCTCTCTAATTATGAGGGCAAAACTGGCTATTCTTTGGGAGCCATACAAGTTGATGTTGCTGTGGGCAGTATAGTTCGACCAACTCTATTCCTGGTGGTACAATCCAAGGCTAACTTTAACTTGCTGTTAGGAAGGGAATGGATCCACGGAGTTGGGGCTGTACCATCTACTCTCCACCAGAAACTTATTATTTGGAGGGAAGATGGGATTGTTGAAAACATAGAGGCAGACCAAAGCTTCTATAAGTCAGAGGTTGACATTGTCACCCCACAAACCTTTGACAAAAATTTGGCTAATATAGCGCCTTGTGGTGACAAGGATTCTGCTTTCGAGCCAAGTGACAATGTTATCCATTCTGTCAAGCTCCATCCTGCCCATGGCTTTATATGGGAGAGGGAAGAAATTAATGATGTTTCTTCTGAAGATGGAGTCATTCCACCAACTGGGTGGAATATATATGAAGATTACTATGACTGAGGCCACTGCATGGGCCAGGATTACGGCTTATATGGCCGAAAATAGATTAAATACGGCCCTTGAGGCTGAGTTTCAACAAAATATGGCAGTAGAAGCCAAGATCGAAGAGCTGGAAATCAAAGAAACAAAGGATCGAAGACTTGACTGCATTTATGACGATGAGCCGCTGGGGTTCGAGAAGGATCCTATGAGTGAGGCGCCAAAAATGCAAGCACAGGATCCTTTGGAGGAAATCGATATTGGAGATGGCTCGATTAAAAGGCCAACTTATATCAGCGCCAATATCACTTCAAGTCTAAAAGAAAAGCTGGTGCTTCTTCTTAAAGAATTCAAAGACTGCTTTGCGTGGGATTACAACGAAATGCCTGGTTTAAGCAGAGAAATGGTCGAACTGAAACTACCTATCAAAGAAGGGAAGAGGCCAGTGAAACAACTACCAAGAAGGTTCGCACCAGAAATTATGTCCAAGATCAAGGATGAGATCGAAAGGCTGCTGAGGTGTAAATTCATCAGAGCTGCCAGGTATGTCGAATGGTTAGCAAATATAGTCCCTGTTATTAAAAAGAATGGAACTCTTAGAGTATGCATAGATTTTAGGGATTTAAATAATGCTACACCTAAAGATGAATATGCTATACCAGTAGCAGAAATGTTAGTAGATTCAGCAGGTGGCTTCGAATTTTTAAGTATGTTAGATGGTTATTCTGGTTATAACCAAATATTTATTGCTGAAAATGATGTGTCAAAAACAGCATTTCGATGCCCTGGTGCATTAGGCACTTATGAATGGGTTGTTATGCCTTTTGGCTTGAAAAATGCTGGGGCCACTTATCAAAGGGCCATGAATTCTATGTTCCATGATTTTATAGACACATTCATGCAAGTTTATATAGATGATATAATCATCAAATCTTCGTCCGAAGACAACCATTTGGATTACCTTAGGCAGTCTTTCGAACGGATGAGGAAACATGGATTAAAAATGAATCCATTAAAGTGTGCTTTTTGTGTGCATGCAGGAGATTTCCTTGGTTTTGTGGTGCATAAAAAGGGCATCGAAATAAACCAGAACAAGACAAAGGCTATTCTTGAGACAAAGCCTCCTTCGACCAAGAAACAGCTTCAATCTTTGCTAGGGAAAATCAACTTCTTGAGAAGATTCATTTCGAATTTAAGTGGCAAAGCTCAAACTTTTTCGCCATTGCTTCGACTCAAGAAAGATGAACCATTCAAATGGGATGAAGAGCATCAAAAGGCTTTCGATGAAATTAAAGAGTATTTGATTAAGCCTCCAGTACTAATGCCTCCTAGTCGAAGTAAAGATATGAAGTTGTACATTGCTGCGTCTGACAAGACCATTGGGAGCATGTTGGCTCAGGAAGATGAAAATGGCGTGGAACATGCAATTTATTATCTTAGTCGTGTATTAAATGATGCAGAAACTAGATATACTGCCATAGAAAAACTTTGTCTTTGTTTGTATTTCTCTTGTATTAAACTTAAGCAATATATAAAGCCTGTTGATGTCTATGTGTATTCTCATTATGATATTATTAAACACATGTTATCGAAGCCTATTTTACACAGTAGAATTGGAAAGTGGGCTTTAGCATTAACAGAATATTCTTTAACTTACAAGCCCTTGAAATCTGTTAAGGGTCAAATTGTGGCAGATTTTATTGTAGATCACTCAGTGATCGAAATGCCTCAAGACTATGTAGAAACTGAACCTTGGATTTTGTATTTCGATGGTTCTAAACATAAACATGGAACTGGGATTGGAATCTTAATAATATCCCCCACAAAAGTCCCAACTAAGTTCAAATATAAGATTAAAGGTCTTTGCTCAAATAATGAGGCTGAATATGAAGCTTTAATCACAGGCCTTGAAATTTTAATTAGCTTGGGGGCAAGAAATGTTAACATAAGGGGTGATTCAGAGTTAGTGTTGAGACAATTAACAAAAGAATACAAATATGTGAAAGAACACTTAGCAAGATATTTTGTTATAGCAAGTTCTCTTCTGAATCATTTCGATTATATTAATGTTGAACATGTACCTCGACTAGAAAACCAAGAAGCAAATGATTTAGCCCAAATAGCTTCAGGGTACAAATTGTCGAAGGAAAAATTAACTCAGTTGATCGAAATAAAAGATAAACTGGTGTTACAAGAGCCATTGAGCACTGCATTATCAATGCCAAAACTTGTGGGGGCACGTACACCACAAGGTAGTGAAGATGAAAACGTAGATGATCTTCAAGAAAAAATTCAAATTTTGGCCATTGACAATATGTTGGATAATGATTGGAGAAAATCCATTGTTGAATATTTAAAAAATCCAACAGGTAATGTGGCTCGAAAGATCAAATATAGGGCTTTGAACTACGTGATTATGGGAAATGAATTATTTAAAAAGACTGCAGAAGGAATTTTGTTAAAATGCCTAAGTGAATCAGAAGCATATTTAGCAGTTTCCCATGTTCACAGTGGTGCTTATGGATCACATCAAGCAGGCCATAAAATGAAATGGCTTTTATTTCGACAAGGTTTATATTGGCCGTCTATGCTAAAGGACTGCATAGAATTTGCTAAAGGCTGTCAAGAATGCCAAAAGCATGCAGGGATACAACATGTACCTGCTAGCGAGTTACACTCCATAATCAAACCTTGGCCTTTCAGAGGATGGGCTCTGGATCTAATTGGTGAGGTTAAGCCTGCTTCGTCTAAAAACCAACGATATATTTTAGTTGGAATAGACTATATTACTAAATGGATCGAAGCAGTCCCTTTACCAAATGTCGATCAGGAGGCGGTAATTAGTTTTATTCAAAACCATATTATTTATAGGTATGGTATTCCTGAAACAATTACCACTGATCAAGGTTCAGTCTTTACTGGACGAAAGATGCAAGAATTTGCTCAAGAAACTGGCTTTCGATTATTAACCTCAACACCATATTACGCGCAAGCAAATGGTCAAGTCGAAGCAGCCAATAAAATTATCATTAACTTGATTAAAAAACATATTGCCCAAAAACCAAAAAATTGGAATAAAACGTTGGATCAAGTTTTATGGGCATGTAGAAATTCTCCTAAGGAATCAACTGGCACTACCCCATTTCGACTAACGTTTGGTCATGATGCTGTACTTCCAGTCGAAATACATTTGCAATCAGCCAGAATACAAAAACAAATGGACATACCAATTGATCATTATTGGGAAATGATGTCAGATGAGTTGGTTGATTTAGATGAGGAGAGATTAAGAGCATTAGAAGTCTTGACTAGGCAAAAGGAAAGAGTTGCAAAAGCTTATAACAAGAAAGTAAAGTCAAAAACTTTTAATGTTGGAGACTTGGTGTGGAAAGTCATCCTGCCCATGGATAGAAAAGATCGAACCCTGGGCAAGTGGTCCCCAAATTGGGAAGGACCATTTAAGGTAGTCCAGATTTATTCGAACGGTGCTTATGAGTTAGAGGAGTTAACTCCTGATCAACGTACCTTGAGCATAAATGGTAAGTATTTGAAAAGATATAAACCAGTGCTGCAAGAGGTTCGAATAAATCAAGAATAGTTCAAAAAATAAATAACTAAAGTGGCAACTAGCGAAGATGCCAATAAAATCAAACATTCGAATTAAAAATGGTGGGTTTCATCCCTCAACATACAAAGATTTTATCTTGGATTTTCTACCCATCATAAAGTGCTAAGATTTTATTCGAATTACAAAAAGGAAAAGGTGGCACGTTAATCTTGAATGGGCCCTCATCTAAAAGAAAGACACGTTGATCTTGAAGGGGCCTTCATTTCGAATCCACTTCTGAGTCTGATGAACGAAGGTATTCCTTGTTTTCATCATAAGTCGAAAGGAATTCTGCCCAATCAGGGTCCGTACTATCAGACTCTGAGGAAGAAACCTCTGGTTGAGCCTTCGAAGCTGTTTTCCCTTCAGGAGGAGGGGGAGCCCTGCAGGTTCTTGAGCTTTCACCCTTGGAAGAAGGTTTCTTGGTCTTCTTTGAAGAATCAGCAGCCTTTTTGTTGTCCTTCTTTGCAGATGTTGCTCTCTTTTTATCGGTGTTCTTCGCAATTTGTTTGCCTTTACCCATGTTTCTCTTTCAAAATTGATGATACTGGCTATATTATTATGACTTGCAAAGTGGAGTAGGTAAGACGGATAGAGTGACCATATATATAATGGTAAAATCATTAATGATTTTTCAACCGTTTCCTAATTTTTCTCAGAATTCACGCCAGTTCAGCAAGACTGTTTTGAAAACGGTTGTTTGACTCGTTTTGAAACTAGAGCCAGTCAGAAATATGGCTTGATAGTTACGCGTTTTGTTATACGCACAATCTTATCCGTTACTAAAAAAGAGGGGTTTCAGTGTGTATCATAAAAACCATGTAAATCTTCGATATCTGGCGTTTTTTAAATGCTAAAATAGTCAAAGTGATTCGAAGTAAAAATAAGCGCAGAATAAAACTTCAAAAAATTCGAAATGATAGTTAAAGAAACTGCCACAAACTGGGCATGTCCTGAACATTACAATCAAAATATGCCAAAAAATGTTCGAAATTCACAAGATAATTAAGGTATTACAAATGCTTTACAGACTCCCAGTACAATTTGGTTAAGCTGTTCATCTCCTTGTCGAAGACCTGGCGGGCACTTTCCAAGCTCTTAACCTCTTCAAGTAGTACTGCAGAAGCACTGTAAGCCTTAAGACCCTCCCGTCCCTTCTCATCAATTCGAGCCTTAATCGAATTGTTGACGTCCTCTTCGAGTCGGTTGCGTTTGGCTTCCTCTTCAGCAATCTTCTGCCTATAGTTGTCGATTTGAGACTGCAACACGATGATATTATTTTTCCAATCAGAGATGTTGTTATTGCAAGCCTTAATATCAGGGTGCGCTTCTTTGGCGAGATTTGCTAATCGATCAACCTCAGCCTGTGCAGTTTTGGCCCTTTCGAGCAAATGGTTATGTGTTCGTTGCTGAGCAACAAGTCTCATGGCACTGTCCTCATCATGCTGCACAGTTTTGGCTAGTTGATCAATAATTGATTCGATTTGAATAACCTTCCCTAAGGTTTCGTCGGTAGTCAAGGGATTATGGAGTTTCTTCAAAAAGTTGAGAAGTCCAAAAGCGGTGGAGGGATTTGCCTTGATTATGCTGGGCACATCTTGCATTACAAAATCTGTAGTCAGTTTTAGCAGAAGCGAGTCTTGGCGCACAGATGAGTTAATTTCTTCTGCCGACTGAGTCGAATCAGTGGCCCTGTCACTTGAAGTCTGAGGAGGGGTTTGTCTGGCAAGCAGAAGTCGAAGGGTAGCTGCAGGGTCTGAACTTTGCATATGCATGAATTCCTCTTCAGGCAGCCCTAAGCTGGCAGAAAGCTTCGAAGTCGAAGACTCCGGCAAGATTTCTGACCCTCCTACCTCAGCCTCCTTGATAGCTTCATCATCGAATTGGTACCTCTCAGGGGAGGGCGAATAACCCTTGCTCGACTCAGTAGAAACAGCAGCCTCTTGTTGCTCAGTCTCAGATTCGACAGATTTGCCCCTCCAACCACGAGGACCCTCAGACGCAGCTGGTTGATCTGGTTGGTCTTCTTTCTGTGGGTCTGCCTCAGCAACAGCTTCAGTTCTTACAGGACTGGGAGGCTCTTCGATAAGGGGGCTTGGAATTTTTTCTGTCCCTGCTGGAGCACCCTCTGCTGCATGACCTTCCACCTGATTCGAAATATAAACGAAATAAAAAAGGATGCTAGCAAAGGCAATCTTATTCATAAAAGAAGAAGTTTGTGCATAAATCCGTACCTCAACCTCTACAATAATGGGATTTGGATTAAGGTCTTCAGGAGTCTTAACCCCTCCATCATCCTCTTGGTCTTTAGGCTCTTTGTCAGCCTGATTATCAACCTCAGTCGAAGCAGGCTGAGATTCAGAAGGAGTTGCTTTTGAATGATCTCCTGAAGACCTAGAAGACTTTTTCTTTTTCTTCTTCTCAACAGGCTCTTCTGCTTGTCGATCTGTAGAATTTTCAGGCCTGGCTTTCTTGTCTTTCTTCCTTTTCTTCTCTTTAGGCCCCTGAGCCTGAGAACTACCTAGACCCGTCTGTTCGACGGACTCGGTGGGTGTCGAGCTGGGGGGCGTTTTTCTTTTCCTAATAAGAGGAATTTCCTCCTCTTCCTGTGAAAAAAGGAAAAAGGATAAGAAAAGACTAAAGGGATCGACATTAGATCAAAAAGTGAAGTAGTTGAAAGATTTTCGAATGGGCTTACTTCTTCTTCATCTATAACATAGATGGCCTCAGGCTTTGATTTTTTAGAGGTTGTGGTAGCCTCAGAGCTACTATCCCTTTTGCGACTCTGCCATAATCGAAGTAGAAAGAAGTTAGAAAATGTTGGAAATTAAAACAAGGTAAATAAATGAAAACAAGGTAAACAAGGTAAATTAGTTACCTTTTCTTGTTTCTCCTTCGGGGCCTCCTGGATCTTTATGCCAGTTGATTTTTTGAGCTTATCCCCAGCTCGAGATGATTCTACACCTTTCTTTGTCACTGATGCTTTGCCTGAACAAATGAAATCGAAAGGCATAAATAAATGAAACTAGCATATATTAATAAGTGACAAAAAATGAGTTCGATACCTCGAGCAGGGAGCTTCGAACGGATGTTCTCAATGATTGGCTGAGAAAAGCCACTTTCCAGTCTGGAGATCATAGCTTTAGTATCTCCCACTGAGTGACCAGAAAAATGCTTCCCCCACCATTTTGTGAATTCTGTGGTACAGAAGAACGAAGCACTGTATTCGAATGGGTGTAATTCGAACAGGAGCTCTTCAGATGACTTCAGGTATCTCTTGTAAAGCTTATCTGAGAGGTTAGCTCCCCTTAAAACATGTTTGGGGTCTGAGAATATACTCTTGGGTCGAAGTTGAGAAAACCCAAACTGTCTTGACACTAGATGAGGTTGGTACCCAACCAAACCTAGGTAGTTCGATTTCACCCCAGTCCTACATGAAAGTATGGAAGGATACAAGTAAGCTGACCATACTTCGTTTACTTCGTCTTCATTATCTGGGTCAATGGTGGGGAAATCTTCCGTGAACCAAGCCGGACCAAATTGTCTCTTATGAAAGGGGGCATGTTGTGGAAGGAAGTGTTTGAAGTCTAGGAAGATTTGCATATACGTGAGAAAGAGCCTCTGTGGGCTCTGGCCTAAGGTCCTGGGCGTCAGGCGAAGTGCCCTTTGGCCCTCAATGGAACGATTTGCAACTTCTTCAACGTAGTCTTGTGGGATGAACAATCCCATTTCCTTTTCGAAAGTGGCATTAAGCCACAGTTGAAGAAGCCACATTGGGCCGGACACTAGGAAGGAAGAGCCATCCCTCGATTTTTTCAGGTCATCACAGGCCTCCCCAATCGAATCATAGAGAACGGCCAGCAAGAGTTTACCAAGCCCAAATGTCCTGCCCTCTCCAATCTGCTGGGCCATAGGAATAAATCTCTTTGCCACCTGCAGAGATTTCGAACAAAAGACAAAGTGCGACAGCCACAGGGTCAGGAATGCAACATGTTCTTCGAAGGATACTTCATCGTCATCACCCCTATTCTCCGCTATGTATTTAGCAAAAGTTGCCTCTTTAAAATCAACCTTGATATCATCATTAGTGATGGTAGGGTCATAAGTATCCCCAGTAGGCCTAAGGCCTGTAAGAGCGGCTACGTCGAAGAGGGTTGAGTAAGCATCCCACAAGGAAATTGGAACGTGTTAGTTGAGCTCTCGAAGAAGTGTAGAGCAGCAATGATCATTTCTGGTCGATACTCTGGACCAGTCCTGGAAAATTGGATAAGGTCGAAAATCTCATGCCTTTTCCAAAACTCTCCATAGTCGTTTTCGACTCGATCAAGCCAAGAGATATAATCTAGATTACCTACGTAAGGAGCTGATCGAAATAGCTTACTTGGTTTGCTTAGAAAATTGAAGTTGTATGGGTCACTTAGGAAGATCCTGGGTTCACAAGTTGTGAACGAAGGGAATACCTTGTCCATAGCCTTCGATAAAGTTGGCTGGTCTGGAAGAGGCCCACCAAAAGCGTAAGTGTGGCCGCCCACAGAAAATGGGATCATTACGTTCAACTCCCAGACGGCTTTCTTTGCGGCGTCCCCGTGAGGTTCGGGTACCATATCTTTGCCATCATTATTTGTGATAGCGCTTGGCCATCTTCCAGCTATGGGAACTTCTTGGGTTTCTGAAGACATTATCGAAGAAGAAGATGAACAGTTACGAAAAGGGTTTAGATGACAGACTGTTTGAATCAATGCCAATGATTCTGAGGAGAGAGTTCCTTTACTAGAGATTCAAAAACAAACGATTGTGGAAGGAAACAACGGGTTGGTTTGATTCGTAAGAAGCTGTGGAGATTAAGAAGCGAGAGAGTGAAAAAAGCAAGAACTCTGAAAGCTTTCGTCTGGAAAAGTTCTTCAATGGCCGTTTCTGGCCTTTTTATAGGGTTACTTTTTCATTTTTCAAAAAAAAAAAAATCTGTCAAATCCAAAATCACTTCGACTTCCCAGTGTGACACGTGTCCCACTTTTACCTAGAAAGTTGGAACTCATGATGATAGTGGGAATCGAGGTGACAGTTATACAGTAAAACGTGCCATCATGATGCCGTTTCAGTAAACGTGGAGAAAAAGAAAAAATGTCAACTTCTTATCTTCCTTCGATCACGAATCGAAGCAGACATTTTTTGGGGGCAATTTGTTAGCCCATATTTTTATAAGCTAAGAATATGCTCTAAACATGCATTAAATGCTGAAGGGAATCTTGCAAGATTCTATCTAATCGAAGAGCAGAAAAGAATCTTGGAATTGTTCATAGGTTCAAAGGAATATTTACAAATACAAGGCTAAGGCAAAGAAGGAGGACTTCGAACCAGAAGGCAGATCGACCTAGCGTATGATCGAATCGAAGCAACAAAGTTCTGGACTTAGCACAATTCTGACAAACTTCACAAAACTCAGTTCGACTTCGAGAGATGCAACCGTTCTAAGGAGCAGTTAAGTGCATGCAGGGTGTACGTGGCAGGACATTTGGCATTAGTATAGTGTTCGACCGTTAGGGCAGTTTATTTTCGAAAGTCTATATATAGTAGTTTTTTAGTCAGAAAAAAGGTCGCAATTCATTATATACAAAATCCTTGTAAACTCAAAGTACCCACGCTATCGAGAGAAACGAGTGAAATGGGATCCAAGTATGAATCTGTGAACCATCCTTTTATGTAAAGCATATTTTACAATTCAATGCAATTTACCTTTTCATGCAAATGTATCTTTTAAGCACTTTAAGTTTCATGCAAAGTTTAATGCTTTTCATTTAAATTTTGTTCATTTTTGTTTCGATCGAAACAGAGGATTTGCTTAGTAAGAACTCGTTTTCCTTGTTATTTGCAATCCAAGTAACTTTTATGTTTAATTCTCCCCAAAACTACACTAAATGTTTATGCGTAATGGACATTCAAATAATTTAAAGAATTCAAACAAAGCACTATGCTCCTGAGATTCACTAGTTGGTCTCGCAAGCAATTAATTCAGACTAGCGGTTGTTTACCAAATTTCAGAGTAAACAACCACAAAGACACTCTTATCCTATACTGCCAATACAAAAACATAAAAGCTTGACATTCATACAATATTTTTTATTTAGGGTGTGGGACATGTCTCGGTCCAAGTAAGGAAGTGCTAAAAGAGCACTTAGAAAGATCATTTAAGATGTATTTTTTTTATCATTGGACCAAACCCTTAAAGTTGCATATAACTAATATTTAACTATAACTATGTGATGAAGAAAGAAAATAATAATATTTTTTGACATAAATTTAAAATAAATTAAAATTAAACTTGTTTGAGTAATGATCATGCCCGACCCTGGGCATAGGGCCGAGGCCTATGCCTTTAGGGAGCCCAAAAATATTTTTATAGGGAGTGTATATAGCAAGACTTGTTTTATTATGGGGTATATATAGCAAAGAGTACAAAGATGACCCAAACATTTATCAGACTTCAACCCAATACCCCTTCACCCCTTTTTTTACACAAATCAGCAGAAATTTTTTTTTTCACACCCCAGCCCAACACTTTAATTATCACACCCCCAACATTTCATTAGCCAAAATAGCTAAATAAATATATAATCGGAAGCCTTGAAGACATAACCGATTTCAACAAAAACAATCGACCGCCTAAGGATATATGACGACTTTTCCAACCCGAAAGATGCCTCTCAATGTGGTCAAGTAATGGGTACTAAAAATGTAACTGTTTAGGATCTCCACCAATAGGAAGGTCAATATAAGTAAAGGGTAAAACATCAATTTTGCAATTCATGACTAATGCTACTTCATTCAACCAAGCATTAGTAACATTAACTTCGGTTAACATACTTTTGTGGAAATTCACCTTTAAACCCAACATGACTTCAAACAACATAAGGACTTCTCTCATAATACGAACATTAGCCCAACATTTTCGACCTATTAATAAGGTATCATCAACAAATTGCAAATGTGACACAATAACAAGATCATTACCCCCAACCTTAAATCCCGTGAATAATCCAGTTGTTATAGCCGAGTTCATCAACATATGCAACCCTTTTACTGCAATTAATAACAAAAACAGAGATAACATATCACCTTGCCTCAATTCTTCCTCCAACTAAAATTCTTTTGTCAGCACCTGTTGACAATCACAGACGCCCTTGTCGTAGAAATACACTCCATAATCCACTTCCTCCATAACACAAAAAATTGCATTTTGTCCATTACAGCGTCTAAATACTCCCAATTAACCGAGTCAAAATCAAATTTAAACAGTAACAATTCCTCCTTCGACTTACACGCTTCATCAACCACCTCATTGGCTATCAGAATATTGTCCAGAATTTGTCGACCCCTAATAAAAACTGACTGGTTGTCTAAGTTTACACTCCCTATAACATTTCGAAGGAGATTAGCCAAAACTTTAGCCAGAATCTTATAAAGACACTCCACTAAAGAAATAAGATGATAATCATTCAACTGCTAAGGATTCTCCACCTTGGGAATCAATACAATAAAAGTACAATAACAGCCTTCGTCAATTTACCATTCTTATGAAACTCTGAGATAAACCTCATAATATCACTTTTGATTTATGGTAAAAAATCCTTAACAAAGCCAAAGTTAATGCCATCTAGACCCGGGCTCTTAAGACTATCACAATCCCACACAGCTGACTTGAATTCCTCTTCACTAAAAAGCTTAATTAACTTACCCTTATCAGATGCTTGGATTTTATTAAACTGTAGCCCCTCTGTAACAACCCGATTTTTAGTATTAGATTTATGTAATGTTATTATTGATTTGTTATATTTTGTTAATTGTTTATTTTATGTGTGATTGGTGGATTAGTGGATTTTTAGTGACTGAGGGTATTTTGGTCATTTACGAGTGAAGGGTATTTTTGTGAATGTGTTAGAAATTAGAAAATTGGAGAATTTAGAGGTTAGTGGTGTAAGAGTAAATTGGGAGGTTTAATTCAAGTAAAATTGTAGAGAAATATTTATGAGAATGAGAAGTGATTAAGTTCATTAGTGTGAGAGACTCAAACCCATTATATATAAAGAATAGTGTGTGTGGTAGTGAAATTAGGGTTGGCTCATTTGTGACAAAACTTTTGAGAGGCTAGAGAGAGAATAGAGAAAGAGGAAGAGGCTTGGAGAGAAAGAGAAGAGGAGCTCAAGAGCACAAGGGAAAAAGGGAGAATCAACCTAGAAGAGCTTATTAGAGTGAAGATTTGAGGTAAGAGAGGAGAAGATTACTTTCACCATCTAAGGTCTATAAGCAATTGGGTAGTTATGGGTGTTTTTAATTATGTTTAATTTCATAAATTGATGATGATTATGTGATAATTTTGTGCTCTAATTTAAGTGATTAATTTGGTTATGTTAAAGTTGATGAAATCATGTTGTTTTTATGTCAAAGTTCATATTTGGTTATAGTGAATTGATAACTTTGTGGATTTTGATGACAATGGTGAAGAACATGATAATTGATGATGATTATGATTAATTAAGTTGATATTGAGCATGCGTATATGTTTGGTTTGAGAATTCATGAGATTATGTGATTTTGTTGTGTTGAAGTTATTGTTGTTGTGTTTTATGAGAATTGCGTATAAGTTGATGAAAAATGGTGAAATTGTTATTGAAAATGATTAAGTTGATTCATGTTAATTGAAATAAGATGAATTTGAGTATGAGTATAGGTTTTGTTTGAGAATTCATGAGATTATGTTGATTAAGTGGTGGTTTAAGTTGTTGTTGCTATGTTCTTGGTGAATATGATTAATTGGATGAAAATGATTAAAATCTTGTTGAATTGATTAAGTTGTTTCTATGATAATTGAAATGAGAAATTGTGATTATGATAAAGGTGAAGAAAAGTTGTTGTTGTTGTGCTAGGTTTGGTGTTGAGTTGTTTTTGAGAAAATGAGTTTTGAGACGAATAATTGAGTTAAGTTGAAATCATGATGATTAATTGTGAAATTGAGTATAATTAAGTTGATTAAGCTAAGTTTGAGTTGTTAATGGTTGGATAAATTTGGTTTAAGGCTTTGGGACGAGTTTGGAGCGAATTGGATCGAAAAATGGTGTTAAAAACGGTATATTCGCGAAAAACGAAAAAAATCAATTTTTCCCTTCTTGATGGACACGCACGACTGTGGTACCCTGGGGCACGGACCGTGCATGTGTCTTGACATTGGGACGTACGACAGTGCGCCTATATGTCACGACCGTGTGCCCTGTATGTGTAAGGGAACTTCAAATTTTGTGACTTCTGGAGGTATCCAATGCACGTGAATCGGTCCCAAACCCCTAAACTTGATTGAAGAGTGTTTAATTATGATGCATATGGTTGATTAACTTGGGTGTATGATTAAAGGTAACTTAGGATTGGAAATATGTGAAATGAACTTGTGAATTATCTTTAATCAAGCCGTAAGTTGCATGTGAACTTGTTAATTGACTAATGATGCATGAATGAAGATGAATCCTGATTAAATGTATGTGATGATGATGGTTTAGTTAGTGGTAGGTTAATGGAACCTTGTGTTGATTAATCGTGGTTGTGAACTATGTGATTGGTGTTGAATGAAAGCATGATGTTACTATGATTATGATGTGTTGATGATTAAACATGATGACTATGTTAATTAATTATGTAATGATAGTTGTGGCATGATGAATATGATGAAATGGTGTTGTGATGATTAAGCATGATGAAAGTGATGAAATGATGTTGTGATGATAACATGACTTGTATTGTATGGATGTATTGATTTGATAATGCAATAGTGACGATGTGGAGATATGTTATATGATGGAGTGAATTATATAACATCATGATAATTGCATTGTCGAGTTTGTATGTGGTGTCCATGCATACATAGTCAGTCAAGTTGTGAATTGATGATAACATGTCGAGGGTTTTGATAATCCAACATGCCGAAGGATTTGATAATCCAACATGTCGTGGGATCACTCAATAACAGACCTTTGATATCCAAACTTGGTACCACATGCATGTAGAGTCGTGATAGGTGCATTGCATGAACATGATGAGTCGTATGTGGTAATTTTTGGTGTGAACTCGTGCATTTATGTGGTAAATGTATAGTTTATGATTATTATTGATGAGATGTGAATGATTTATAGTTGAGTTGATGATTATTATTGATGAGATGTGAATGACTTATAGTTAAGTTGATGATTATTATTAATGAGATGTGAATGACTTATAGTTGAGTTAATGATTATTATTGATGAGATGTGAATGACTTATTGTTGAGTTGATGATTATTATTGATGAAATGTGAATGACTTATAGTTCTGTTGAAGATCATTTATTGATGAGGATATGTTATGTAAGATGTGTAAATTTTGTTTTAAAATGTTGATGTAACCAAGTTGTTAATGGATTATAAATGCGATATAAATGTTGGTGTTTGTAACCAGACTTTTTACGATGCATGCTTTATGATGTTGTTCTTTTGCTTGAACTTACATGCGTTTATTGACCCTTTATGTTGAACGTATATCTTATCCTCCAGTGGTTTTTTGGTCGCCTGCATCCTCGTGGTGTAGACGTGCAGGTTGAGGAGTAGCTTGCTTTGTGAGTATTTGTTGAGGATGGCATAATGCCTACTCTTTTACCTTGCATTTTGAGGAGTCTAGATTAGGTGCTCTGATATAGGAGTTCTAGGGTTTGTACTACTTTTATCCTAAATTTTTTTTATTAATGGATCTATACGATCATGATGTTGATGTACTTATGCTTTGAGATTTATTATGATGTGACCCAAGATATTATTTACCGAGATGCTTATTCCGCTGTGATCTGTGTATATCTAAGATGAAATTTTTATTATGAGAAAATAGCATGAGATAATTGATGAATGGTAACACCTTGATGTTGAATAATAATATGATTTATTATTTAAATATTAGACTCGGGTTCGGGGTGTTACACCCTCCACCCCCCGGTCTTCCCAACACAACATTCTTGAGATGATTTAAGAAATGATCAAACACAACCTCGCGAATATTATTAACACCATCCACAAGAACACCGTCAACATCTAAGTGAATTATATAATTAAGCCTTTTTCTCGAAGACATCACCCCATGAAAACTCTTAGTATTAACGTCCCCTTGTGAACGCCATGTAATACGAGATTTTAGCCACTGCATACTATACGCCAATTTAGGAGTTGCATATAAATTAGCATAAAGGGTACGAAGTTCCTCTACCTCATCATCCTCTAACATGGCATCTTCACCTTTACCATCAAGATAAGAAATATGATCCTTTATAAATTTCATTTTACCATCTAAATTTTGTGTGTGATTCTGATGTCACACCTTCAAACTGGTTTTAATCAATTTCAATTTCTCCTTTACCACAAATCCTTCCCACCCATCCACCTGAAAAGACCGCCACTGATCAATGACAAACTCTCGATAACCTAGCGAATCCACCCAATATTTTAGCATCCGCAGTGGTCTAGGCCCCGAATTCTCCTCATCCACATATAATAAAATACGATAACGATAAGATAATCCCCTAATCAGAGCAACTTGAATGCAGTTCGGCCACTTTAAACACCAATTCCTAGACAATAGAAATCAATGAAGCCTACTCATCGTACAACCATCATCACCACAAAACCATGTAAAAGTCCCCCCACACCAGACATTACATTATCATCAATAAAACTAATAAAATGCACCCAATCATCACTATGACATATACCTCCTCTACCTTTTCTTTCCTCCGCTGATCGAATAGAATTAAAATCATCACAATAATTCCATTGATAGTAGAAGTGGTATTTTTCTTTGTATAATATACTTGTAAATATAGAGAGTCATTCCAATAGAAACATTCCTTATACTATCCAAATGAGAAAAAATAAAACAGAGAAATGATGTTGTAAGAACTCACGTATCAACTATGAATTCAACCTCTTGTTAAAAAATTAAGAATTCAACCTCTAAAAAAACTATGAACTAAAACCATAATTTAGTTATGAATAATTAAGCTAACAATCTTAAAACATGTCATTATTCAAAAACAAAAAAAAAATCTTAAAATATGTCATGACTTGTGCGTATATTTTCATTGAAAATCTTAACCACAAATCGGCCCATTAGTGGAATCTTAAAATAGAGTATGTTACTCTATAGAATTTTACTCTTCTCCCTTTTAAAATTGCTCATTCCCACCCTGAATTTCCACAATTAACTCCGGCATAAGTTAACTCACGCTCGGTACCTAGCGTGAGTTAACTTACATTGAACTCTAGCGTGACTTAACTTCTGTTCGGTACCAGCGTGAGTTAACTCACGCTAAGTTCTGGTATGCTAACAGAACATCATTTAATGCTTCAAAACCAAGTCATTAATGACATGTAATCTATAAACATAATTTGCCTCAACAACACAACAATTTTGACAACATAAATCACTCATAAGCCTCATCATAACATAATCACTCATAATTGATCCAAATTACACCAATTTGACATTACATACACAATCCACGAAAGATTGAAATTCATTAAAAGTGCAACATTACATATTTTTTAGAACATATTACACTTCAATACATGAAAAAAAGTTAAATCTTAGTTGGAGCGGACACAGAGATATAGCCTATTATTTTCAACCATCAACCTAAATATGTATTCTACATCGCTATCATCATGAATAACCTGTGGGAAATAACCGGTCTTCCACATGTCTTCGTCTTTTTCCGCCCCCAAATTTACGCATGGCACCTGTACAAATACAAGAGACGTAGTTTGATTTTCACTAAGATGGACAAATTATATGTTAAGTTGTGTCTTCAACTCATTCAACTTGTCGGTGAGGGTTAAAAATACCTTAATCGTTCTCTTAAAGGCGCAGTATCAGACATGAGCTTCAACTTGTGCATCTTCAGAGATGTTTTCACTTCACAAAAGTTTATGGAACAACAAGTATCAGAATAAAACCAAATGAAAGATAAAATAAATAGTTGATTAAATGGAGACATATATTTATATAAAATTGCTTTTGCTTTTTCGAGAGTGGGAGTGTCACAATAAATTGGATTGAGATGATTAGTTGGTTTTTTGAACAAAGCTTGTTTATCCATAAATACAAATTCTCATTTCTCAGTCTCACCGATCTTGTGACTTGTCCACTCCGTAAAAGACGGTGGTATTGGACAACCTTCTTTCATATAAAGATGAATAAAGTCTCACATATACCTTTTCAGGACTTATCAACTGAACAACTCTATTGTAACAAGTTGCAACAATGTGACCCATGTCCGGTAATGTCAACCACTTATCTAGGTATGCAATTCTACTACTATTTGTGGGAGTATGTAAACCATTCATGATATATTCAAAACGCTCCTCCGAAACAAATATCGGCAAATAGTCACTCTTATTTGTGTTCAACTCATGAATAAGTGCACTACGAACCAATACGTGATTTTCCTCATCCATATCTATGTGTCTAGCTATAACCCCGTATCCGCAATTACCATCCCCTTTTAACACTACAATATTTTCAATGTAAGGTCTCATGATCTTTGGCATATGTGTAATGTATGGCAAATCAGGATCCGGGTTTATAGTAGGCGTTGAACCGGAGAGTGCGATGAATTGTCAATACGTGTGCTTTTCCTCTTTGGAAATGATGACTTAGTTTGTGACGATTGAATATCGGGAAATTGAGAATCAACACGCTCCCACATAGATGGGATTCGACCCATCGAAGACTCTTTTGGTGTAGACCTCACTCTTTTCTTTGCTCCCTTGGTTACCACCTTTCTTGGAGGTGGAGACAACATTGTGTCTTCTGAAAAAGCTAATAGACGCATCACCTCTTTGATGTGAAGTTTCATTTTGTAAGGGACTTTTTGAGACGTTATTGAATCCCACCACTCCTCCATCATAGAAAAGTCAATGAGGATCTATGTCATCCAATCGAATATGCAATTTTTTTCCGGATCTTCATTGCAAGAATACATGCACAAGGCAACCCATACAATGTCTTGATCACACAACCACAATTTTCCTCAACAATGCCAGTTTTCTTGGAGCATTTTGCTTCCTCGTATATAAAACTCAATGCGGCTCTAGAAACACAACCCTCTAACTCAAATTACAAAAAGTTTCCTTTGTATCTTTATTATAAGATGGTACGACTCCTCCTAAAGGTTGCTTGTATATCACTCAATTGGACCATCAACATTTTGTTTATTACACCCCATCATGTTGCCAAATCTCCCACACTATTACTCAAATAATTTTTCAACTTTCCATGAGTCGATTCAACCCTGTTGGTGGTTCTGCAGCCTAGATGTAAGACACCTTATGTCCATGCCCTCACAAATTTTTTCATAACACTGTTCAATATTGTAGTTTCAACATAGTCAAGGAACTTTGGGAATTTTTTTCATACATCTCGGAATCACATTACCACACTTGCATATGAATCCTTTGTAGGAGATTCAATCACATCATCCCAAGTTCTCATGATGTTGTTAACTTTGTAACTTGCATTCACCTCTTTCACTTCCTCTAGTTCTTTATCTTTCCCATCAACTTTTACATCCTTCGGCTTCGGTTTGACTTTGCAGTTTGTGATGCATTTAGCTCTTATAGTTTCCTCAAATATGAAAATGACAAAGTAAAGCGGCAGTTTTAGGGACAACTTTGGCAACAACATTCATCAGAGCAGTGTACTTGTTAGTGACAATCACCTTAGGCATATTGAGTTTTGAGGACAAAATACCAACCAACATCTCTAGAACCCAAGTTACCCTCTTTTTTAGAGGCAAGAAAAGCAAAAGCAACAAAATATGTCTTGTTGGTAGAGATAACACCAACTATCTCAAATAATGACATTCTGTTCAAGTTGGTTTTATAAGTGGGGTCCATGACCAAAATGGTCAGAAAAGTGTTAAGAAAATTAATAGATTTAGGATGAGCAAAAAATATCTCTTCAAGAGTGGTATCATCACAATTTGCCCTTGTGAAATAAACATATTTGTTCTTCTCCAACTCTGTAACCAAGTATTGCATCTCTGTCTTGTCACCTCTTATAGACTTTCGCCATCTAGCATGTGAATTGTACACTTGTTTTATATTCGTCAAACTTTCTTGATTTTATTCCTAGGCAACGCCAAGCTCTTTGTCATGTCAACAAATTTTTTCTTCTCCTCTTCTCTTAGTCTACCCGCAAGAAGGTGACCGCCTAACTTTGGCTCCAACTCATGGTTGTGAACTCCATTAAGAATGACCAACCATCATTCATTTGTCTTCTTCTCAAAGTAACCACACATCCTAAATGGACATCCATATTTCCTTGAGCATGTGCCTTCAAGCTTCAATTTCTTCTTTGTCTTTGGTGGTTTGTATTCACCACTCCTTTCACAATGCAACGTCAACATTGGATTTTTTAGATTGAATTTATCTATAGATATAGTAAATCCCGCCTTTGCCGCTTGTCGACGAACTCATTCAAGCAAATCATCTCACACTTGCCATCTATCCTTAGTGAAAAAAAATGACGCGGTGTTTACTTCATTGTCACGAAGCTTGGATACACCGGGAGGTTTCGCTTCAACGGAAGTTTGAATGGAAGGTTTGACATCAACGAAAGCTTCAATGATGGACGGTTTGGGTTCAACACCATCATCCACCGCATTTTCAATCATCACTATGAACAATGAATAAAAAACGACAAAGAAAAATATTATAAATAACTTATGTTACATAAGCCTAAGGAAAAAAAAGGACGCCAAAATTCAAACTTGCAACCCCCACGCAAGTTAACTCAAGCTGCCCATCAGCGAGAGTTAACTCACGCTGGCACCTCAGTGGGAGTTAACTCCCGCTACGTTTAGGGCTCCAACTTGACGAACTTAGTAGAAAAACCAACAAAATGTAAATAGGTTAGATGATACATTACCTGTTTTTTTTTATGTTTGATGAGCGTAGAAACTTGCTTCCTAACCTTTTCCAATGATTTGAGACCAAGATTTTCCACAAATTTTCGCACTTTTTGAGTTTTTGGAGGTGAAGAGTGAAAGAAGTGTGAGTTGCTGGTGTTGGCCTAAAAACAAGAAAGGATCGCAACGCAAGTTAACTCACGATGGGTTTCAGCGTGAGTTAACTCACCCTGGATACCGAACGTGATTTAACTCATACTGGGGTTATTTTTGGAAGTTTGAGGTGGAAATGAGCAAAATGAAAAGAGAGAGTAGTAAATTTCCACTCTATATTGCATTATCACATTTTCCTATGACGCAAACATTAGTCGCCTTTGAATCAATTAATTAATCATAACTTGACTTCATAACCCTAAAGGATAATAAAGTTTATACCCTCTCAAAAAAAAAACCTAAAGGATAAAGTTTAAATCACACCTAAAACTATTTTAAAATGATTATTAGAATCATTGTTAGAAAATAATAATTTCCTCGTCTCAAATTTTTTAACTAAAAAAAACAGAAGAAACTAAATCATAAAACATAATAATCCAAATCAAGAAATTCTTGTTTTATTCAACAAACCTTTAATGACAGAAACAAGCTTACATTTGTTTCAAATTACACATCTATGAACAATTGCCAGCAATTATACATTATAAAGTCATCAATATAGTCCCTTCAATCAATATATCAATCAATATATATATATTACACCTTATCACCATTGCCCACAAAGTAGTCTTCAACAACTTACTATATAACACAAAGTTTCCCACATTTTCCATTTCTATTTTTTTCTTTTTCAACCCCCACATGATTATTTAGTGCTAGATTGCAATAACATTAACAAATACCGGGCCCGGTCAAGATTTCTTTCCTCTAACTAGCCCAAAGCATATATAAGATAAAATAATTGATCAAGAGAAATTCTTATAGGAACACTTTAATTATAACCTTGACCAATCAAAAACTCAAAATACAATTGTTTTAATGTATTTTTCATTTTGCTTGATTAATTGGATATATGTGTTCAAATAAGAATGAATCGTTGATCAAAATATTCAAAACTAAGTTCACTTGCAACCATTTGATCCAAACCCAATCTTACCACCACCAACATCATAAACAACTTCTAGGGTTCTTTGTTGCACATTCCCAAAGATAGTAATAACGTTATCATCTCCATTTGGCGCAAACGCCAAACAAACTTGCTTCAAACTCGCCACGTAAAGTATCCCCGGCGCGGCTATTTCCACCGCGACACCACCGCCGAGGAAAAAACTAATCTTCGGAATAGAAACAATGTTGTTCCCGCTAAGATCATAACATGTGTCCAAAATTGAAACTCCTGGAGCAACTGGATACTTCGTCATGCCTTTTTTGAAGTAATCACGGAGGCTGGCATAGGCAGTCGGAGGCAGCCGTGTAATAACGGTACCAGAGTCGATAATGGCACCACCAGAGGAGAAAATAGAGGATGAGATTGGAAGCTTGGTTCCACCAACGCTGATTCCGGCAATGTCAAGGCCGTAGAAGGAATTGCCCCGGGAGACCGTGGAAAAGGGAGTGTATTTTACGTAATTATTACCGGAGGCGCCAAATGTGAGGTGGCCAACGCCGCTAGATGTGGAGGGAAGACAATAAGAGAAAGTTTTTTGGTATTTTTGAGAGGTTTGTTGGACGAATGAGATTGGATGACGACCAAGGCCTAATAGGCCGGCTGAGCCGCCAAATAGGCCTTCGTTGTCTTGGCCGCAACCAAATAAAAAACCTTCAGTGGCATCTGTTGGCGTTACCGTTAGCCGTTCGCGGCTGAAGTATCCGACTGAGAAGGATTGGTCACCATATTGGATGCCATATACACATGCATTTGATACTTTAGCACAGCGGGGGGCACTTCCTGTAATGATTTTTTTTTTTAATGAAATTAATTTCCCTATAATAATAATGTAACAAAAGTAAATAAATATTTTTTTGAGGATATTTTCAAGTAATTGAAGATTTGAACTAGTTTTTCTACTCTACTTATATATAAAAATGTTGTATTAAAGTAAATTATTCATTGTTCTCATGAGCATAATTTAGTTGGCAATGATATTGCATAGTCGTTTAGAAGGGGCACTGGTTGATTATAAGTCTAATATTGTTCTTGCCAAGGAATTTATATATATAAAAAAAAGTTCTTGTCAAGGAGTATTATCTCAAAATAAGTTCTTATCTAGGAAAAAAAAATTAAATTGATCATATAAGTTGACATTGTTATAATCATTATAATATAATGATATATACCTGTAGCTGATGAGAGCTGAGTGCAATCTGAAGAAGTGCATGTGATATTGTAATAAGAAGTAGACTTTGATGGATCAAAAATTTCATCTTGTTGCTTGTAACAAGAACCAACACAAGGTTGACATTGAGTCCAAGTGAGATCACTACCAGTGTCAAAAATAAGTGACAAATCCTTTTTAGGAGTACCAAGTCCAACAACAACAAAATAATTCCCTGATCCAATAAGGCTACCAGATTTAGCTGGTAAGTTAGCTGATTTAGCTGATTTAACTGATTTAGAATCCAATCCCTCCATATTATTAATATTCTTTGATGATAATAATTTGGAGTGAATATAATTCACCCTTTCTTTGTCACGATCAAGAATATCACTGTGTGTTGGAACAATTTTTGCTTTTCCATTATTCAGTTGGGAACATGGCCCATGTTTGTGTAAAACATCTAATGATGCTTTTGTTTTGGGACCTGAATTTGAACAATGAAACATGTTTAGTGGTGTCAAATTATTGTTGCTTAACTACTACGTTAAAATGAATAATAAAAGTTTATTCATCAAGGTAATGTCATATATTGCATAATACACAAAAATCAAACACCCTATACCCTCCCTATGCTGTATGAAATACATCAAGTTTCAATGTTGGCCGGACTCTAGAAGAGAAAAAGTTAATTAAAAAATTATATCATTTTCTAATTGAATAATGACATCCATACAACATTATTAGAAATAAAGTCGAATTAAAAAAAAAAAAATTCCTCATTTTGTCATTAAATGTTAAAGACGTGCTAAGTTAGATATCAATTACATTTTATCTGTCTCAAATTTTTGTTGGTAATTCAACCTTTTTAAAAGTATCTCAGAAGTTCGATTCTTCTGTTGAATTAAATTTACGTTATATATATGAGAATACTTGATAATATAAGGATGAGAATGACTATACCAAGAAATCTAGAGGTATTGGAAACATATCTCTCAGGGACTCAAAGACAAAATCTTATCTTGAGTTGGCTATACTTATATCACAAGTGAGAGGGTTATTTATACCCACCAATAATTGTTTTCTATTATTAGTTAGGTACATATAACTAAATACTACATAATAAAATTTAATATAGTTTTGAATTAAAAAATAATCATTTTTCCAACTTCTAGCTTCCCCACTGTCCACCACTGACATTTTTTTTCTCTTGTTGGATGAGATTGTGTACTATCCAAATACAATTAATTATATAGTATATTACATTATTTCATGCATGTATTGTAGTAGTGTTAATTGTAATTGAAGGCATGGACATCAAATGCTACACATTAATCAACGTTCTAATTCAGTAAAAAATCAATTTGCTGATTTGTATCTGATTCGAATAAACACAAAAAATTGAACCTTACAAGTTGATATTGAAATTGAAATTGAATAAATGCAAAGTGTGAAGTGCCATCTATTATTGTCAAGTATTGGTGCTTGTTGTTTTCGTTTGTACTTTTGTGTCTTTACTTGCACACCTTGTGATTTTGCTTGTATTGATCATTAAAAAAATTAGTTTTCTGTTTAAACAAAAAATGAATTGGTACAATTCAATTAAAATTATGGATTTATTGGAGTACTCTAGATTTTTTTTAAAGAATTCATATCTGATTTAAAAAAAAAAACTCAAATCTCGCATCGAAAATATAAAGATTGGTTTTGTAAGATTGAATTAAACTCAACCCAAAATCGAGTATGGTATATGTTATCGTCTGCATCACCCGTCACTTTTATTCATTCACAAAGCCAGTAGTGACAAAATCTCAAGTGTCAATTGGGTATATTGAGAAAGTACATTTTCCACATGGAAAATATATAAAGTTTTTATAAGAATTTACAAATAGAGTCACTCTTCATTTACAAGTAATCTTATAAGGCTACTTGATCCATAAGTTTAAGGTGACAAGTTATAACAAGAAACAATAGATTAATTCTCTTATACACTAGGATATAATTAATTTTATCCCCATCCAGTTAAATCATTGACTAAAGTTTTTAGTTTCTTTTCTTTCTTTACGACAATGAAAATTGGAAAAGCACGTCAAGATTTTACACAATTTTCAGTCTCAAGATCTTTTGGCCAAATTTTGTCAATATCTTAATCTAATATAAAGTTTGCCTAAAATAATAAATAGCCAGTTGGGTAGAAAACTGTGAAGTGTTGGTAAAATGAAATTAGCCACTTGTTATTTATTTTTTATCTTTAGTGGGTTGGTACCAAACGTAAATAAATATTGTTTTTTTTGTTGAAATACTAAGTTGACCACTGACCCGTGAATGCGATTCTTTCATAGTCTGTATTAATGTTGTTCATGACGACCCGTGATTATAAACTTATCATTTTGTCCATACTAGTATAAAAGTAAGGAGGAGAAAAAAACAATAAATGCATTATTTTTGTAGTGATAACAACTTGCACAATTTTTTTTCTTAACCCTGCCATTTTCAAGAAAATGGTCATAGTAGTCTGAAATTTGGTCGACTTAATCTGTTTTTGTCGTTAAATTTTTCATGTTAATAAATTTATTATGACATTCTAATCAAATTTTTTTTTGACAACATTATTATAAAATCATTTTTTGAAATATTTCAAAAAAACTCAAGTGTTGTCTACATTTGTTTGTGTGTGTGTGTGTGTGTGTGTGTATATATATATATATATATATATATATATATATATATATATATATATATATATATATATTCTTAATAAAGTAAAAAATTTAATATTATTTTTTTATTATAAATAAAAACGATTAATCAAACAAGAAATGTATGAGTGGTAGCTGCCTTTTGTTCCTTTATCCTTCCTATCTTTCATATGTGATGGTGGGTTCCATATTTTATAATTTCTTTTTTAAGATGGGTTCCATTTTATTTGTTGAGAAAGCAATAAGCACAAGATGGTGGGTTCCATGTGAATATTCTCCGTGACAAATGATGCCAACCCTCGAAAGAAATTGGCAGAATTGCTCATTTTCTCTTTCTTTTTTATGGTATATCAAACAAAATAATTGCTCATTTTCTCTCTCTCTCACTCTATTTCCTCCATCAGTTTATAATTTTTCCAATGAATTGGTTGTTTAATATTTTTTTTGTCAAAGATTGTGACAAGGGAAACTTACACATTAATTAGTGCGTACAAGATGGGTATTGCATGCTTAACATATCAAATGTCTCTGCAGTTTTTTTCTCTACACTTACATGACACTAATTATTTAGTTACTATGACCCTCAAACATGACAATAATTATTAAGTTACTATGACCCTTAAAACAAGACCGGGGAGTTTATGTGTACGATATGCTACATACCAAGATTAACTACAAGTAATTAGGAACAATATTCTAATTAAGTTGTCATTTAATTTATGCCACTGCAAACTATGTATCTATTTGATAGCTATTCTATAGCCCAATTTATTTGGTAGAAATTAACAATAAATCAATAAAAGTTGCTAGCATGCATGTAAGATTAAATATATTGACCTTTGGTAGAAGAGCTGCATGAAGATGATGGTAGGAGAGAGCTGATTTGAACAAGATGGTGTCTTTCCTCCAATGTTTTTTCAATGGCAAAACTCTTCTCTAAAAGACAAAAGAAAAAGAGAACCATAGAAACTAAGAAGAAATGAGAAATTTGGAAAGCCATGCTTGAAGAGGCTTATGCACAAACTCCTTGTCGGGTGCTTGGCCTTTATAGACCAAAATTATGGATGTAGGCCCAATAAATGACCAATTTCACACGTCACCCATTATATAAACTAACCAAACTATTTCATGACCTTCATTGTCCTCTTTCAACACTGCTATTTCATAGCATATTAGAGACAAATTTTGACGAAGTTGACTTGTAAAAAATGACTCATTGTACATTTTATTCATTTCAAGATGCAGGCCTTGACATGGTCCAATAATATTCTTCTCATGGTAAAATTATGAATTCGGAATAATTAGTTATCGAAATTAAAGATACATGTATCTTCATCTTAATCTTAATAATATACATAAAGAAAACACTTTCAATTTAATTGTGTTAAATTTTTTGAGAAAGAATTTTATCATTAATTATATTATTGACTGACTTACGAGATTAATTTTTGCAGTTACACAAAAAAGATAGAAGGTTCACAAACAAGAATGCAATGCAATTTCTAACAATGCAATTTTTGCCATTGTTTTGCAAAAAATTGTGAACCTTCTATCCATTGTATTGCAAAAAATTGTGAACCTTCTATCCAAAAAATTGGATAGAAGGTTCACAAAAGGATAGAAGGTTCACAAACAAGAAAAGATATTTTTTGTGTAAAACTTTTTTATTATTAACAAGACAATGTTTGCAATACAATTTTTCACAAATGTCAATCAACAAAATGCAATGTTGTCACGCCCTCTTAAAATTTCATCATTTAATTTAAATTGATTAATTTCTAACAACACTAAATAAAAGACATCACTTTTGTAACTTATTGGTTTCTTAAATTAGATCACTACTTTGAAAAGTTTATATTAGGTCACACTATTGTGATTAATATCTTAAACCACAATAGAGTGAAAATCTTTTCATTTTATCATAAGTTTGTAAGTTTTTATTTTAAACTACAATATATGATAATATATAATTTTATTCGATTCTTTCATTTTATGGAATAAATTACTAGTAGTGTTATGGAATAAGTGTAGTTTGTAAAGTTTGGAAAATCACAATAGAGAGGAAAATCTTTGAAAAGTTTTCAATATCTAATTAGATCACAACCACAATAGAGTGGAAAATCTTTTCATTTTATATTAAAGCTTTTATATGTATCAACTTCTTTGAAAAATTATTTTTTCACAATGGATTGAGAAATGATTTTAAAACAATGTTTTGAAAAAAAATTTAAACAACACAATTCAAACCTTTATTTATTTATATTTTTATGTTCTGAAGTAGAGTATAAGTCAATTTGGTTGATATTGCCTTAAATAATAGTAATATACACACAATAGACGTACAAAAAAATATAACTAAAGGGTAAACAATTAGTTTGGTCTTTGAATATGTAAGTGTCCCTAAATGTATCAAATTGTAAATCCCCAAATATTTCTTTGTTTATTATTTTATGGAATAAATTGACTAAAGACATATTTGATGACTAAAATGACCAACAAAAACTACATTTGAGATCAAAATAACCTTTAGACACTCAAAAATGTGTTTGTAATTTTAATACATTTTTTTGGTTACTAATTTTAATACATTTGCTACAACTACAGTGGCTCACACATTCAAATATGAATATGGTTGTTTTTTTTATATAATTTAACTCTAGTGTGGTTATTGATCTTTTAAATATAGTTTTATTATTATTTTCTAGTCTAGAATTGTAGTTATCCTACGAAGAATCCACTATCGCCATAAGGTGCCGCACTCGTAAGTTCTCTTGCAAGATAGTTAGGCCTGCATTTTTCATTTTTAAAAGAAAATATTATTATCATTTACATTTAGAAAATAAAAAGCAACCAAGATAAGAGACTTGGGCCCCTTAAAATATATAGTCAAGGGTTCGTTTCTTGGTTATGAAGAAACTTGATTGGGAGAGAAGAATCTATTTTGTGTGACTCACAAATTTTCTAACGATCCATCGTCGTTAACTGACGGTAGAAACTTCATACTAATATCATTATAATCAAACAAAATGTATAATTCTTAAAATATATATATATATAATAGAAAACATGGAGTTAGTTAATCCTCCATTTTCCACTTACCCACTTCAAATAAATAATTAACTAAAATCCTTCATAATCTTTACGCCAAGGTGGATTTGATTTCGGGCTGCTTATTAAGCATTTTGAGATTAAGTTTGCTCTCTATCCGATCTTTCAAATGGATTTGGCTTCGAAGGCTTGTATATATTTGAGACAAAGAAAAATTAATTTTTTTATACTTTATATATTAAATTTAAGGGTTTAATGTGTTTAATCTCTATAAAATTAGGTTTTAAGGAGTCAAAATATATTTATAATTGAATAGTTGCTAAATAATCTAACAAATTATTTTTCTAACGTAAACAAATAAGCTATTTGAATTAAACTATCGTCCATTTTATTTGACCATTGATAATTTTTATAGTTGAAAATGCTTTCTCTATTGCTGTTGTAGTGACCGAAATGTCAAAATAAGACAAATAAGTTTATTAATCAAGTAATAATTTTTTAATCTTTTTATTTATGCTAATTTTTTGCATGTAAACTTGTTTGAGGTAGCTAAGAATATATTATTGGGGTAACTAACTATAATAATATACTTAGTCATTCAATAGAAATACAAATTTTTTGAGGTAGCCAAAGCTACCCCATCACTCCAAAAGCATTGGTCCGTGGAAATCTATTTATTAGTACTCCTTCGTCCTTTATTATATGAATCTTATAGTAAAAATTAGTCTTTATTACATTTTCGGTCTCCATATTTTCATCATTTTTCATAATTGAACCTCTTATTTAAAATTTGACGATTTTGGCCCCTCTGTCAAATATTTGGTATAAATCATGATCATATGACATTTTTAAATGATGTTTTCAATATAATTTTCTGACAATTTTATTAATGTTGATCTTTTCACATCATTAAATCATATATCATGTCATTTAAAATATATCACATCATCAAATTTTTAGTTCAAAAATATGATGGAGGGACCAAAACTATAAGATTTTAAAATAGGAGGATCAAGTTCACAAAATGGTGAAAATAGGGGGGAACCAAAATTGCAATCAGTTCGAATTAAGGACAAGGATATTAAAAAAAGTAGTTTGCGTAATGGGGTTTGAAAATGAGAAAAACACACAAGAAGGGGGGTTGAATTGTGTGGGCTGTTTCTTTTCTATCTCAAAAAACTTATGTTAAGTTCAGAATCAGATTCTGAAACTTTTACAGAGTTATTTAGCAGCGGGTAAAGTAAATGAGAGAGGGAAAGAGAGATAGACACAGCAGATTATCCTGGTTCCTTCCACAACCCGGAAGTAGTCCAGTCCCCTTGTTACTTACAAGAGATTTTCCACTATAATCAAACGATTACAATTGCTCAAGCAGAAAGCAAGAGACTTCCTATTGCTCAAACACAAAGTAAGAGACTTCTTTTGCTCAAACACTAAGTAAGAGACTTCCTATTGCTCAAACACAAAGTAAGAGACTTCTTTTGCTTAGACACACAATCTAAGACTTTGAATCAAACAGATTTTACAAAGAAATGAGTTTGAGTTTGAACACTTGATATACAATCAGTGGTGTTCACAAAATACAACACAAGTTTAAGACTCTAAACTTAAGAAATTCTAAGATAAGAAGTTTGAAGAATTTCTAAGTTGTTTTTGGTGACTGTTGTACCCTAATTTTGTCCAAGCTTTTTCACAAAAAAAAAGTCAACAAAAAAAAGAGAAGTCAAACTTTATTTTCCTTTTTAATAAATAATAAATAATAATAAAAAGTTTATTATTATTTATTATCATTCTTTTTACTTTTATTATTATTATTATTATCATTTTTATTATTTCATTATTACTATTATTATTATTTAAGTTTATTTCCAAAAAAGAAAAAAAGGGAAGCAAAACAAAAAAAAAACAAAAGAAAAAGAAAGAGACAAAAAAAAAAGAAAGGAAAGAAGAAAAGAAAGAAAAGGAACATGTGCCCATCACGTTTGTTCAGAAGAAAGAAGAAAACAAAGAAAGAAAAGAACACGTGCCTGGCACGTTTGTTCAGAAGAAGAAAAGAAGAAAAGAAAGAAAAGAACATGTGCCTGGCACGTTTGTTCAGAAGAAGGAAAGAAGAAAAGAGAGAAGAGCCAAGCACGTGCCTGCCACACTTTTTCAAAAGCAAGTGGATGCCCCAAGGGCAGCACTCATCCCTTCCAATTTTCCTGCGCCCTGACCCTGCTTTCCAGCAAGCCATGACCTTTTTCTTTCCTTCTCCTTTATCAAAACCAGTCAAGGGTTGCTGCAAAACTGCTGCCCTTGGTTCTGAAACAGCTTGCCCTGGGTCTGAAACTGCTGACCATGTTCCAGCATTTCTTCTTTCCTTTGTGTGCAGCACCTTTCCCCATTGTTTCTCCCAACCTCTGCACAGTGCAGCACACCTTTTCCATTGTTTCTCCCAAGCTCTGCACGAGCAACACCCTGTTTTCCCATGTTTCCAGCAATTTCTGTCAAAATCAGCTTCAACTGGTTCTGAATTTAGCCAAAGTCTTCACCATGATCACAAGGCAAGGTCACTTCCTTCCTTTTGCATTAAATGCTAGCCAAATGTCCTGGTCATAGCCCACAAAACAGCCATGTTTTAGGGGATTTTCATGATTACAATTGATCACAATTTGCCTATATAAGGAAACCAATGCAGAAGGATTGAGGACAATTTTCTTTGCTCAACAAAATTCAGACAGTTCTTTGAGAGGAATTTTCATATAGAAACACAGTTGGTTTTTAATACAATTCAGACAGAATTTTCACACAATCTCAAGAGCAATTTACACAGTTTTAGCACACAGTTATTCAGACAGTTTTAACACAGTTTGTTTAACCCAATTCAATCTGATCTTAGAACAATTCAGCAGTTTGTTTTAGAGAAAATTTAGAGCAAACTCAGAACCAGAAGGAACAGCCATAATACATAACAACCTCTGAAAACCAGAAGCTCTGTTTTTTGTTACTTTCTTTGCAAACAATCACAAACCAATCAAGCAATCAAAGCCAGCCATCAAACCTCCATAAACATCATACCCAAAGTAAGGAATAACAGCAAAACATCATTTGTTGTTGCTGTTTCTTATTATGCATCACTTCCATATTCAAAAATCACAATCATCCAAAGCCCCTTTCAGTTTCTTGCAACTAAAGCTTTGGCTAGGAGTTTGTAAGTCATTTTAAACTCTTTATCTTTCATTTGCATTTCTGTTTGCATTTATTCTGGTTCCTATTTGATTCAGCATCAGTTTTCTGCATTCTTAGTGGTTTTTTAACTCATTTTGAACTAAAAACATCCTTTGAAACTCCAAAGAAATCCCAAAGTAATCAAAACATCAAAACAGAAGTGGTTTACTTCTTTTTCTTATTGAATTCGAAAGTTTTTCACCCTTTGAGGTTCTGAAAATCAGAATTCAGAAGCTTATGAACAGTAGTTCAGAAGCAGCTTTTGAACAGTGCTTCTGAAGTTCAGAGTCTGAACAGTGCTTCTGAACTTCAGAGTCTGAACAGTGCTTCTGAAGTTCAGAGTCTGAGGGTCAACAAAAGTCAACGTCTGAACAGTGCGTCTGATGGTCAACAAAAGTCAACGTCTGAACAGTGCGTCTGATGGTCAACAAAAGTCAACGTCTGAACAGTGCGTCTGATGAACAGTGAGTCTGAGGGTCAACAAAAGTCAACGTTTGAACAATGCTTCTGAAGTCCAGAGTCTGAACAGTGCTTCTGTACCTCAGAGTCTGAACAGTGCTTCTGAAGTTCAGCTTCAGAAGCAGCTTCTGGGCATTTTTTAGGGTTCAGAAGCAGCTTCTGGGCATTTTTTAAGGTTCAGAACTTGTCTTTTTTTGAACCTTTTTTTGAAAGGTTTAAAACTCATTTTTTTTTCAAAATATAACAAAGTGTTTTGGCTTTTCTTTGAAATTTCATAAGTTTGGATAACAAACTTGAACAACAAACTTGTTCTTTAAGTTTCAATAACAAACTTGAACAACAAACTTGTTCTTTAAGTTTCAATAACAAACTTGAACAACAAACTTGTTCATAAGTTTCAACAAACACATTGGAGTAACAAACTTGTTCATAAGTTTCAATAACCAAGTGTTTTGGCTCTTGTTTGGGATTTCTTAAGTTTTCAACAACAAACTTGTTCATAAGTTTCAACAACAAATTTGAGTAACAAACTTGTTCATAAATTCCAATAACCAAGTGCCTTTGTTTTATTTGAAATTTCGTAATTTCAACAATAAACTTGAATGAAAAAGGAGTGGTTTGACGTATGTCTTTCCATTCCCTGATTGCACAAGCACTTGACGTATGTCTCGTTGTTTGGACAATCGTCATTCTTTTCAAACTTCACCAAAAAATACATTTTAAGTTTCAACATTAAACTTGAATGAAAAAGGAGTGGTTTGACGTATGTCTCTCCATTCCCCGATTGAACAAACACTTGACGTATGTCTCGTTGTTCGGACAATCGTCATTCTATTTTCAAAAATACAAAACATAAAACAAATCCAACACACCAAAACTAATTTTTGGCCCCCCGTGGTCAATCCAAACCATTCTTGACTCCCCGCAGTCAATTGAACCCTTTCTTGGTCCCCCGTGACCAATTGAACCATTCTTGACTCCCCGTAGTCAATTGAACCCTTTTTTGGCCCCCCGTGGTCAATCCAAACCATTCTTGACTCCCCGTAGTCAATTGAACCCTTTCTTGGGCCCCCGTGGTCAATCCAAACTATTCTTGGTCCCCCGTGACCAATTGAACCCATTCTTGGTCCCCCGTGACCAATTGAACCTTTTCTTGGTACCCCGTGACCAATTGAACCTATTCTTGACCCCCCGTGGTCAATTGAACCTATTCTTTGTCCCCCGTGACCAATTGAACCTATTCTTGGTCCCCCGTGACCAATTGAACCTTTTCTTGGTCCCCCGTGACCAATTGAACTAATTTTTGACCCCCCGTGGTCAAGTAAACCAATTTTTTTGCCCCCCCCCCCGGTGGTCAATTCAAACTTTTTTCACAAACGGACATGTTTTTTTATCAATTATAACGCGATACAAACAAACGCTTAAGCCTCCCACGCGCGAGCATACAAGCTAAGTTTAACCGCAAGAATACGATCAAAAACATCATTCTTTAAAATCAACCAACAAAGAAACGTTTTCTACCAAAGAACTACGTAGCTTTGAATTCTCCATCGCACCAGGAGATACGTAGGAGCAAGATCCCATTCTTGTCAAGCACAATAATAAAAAATATCTTTTTCCCTTTTCTTTTTCCCTTTATATATTAAGCATAGCAAGCAAAACTTTAAAAACACTTTTAGCCTTAACTAACTAGGAGGTTCCCGTTGAGTACAACGGATGTGAGGGGTGCTAATACCTTCCCCTCGCATAATCGACTCCCGAACCGTTAATGGTTGCGATGACCATCCTTTCCACATCGCCAAGGGTTTTATCAACGTTTCCCTTTAAAAATAAAAACTTTGGTGGCGACTCCGCAGTCTTTCCGAGCGTCTATTACGCTCGAGCGTTTTTTAGAGAGCGCACAGTGACTTTCGAATTTGACAGTTTTTGTGTTCAGCAAAACAGAGCACAGAGTTTCAGTCTTTGAGTTTCTTGAGTCTTGGTTTTTCTTCTTCAAATCTTCAATTCTTTATAGAGGATAAAAGAGCTGTTGAGATTAACCAGTTTCCACCAAAGAGCCGTTGCAAATAGAAGTTATGTCCAGCTTAATTTCTGCCTGACATTGTGTGCGAAAAAGCAGAAAACAGAGCACGCAATTTTTGAATTGTTTCCTTAAAAGCTGGTTGCGTGTTTCTTCCAAGGAGGCAATTGTTCCATTGAGCTGTTCTGACTGTACAGTGTTTTACTGTTGACAGTGACAGTTGCTTTTCCTTAAAACTCAGACTTCAGAAGCTTCTTCAGGAACTTTTCATCAGAAGCTCTCTTCAGACGCAGGTCTTCAGACGCACCCTTCAGAAGCACTGTTCATCAGACGCACTTCTTCAGACGCACTGTTCAGACGCTGACTTTCGTTGACCTTCAGACGCACTGTTCAGACGCTGACTTTCGTTGACCTTCAGAAGCTGCCTTCAGACGCACCTTCAGAAGCTGCCTTCAGTAGCTGCTTCAGACACTAATTTGCTTCATACTTGCAACATAAGCTTCTATGCTTTCCTTCTTGCTCTTAGCTTGTTCTTTCATAACCAATGTTAGATACCAATCTTTAAGTACATGGTTCTGCACACTTAGAATCAAGCATTAGCAATTCCAATTTTCTTTTTAACACTTTGTTATCATCAAAACCCAAAAGAGAGTTGTTTATACATTTTGTTCCAACAATCTCCCCCTTTTTGATGATGACAAACACAAGTATTAAAAGGAAAATTGTTGTTAATTTAATTAACAAGTTGACTTCAGGGTATGAGGTTTGCAAGCTCCCCCTGAGTCTGATCCAGGTTAATTAAATTCAGTTTAGATCAAAAAGGTGAGAATTTCAGAGTTGTTGTTAACTTTAATTAACAAGTTGACTTCAGGGTATGAGATTTGCAAGCTCCCCCTGAGTCTGATAATCCACAAGGTGAGGTTTGCAAGCTCCCCTTGATTCTTATCCAAGTTAATTAAATTCAACTTAAAACAATAAGGTGAAATTATCACTTCAGAATTATAAATAACAAGCTGACTTCAGGGTTTGAGGTTTGTAAGCTCCCCCTAAGTCTGATAATTCACAAGGTGAGGTTTGTAAGCTCCCCTTGAGTTTTATCCAAGTTATTTAAATTCAGTTTAATTCACAGAATTGAAAATTTATTGTATCTCACAGAATTTAAATCAGAGGCTAAAAGATAATAAATTGTTCTCATAAGTTAATTTTAATCAGAAATTAACTTATTTTCTGAGACAGAAATTAACTTATGTTCTGAGCTCAGAGCCTTAATACTTGTTACTTTTACTCCCCCTTTTGTCATCAACAAAAAGAAAATTTCCAGAATTTTAAGAAACAAGAGAGTTTAAAACGTGTGATAAAAAATGTTCAGAGCATTTTTGTTCAGTACATTCTGTTCAGTATCACTGAACTATTTTAGACAAAATTGTTCAGACCATATGGTTTTAGTACAACTGAACTCTTTTCAAAAAACTGAAAAACAGATCATTTAGTTCAGTGCTTCTGAACCCTTTCAGACAGAACTGTTCAGAGTTTTTTAAATGGGTTTGAAAAACTGAACATGTCTGATACCAAATTGAACATGTATGATGAAAAGATGAAAGTCTGTCTGTGTTTTTGTTAATACATTTCAGAACTGAAAACAGAAAAACACATTTTTACATTGATGACTTTAGGAGGGACAAAGTATAACTTTCAAAGCTTAATTCATCATTGCCCAGAGTTACAACTTATCAGATTTTGACCAAAAGTTAGATAACTATGCAGATTCAGAAGTCAAAAATTCAGATTCTGAAACTCAGACTCTGAAGTTTTTCAGAAGCTTAACTTTCTTCAGACTCTCAAAGTGAGTGTCTGATAAGTCTTAGCTTCGTATGAACTTTAGAATCTTAGTTTCTATTCAGAGTCAAGCAAATTTTTCAAGAGATGAAATGCATGTTCAGATTCTTTTAAATAAAATTAGTTTATTTCTGTGAGGGGTTTTGTAAATATGTCAGCCCATTGATGATCAGTATCAATGAATTGAATATTCAAAACACCCTTCTGAACATAATCTCTTATAAAATGATGTTTAATTTCTATATGCTTGGCTCTAGAATGTAGAATTGGATTTTTAGACAAACAGATTTCAGCAGTATTATCACAGAAGCTTGGCTCTAGAATGTTTTCATGAATCTGATAGTCTTCCAACTGATGTTTCATCCAGAGCAGTTGTGTGCAACAACTTGCAGCTGAGATGTATTTTGCTTCTGCTGTTGACAAAGCAATAGTTGCTTGTCTTTTGCTGGCCCAGGATATCAGATTCTCACCAAGGAATTGACAATTTCCACAGATGGATTTTCTTTCAATCCTGTCCCCAGCATAATCAGCATCACAGCATCCAACTAGCTTGTAATCTAAGGATTTCTTATACAGAAGTCCAAGATTAGTTGTTCCCTTCAGATACCTGAAGATTCTCTTGACAACAGTCATATGAGATTCTCTCGGATCTGATTGGAATCTTGCACACAAACATACACTTAATAAAATATCTGGCCTAGAAGCTGTTAAGTATAACAGAGAACCAATCATACCTCTATAGAGCTTCTGATCTACCTTTGAGCCAGTGTCCTCTTTGCTTAAAGTGAAGGTTGGATGCATTGGTGTTGTCATCAATTTACAATCTTCAAGCTGGAACTTCTTCAGAAGCTCCTTTGTATACTTAGATTGATGAACATACACTCCATCTTTGCATTGGTTGATTTGAATTCCAAGAAAGAATCAATTCTCCCATCATGCTCATTTCAAATTCATCCTGCATTAACTTAGAAAATTCTTTGCAAAGAGTGGCATTAGTAGAACCAAATATAATATCATCAACATAGATTTGCACAATTAAGATGTCTTTCTTAAGAGTCTTTCTAAAGAGTGTATTGTCAACTTGTCCTCTTACAAAATCATTTTTAAGTAAGAAATTATTTAGTCTTTCATACCAAGCTCTGGGAGCTTGTTTCAGACCATATAAAGATTTCTTAAGTTTAAAAACAAAATCTGGATGTTTTACATCTTCAAAACCAGGAGGTTGTTTGACATAAACTTCTTCAGAAATTACTCCATTGAAAAAAGCACTCTTACCATCCATTTGATATAAGATGATATTATGATTAACTGCATAGGAAAGAAGTAACCTGATTGCTTCCAGTCTTGCAACTGGAGCAAATATTTCAGTGTAGTCTATTCCTTCCTGCTGACTTTAGCCTTGAGCAACCAGTCTTGCTTTGTTTCTGATCACTTATCCTAGTTCATTAAGCTTGTTTCTGAACACCCATTTTGTTCCAATAATGTTCTTATGATTTGGTTTTGCAACTAAATCCCAGACATCATTTCTTTGAAACTGGTTGAGTTCTTCTTGCATAGCTACAATCCATCCATCATCTACAAGTGCTTCATCAGCTGTTGTGGGTTCAATCATTGACAGTTGTCCAACCAAAGATTCATTCTGACATAATGTTGATCTTATTTTTCTTGGACTGTCCTTATTTCCAATGATCAGCTCCTCAGGATGTGAAGACTTGTACTTGAATGAGGTTCTGGGTGGATTTGCTTCTGAAGAATCATCAAGGGCTTGTTCAGAACCATTTTGATCTTGATTGGCTTCAGGAGAAGTGTCAGCATCTGAGAGTTTTTCAACTTCTTCAGTATTTTCAGCTTCTGAACTTTCTTCAGACTCAGAACTCTGTTCAAGTTCTGAAGGGTCCTCTGAGAGCCTTATCTCTGCAAAACTCTCAACCAGCTCTGGTATTTTATTACCAGGCTTCTTATCATCAAATCTAATGTGTATTGATTCTTCAACATATGTGTTTCAGAATTATACACTTTGTATGCTTTAGATCTCTCTGAGTATCCTAAAAAGATACCCTTTTGAGCCTTAGCATCAAATTTCTTTAGGTAGATCTTATTGTTCAGAATGTAACAAGTACAACCAAACTGATGAAAATAAGAAATGCTTGGATTTCTTCCTTTAAATAATTCATATGTTGTTTTATTCAGAATTGGTCTTATATAGATTATGTTCTGAATATAACATGCTGTGTTAACAGCTTCTGCCCAAAAGTACTTTGCAATTTTAGATTCATGGATCATGGTTCTGGCCATTTCTTGCAAAGATCTGTTCTTTCTCTCTACAACTCCATTTTGTTGTGGAGTTCTAGGAGAAGAGAACTCATGGAGAATTCCATGATCTTCACAAAAATTTTCAAATGGTTCATTTTCAAATTCACCACCATGATCACTTCTGACTTTTAAAATTTTCAAATCATTTTCATTTTGTACTTGTTTGCAGAATTTGTTAAACACATCATATGTTTCATTTTTGGTTCTAAGGAATTTAACCCATGTCCACCTACTATAATCATCAACAATTACTAGCCCATATTTCTTCCCATTGATTGATGTTGTTCCAACAGGACCAAACAGATCAATGTGAAGCAGTTCTAAGGGTCTTGAGGTAGAAACAATGTTTTTATATTTAAAAGAGGTTTTTGCAATTTTTCCTATCTGGCATGCTCCACAGAGAGCATCTGAGTGATAGTCAATGTTTGGCAGGCCTTTGATCAGTTGCAACTTGCTAAGCTTAGAGATGAGTCTCCAGTTAGCATGTCCCAACCTTTTGTGCCATACCCATTTCTCATCACTCACAGACAGAAGGCAAACTACCTTCTGTTCAACCAGTTCTGAAAAATTAATTTTATAAACATTGTTTTTCCTATTTCCTTTGAACACAACAGATTTATCTATGTTGTTGATTACAGTGCAAGTGTTCTTATTAAACAGGACATCATAACCACTGTCACATAATTGACTTATGCTAAGTAGGTTATGTCTTAGTCCATCTACCAACCAGACATCATCAATGGACAAGAAAGAATTACCTATCTTACCAGTACCAATGATCTTTCCTTTCTGATTTCCTCCAAACCCCACAGTTCCTCCCTCTTTCATGATCAGGGTTTGGAACATAGACCTTTCTCCTGTCATATGACGCGAACAGCCACTGTCCAAGTACCAAGACCTTTCCTTTTCTTTGGATGATAAGCATATTTGCAAAAGAAATTATTTCAGACTTAGGTACCCATATTTTTATGGGTTCTCTATGGTTAGTCTTGAAAGGATAAGGTTTCTTTTGCACCTTTGGTCTGACATTTTGAGGTTTGAAAAGTTTTGAATAGACTGGTTTAGTATTTTTTGAAGATTTCATAAACACAGTCTTATTAAAATTTGAGTTTGAATTTTTCAGATTCTGAGACTTGCTTGTCTTAGGTTCTGAACTCTTCAGACTCTGAACATTTTCACGTTTAGAATCTGATTTTCTCATAATCTTAGACTTAGGACCTTTTGGTTTAGACTTTGGCAAAGTTTTAAATTCTGCCTTCATCTTCCCCTTAGGTTCAGAAGCTTTAGATTCTGAGCAGTTCAGAACTTCAGACTTAGCAGTCTCAGTTGCTGTTAAATTCTGTTTCTCAGAACTGTCAGAAGCAGGCACAAAGCACACCTCAGTGCCTTTCATAATACTTTCAGAACAGGATGGTATTTTTGATTCATTTGAATGATTGAATGAATCATTATTGAAACCAATACCTTCACCTCAATTTCTGTTAATGTTATAAATCATAGAAGCAACCTTACTTCTATTGATTCCAGTTAAAATAAAATCCTGAAGAGCAATTTCTTGTTCATTTGGAATTTCTTCAGGTTTCTTATGAGCCACTTCTCTGAGTTCTCTAACTTCTTCATCAATCTCATTGATGTGATTCTGAAGTTTGAGATTCTCCTCAGTCAGCAAGTTATGTTTATTTTTCAAAGATTTTAGCTGACTTAACTTGCTTTTGAGGTGGTTCATAAGATCTTTAACTGTTTCAATAAGTTCAGAACGTGTAAGTTCAGAATATACCTCATCTTCATTATCAGAGTCTGAACATGATTCTTCATCAGAGAATGTTGTTGCCATTAAAGCCAGGTTGGCTTCCTCTTCATCATCAGACTCAGAATCATTATCAAGATCAATTCATGTTGCCATAAGACCCTTCTTGAGTTTGTTTCTGAAGTTGCTTGATTTAGAGCTGGTCTTTTTTGATTTCTCCTTTGACTTGTCCTTCTGAAGTTCAGGATAATCAGCAATGAAATGACCAGGCTTCTTGCAATTGTAGCAACCCTTCTGATATTTCCTCTTGGAACCAGATCCTTTGAAGTTGCTGCTTCTGTTAGAAAATTTCTTTTGTCTTTTCATTAAGTACTGAAATCTTTTGGAAAGCATTGCAATCTCCTCATCATCTGAATCTTCTTCAGAATTTCCCTAAGGAAATTCTCCATCAGATTCAATAGCTTTTAGAGCTTTTACAGACTTTCTTTTGGATTTCAGTGCTATAGACTTAGACTCTCTAAAAGATTCATCTTCATTGAGTCCCAGTTCATGCACTTTGAGTGAGCTTATAAGATCTTCAATACTTAGAGTATTTAGATCTTTAGCTTCCTCAATAGCAGTCACTTTGGGTCTCCATTTAGATGGCAGACTTCTGAGGATTTTATTCACATGATCAGCAGTAGTATAGCTTTTCTTCAGAATCTGAAGTCCAGAAACCAGAGTCTGAAATCTTGAGAACATAGTCTCAATATTTTCATCCTCCTTCATTCTGAACAGCTCATACTGCTGAACCAGAATATTTGTTTTTGCTTCTCTAACCTTCTTGTTACCTTCATAGTTAGGAGGGAGGTGAAGATGGCTTTGGTTGTTGATTTATCACACAGCTTCCGATACTCACTGTGAGGTAGAGAATCCACAATGATACCTCTAACATTGTGATGCTTTCTGTAGATCTTTCTTTCAGCATCAGACAGACCTCTTCTGTTAATAGCCACTCCTTCTTCATCAACTGGAATAGATATTCCATCTTCTATGATATCCCATAAGGAGTCATCAATTCCAATGATGTGGCTTTACATCTTGCTTTTCCACCATGAGAATTTCTCAGGATCACCAGTAAACATAGGAGGTTTATGGTGTGAACGAGATTTCCTTTCATCTGTACCATAGTCATATGATACAGAGGCACCACCACTTCTTTGAGAGGATTCACCAGAATCATCAAAAGTCATGTTTTTCTCAGGTTCTTTACTGACTCACTGTTAAGTGATTGAATATCTGAACCGGAGCTTTGATACCAACTGAAGGTGAGAAAAACACACAAGAAGGGGGGTTGAATTGTGTGGGTTGTTTCTTTTCTATCTCAAAAAACTTATGTTAAGTTCAGAATCAGATTCTGAAACTTTTTCAGAGTTATTTAGCAGCGGGTAAAGTAAATGAGAGAGGGAAAGAGAGATAGACACATCAGATTATCCTGGTTCCTTCCACAACCCGGAAGTAGTCCAGTCCCCTTGTTACTTACAAGAGATTTTCCACTATAATCAAACGATTACAATTGCTCAAGCACAAAGCAAGAGACTTCCTATTGCTCAAACACAAAGTAAGAGACTTCTTTTGCTCAAACACTAAGTAAGAGACTTCCTATTGCTCAAACACAAAGTAAGAGACTTCTTTTGCTTAGACACACAGTCTAAGACTTTGAATCAAACAGATTTTACAAAGAAATGAGTTTGATTTTGAACACTTGATATACAATCAGTGGTGTTCACAAAATACAACACAAGTTTAAGACTCTAAACTTAAGAAATTCTAAGATAAGAAGTTTGAAGAATTTCTAAGTTGTTTTTGGTGACTTTCGAATTTGACAGTTTTTGTGTTCAGCAAAACAGAGCACAGAGTTTCAGTCTTTGAGTTTCTTGAGTCGTGGTTTTTCTTCTTCAAATCTTCAATCCTTTATAGAGGATAAAAGAGGTGTTAAGATTAACCAGTTTTCACCAAAGAGCCGTTGCAAATAGAAGTTATGTCCAGCTTAATTTCTGCCTGACATTGTGTGCGAAAAAAGCAAAAAACAGAGCACACAATTTTTGAATTGTTTCCTTAAAAGCTGGCTGCGTGTTACTTCCAAGGAGGCAACTGTTCCATTGAGCTGTTCTGACTGTACAGTGCTTTACTGTTGACAGTGACTGTCGCGTCGAATTTCGGATATCAAGCTATTGGGAAGCGTTGAATCACTAATTTTAAATCACGACTGAACTTTTAATTTTTCGGGGAGAAAAGGAAAAAAGTTCGAAATTACCTTGAAAAAAGAGATTTTAGGTTCGAAAGTCGATTATGCGAGGGGAAGGTATTAGCACCCCTCACATCCGTTGTACTCAACGGGAACCTCTTAGTCGGTTTAGGCTTAAAATGTTTCAAAGTTTTACTTGCGTGTTTGAACATATAAAAGAAAATATAATATAAAGGGAAAAAAGAGATAAAAACAAATGAAAGGGAAAAAAAAGAAAGTTTTATTAATGGGCTTGACAAGATGTCGATCTTGCTCCTACGTATCTCCCGGTAGTCGGAGAATTCAAAGCGTACGTAGTTCTTTGGTAGAAAAAGTTTATATGTTGGTTCGTTTTAATTAAAAAAGATTTGACGACGCACAGAGGCGTAAAATGTTTAAATGATAAGGACAAACGCGCGGAGGCGATAAACTCGCGCAAGGCGTAAATGTTTTAAAAATAAAAAAGACAGACGCACAGAGGCGTAAAATGTTTAAATGATAAAAAAGACAGACGCACATAGGCGTAAAAAGTTTAAAAATAAACGACAGACGCACGGAGGCATAAAAAGTTTGAAGATAAACGCGCAAAGGCGCGAAAGGTTCGGATTGACCACGTGGGCCAAGAAAAGGTTAAAAATGGCCACAAGGGGACCAAGGGAAGGTTGAGCGTGCTAGACGCGTCAAAGGTGGAATGACGATTGCCCGAGCGACGAGACATACGTCACGCATTCGTGCAACCGAGGTTTGGGGAGACATACGTCAAGCCATTCCCATTTCATTCAAGTTGGTTTCGTTGAAACTCGGAGAAGATCTCAAAGGGAACCAAAACATTTTAAAAGGAAAGTTGTAAAAAGTAAATCACGAACAAATTTGTTGTTCGAGTTTATTAAAATCATGAACATTACTTGTTGCTTAAGCTATTGAAACTCAAGAACAAGCGTAGTTCAAGTTTGAACGATGAACAAAATCATAAAACATACACAAATTTGGAAAGTTCACAAGTTTGGCTCAATTCGAGCTTGGTTTAAAAAAGAGTGAGCAAGCTCGGCTTAAGTTCGCGTTTGGATTGAAAATCATGAACAATATTATTGTTCAAGTTTGGTTTTGAAAATAAACGAACTTAGCTCATTGCTCAAGTTTGGTTTTGGAAATTGAAGAACATAACTTGTTGTGCAAGTTACTCAAAATTTATCGCACGAACTTGTAAAATCTCCAAAGTTGTGCATGATTCTTGATGTGTTTTGAACAAAAATGTATTTTAACACTCTTTAGGTTCTGAATCAAGGGCTGGGACCCCAAAAATTTGGCATTTGGATGCCTGATTCATGTTCTGAATTTCACATACTTCGCAGAGCAACCAGAACTTGGCTCTGCGAAGTCAGGTTCTGATGTGGTCGCACTGCGAGCATACTTTGCTCTGCGAAGTAGGCGAAATTTTGAACTCAGAAGCTGTTTCTGAACAGAAGTTCAAAAACTACTTCTAAGCAAGCTTCAGAACCTAAAGGGGGTTAAAAACTTTGCAAAAATTGGGAAAAAGGAGTGTAAAAACTCAGTTTTAAGGCTTGGCCCCTTTGAGATCCCTTTTGAGTTTCAAAAGGGGTTTTTGTGCACAAAACAAAATTGAACAAGATAAATGATGCAAGCAACAATCAAAATGAAAGATAAAGGCTGTAGAAGACTTACAGAACTCCTGGCAATGCTTGTGCAAGAGGCTGGAAGTGGCTTGCTTGATGGGTTAGAGGTTATGGACAATGAACTCTAACTTGCTTTGCTTCCCTTTTAATGCTGCAATGTGTGGGATTTTTGGTGTGAATTTCGTGTGTTGTGGTTGTTTTTCTAGTGTGCTAATGCTGTTTCAGTGTGTGATGTTTCAGTGGTTCAATTGGTTTTTAATCCTTATGCCTTGCCATTCCTTTTATAGGCAAAAAATGCAATCCAATGCAATGATGGCAAATCTCTAGATCCTAGCTGGTTTGTGGGCTAAATCCAGGCTAAATGGCTTTGCATTAAATGCTAAAGGATAGAAGTTACTTGCCTTGTGCCAAGGGTCAAGGCCTTGACTGATTTCAGCCACAAAATCCAGCTGATTCTAGAAGGTAATGATGGAAAAAACTGAAAAACAGGGCAGCTTGAAATTGTGTGATTCTTGGGATCAATCCTTGCAATCTTGGAAGGTCAAGCAATGAAAACGTGTACTGTCATGTACAGAGGGATTGGGGGAAGCAAAATGAGCATGTGGGCTGGTGTGTGGGAGGAGAAATCCAGCTCAAAACAGGGCAGCACAAACAGTTTTTTTGCAAGCAAAACCACTTGTGTTTGACTGGTTTTGGTGGAGAAAGAAGGAAGGAAAGGGATCAAGTAGCTGGCTGGCAAGCTCAGGTTGGAGGATAGGTCAATTGGGAGGGACAACAGCTGACCAAGGGCAGCCAATTTGATTGAGCACATGTTAGGTTGGATGAAAATCCTTCTTACCTTTTACCTTTAATGTCACACATTAACTCTTGCTTTGCTGCATCATTTCAGTCACAAATAGCAATAACAATAATAATAATACTAATAATAATAACTGCAAATGAAAACAAAACAGATAAATCAAAGAAATAAAAATTCTGCAGAAAAATCGCAGAGGTCGCAGTGCGAAGGTCACTTCGCACTGCGAACTTCCCTTTTTTTGAATTTTTTGTATTTTCTTAAAATAAAACAAAATAAGAATAAAATAATAATAAAAATGAATATAAATAAGGATAATGGCAAATGTAATAATGAAAGTGATAATGTAAAAGTAACAATGGCAATAATAATAAAGATAATAATAAAAATGAAAAAGTTAATAATATTAGTAATTAATAAAAAATAATGATAATAATAATAATAAGAATAAAATATTGATAAAAGGATAAAAATACAAAAGTAAAGGTATTAATGAGGATAATGACAATGTTAATAAAGGTGGTAATGCTTATGTAAATAAAATGTAAATAAAGTCCAATAACAAAAATAAAAAGTAATAAAATGATGAAATAATAAAAGATAAAATAAAGAAAAATATGAGTCAAAAAATGGGGTATGACAGATGCCCCTATTTAAGTTTCTTCGCCCCGGAGATTGAAAGTGAAATTTTGAAATGGACGGGTCGAAGAGACTTAAATATAGAGTACACCATTTTTTGACTAAATATTTTTCTTGAATTGTAAATGTTATGAATGCATGTATGCGAATGTTATGAATGCTTGTAATGTAAATATGAATGCAAAGACGATAAAAAAAGACCACATTGGGGGATAAAAAGAGACAAAGGGATACCCGGGTTCGTTAAAGAAACGGGATCCGACTTTACCGGGGAACATGGTTCCACTGGGGATAAATGTCAGCTGTTCGGGTTAATGTCGAACTGCCACTGACAACAAGAAATGAAAAGTAAATGCCAGCTGTTCGGGTTGTTGCCGAACTTGCCACTGACAACAAAAAAGGAAAAAGGAATGCCAGCTGTTCGGGTTGTTGCCGAACTTGCCACTGACGATCGGAAATGAAAAGGAATGCCAGCTGTTCGGGTTGTTGCCGAATTTGCCACTGACGATCGGAAATGAAAAGGAATGCCAGTTGTTCGGGTTGTTGCCGAACTTGCCACTGACGACAGGAAATAAAAGGAATGCCAGCTGTTCGGGTTGTTGCCGAACTTGCCACTGACGACAGGAAATAAAAGGAATGTCAACTGTTCGGGTTGTTGTCGAACTGGCCATTGACAACATGAAACAAAAAGGTAAATGCCAGCTGTTCGGGTTGTTGCCGAACTTGCCACTGACGACAGGAAATAAAAAGGTAAATGCCAGCTGTTCGGGTTGTTGCCGAACTTGCCACTGACGACAGGAAATAAAATGAATGTCAACTGTTCGGGTTGTTGCCGAACTTGCCATTGACGACACTGGGGATGCGGCTGACAAGTCGTTCCTTACAGAACTGCCCCTTCAATTGGGGAGAAAGGATGCACAAGCTGTTCATTAAAGAACTTGCCACTTGGTACAACACTGGGGAATATGCACAAGTTGTTCATTAAAGAACTGCCACTTTGGCATAAAGACATGATAAAAAGATGCGCAAGCTGTTCGTTTGAACTACCACTTGGCATGAAAAGGTGACATCTTTGGACCAGACAGACTGGGGATGACACTTGGGGAAAAGGAGTTCACAAATTTTTCATGATTGATTGGTGAGACTCAAGGTGGTTAGAGCAACCGTGAATGATATGTAGTATGTTGCATGCATAAATGTACATATGTACGAATGCATGAATGTATGAACACTTGAATGTAAGAATGTACAAATGTATGAATGTCTAAATGTATAAATGTATGAATGTATGAATGCATGACTGTATGAATGCATGACTGTCACTGGGGACGTCGTGTGAGAGATTGACTTGTACTGGGGATACCCAAAACGTTTGTTAAGGAATTGCCCCTTGATATAAGAATACAATGAGAGGCACACAAGCTGTTCGTCAAAGAAACTACCGCTTGGAGAAAAGGAGATTGACATCCCTAGACCAGACAGACTGGGGATGACACTCGACTGTTGCTGGGGGAAAATAAAATTTGGGAGATGCATGATATGAATATGAGATGCATGTTAATGAATGAGTTTGATATGATGCATGAATTATGCTGACATGTGGGATAGCAGACGTCATGTTGGACGCTGGGGGTTATGATTTGGGTGCCGAGCAAAGTCGGGCTTGGATGAGATACCGAGCGAGGTCGGGCTTTGGTAAGATGTGGTTGTGCCAATGATGATTGGGCTTTCGGGGTTAAGACTCCACTGGGGGATATGCCAATAAGATTGGGCTTTGCTTGTGACTTCGCTGGGGATGTAAGGATCATTTTGGAAGCATGATCGATATCCAGCCTTAGATGCCAATGGTGATTGGGCTTTTGTGAGCAGGTGCCAATGGCAATTGGGCTTTTGATTGTTTGGACAAAGATTGACTTCCTGGGGAGTTTGTTAATCCACTGGGGATATGCTAATCCGCTGGGGAGAAGAACTGATGATTCCGCCGGGAATGCTTATGCTTTTGTTGGCAAGTCCTTGCCTGAATTGTCCTTTCGGGCCCTCAATTTATTGGGGATATTCCCTATTGATTCACTGAGGATTCTGTTGGAGAATCCTTTTTTGCAATTGACTATGCTTGGCCTGCGAAGCTTCATTTTTTTTAAGGACAGACATCGATGTACATTCCAAATATTCATGAATTCAGAAGGAATGTGTTTGTTATTGATAAAAAAATAAAAGACTCACAAAATAAATTTTGAAAAAGAGTTTTTTTGTTTTTAAAGTACTATCATCAAGAATAAAAACGAATGAATAAAAAAATGGGAATTTGATAAAAGGTAAAGTAAACGTTGGGAAGAAAAGTTTATTAATGGGGTAGTAGCCTACCAAAGGCGTGGCTCCATGGGTCTTACAAAGTTTTTTTTTAAAAAAATGGTAAATATAAAAAGGGAGGGTACATTGAACACGGTGGCCACTAGTATCCCTAACAACTTTGAATCCCTTGTTCGGATGCTTCCGATTCGGAGTCTTTAGACAATTGATGTGTCCCAAACGGATTACGACCAATCCGATGTAGTTACTTTGTCTTTTGATCCTTAATTTTTGCATAGGTCGTCCTTTCAGATTTTTGACCTATCAGGATAGTTGTTTCTGTTTTATGTCTCTAATTTTTGCCTGGACCGCCCTTTCAGGTTTTCAGTCCACCGAGACGTTCATTTTTGCCTAAGCCGCCCTTCCAGGTTTTCGACTTACCGAACTGTTCTTTTGTTTTTAGACAAAGTATTTCTTGACTACATCGGAGTTCACAGGACGCGGAAAATCCTCGCCGTCCATTGTTGTGAGAATCAAGGCTCCTCCGGAGAAAACTCTCTTGACGACATACGGGCCTTCGTAGTTAGGCGTCCATTTGCCCCTAGAATCGGGTTGAAAAGATAGGATCCTTTTGAGCACGAGGTCTCCTTCTTGGATTTCCCGGGGACGAACTTTCTTGTCAAAAGCTTGTTTCATCCTCCGTTGATACAGTTGTCCATGACACAAAGCAGTCATGCATTTTTCCTCGATTAAGTTCAACTGATCGTATCTGTTGTGACACCATTCAGCCTCTGACAACTTAGCTTCCATCAAGATTCTCAATGACGTGATTTCGACTTCTACGGGGAGCACTACTTCCATGCCGTATACTAAAGAGAAAGGGGTCGCCCCTGTTGATTTACGTACTGAAGTACGATACCCGTGCAAGGCATATGGTAGCATCTCATGCCAATCCTTGTATGTGACTACCATCTTTTGCACTATTTTCTTGATGTTTTTGTTTGCAGCTTCAACCGCACCATTCATCTGAGGTCTATAAGGAGAAGAGTTATGATGCTCGATCTTGAACTCTTTGCATAGCTCCTTCATCATTTTGTTATTCATATTGGTCCCATTGTCCGTGATGATCTTGTTGGGAATACCATATCGGCAGATGATATGATTCTTAATAAATCGGACCACCACTTGTTTGGTGACGTTGGCATATGATGCAGCCTCAACCCATTTGGTGAAGTAGTCGATTGCTACTAGGATGAAGCGATGTCCATTTGACGCTTTGGGTTCAATCCTACCAATCATGTCAATGCCCCACATGGAGAAAGGCCATGGTGAAGAGAGGACATTCAGAGACGTTGGTGGCATGTGGATCTTGTCCGCATAGATTTGACATTTGTGGCATTTCCTGGCATGCTTGTAGCAATCGCTTTCCAAGGTCATCCAGTAATATTCGGCTCTTAAGATCTTCCTAGCCATGGTGTGTCCACTGGAATGAGTTCCGAAGGAACCTTCATGTATCTCATGCATTATGAGATCCGTTTCTTGCTCATCAACACATCTGAGCAGCACCATATCAAAATTCCTCTTGTATAAAACTTCTCCATTTAGAAAGAAGTTGCCAGCTAATCTTCGCAGAGTTTTCTTATCCTTGTTGGACGCCCCATGTGGGTACTCTTGCTTTTGGAGGAAACGTTTGATGTCGTGCAACCATGGCTGGTCATCTATGACTGCTTCGGCTGTAAATACATGCGCAAGTCTTTCTAGGTGTTGAACCTTGATTGTTGGAATTTATTCCGGCGACTGACCTCATACATAGAAGATAAAGTTGCCAAAGCATCTGCCATTTGATTCTCGTCTCGAGGAATGTGATGCAACTTGACTTTGTTGAAAAAGGTTAGCAAACGTCTTGCGTAATCTTTATAAGGGATCAAGCCGGTGTGGCGAGTTTCCCAATCTCCATTGATTTGATTAATCACAAGAGCTGAGTCTCCATAAATGTCGAGGTTCTTGATCCTTAGATCAATGGCTTCCTCAATTCCTAAGATACAAGCCTCATACTCTGCCATATTGTTTGTACAGTCAAATGATAGCCTTGCAGCAAAAGGGAGATGTTTGCCTTCAGGGGTGACGATGACTGCCCCAATTCCGTTGCCATAGACATTTACTGCTCCATCAAAGATTAACTTCCATCTAGATTCGGGATGTGGACCTTCGCCGAGTAGTGGTTCGTCGCAATCCTTCATCTTTAGATACATGATTTCTTCATCGGGGAAGTCAAACTTGATTGGTTGATAATCCTCAATTGGTTGATGAGCCAAATGGTCGGCAAGAATGCTGGCTTTGATAGCTTTCTGAGTGTGGTACTCGATGTCGTATTCTGATAACAACATCTGCCAACGGGCGATCCTTCCGGTTAAGGCGGGCTTTTCAAAGATGTACTTGATTGGATCCATTTTGGATATCAACCAAGTAGTGTGACTGAGCATGTAGTGACGAAGATGCCTAGCAGCCCAGGCTAATGCACAACAAGTCTTTTCGAGTAGAGAGTATCGGGACTCGCAGTCCGTAAACTTCTTGCTTAGGTAGTAGACGGCGTGCTCTTTTCAACCGGTCTAGTCTTGTTGTCCAAGTACACAACCCATGGAGTCCTCCAATACGGTTAAGTACATGATCAAAGGTCTTCCTTCGACTGGAGGAATAAGTATTGGAGGTTCTAGCAGGTACTCCTTAATGCTGTCAAAAGCTTTCTGCAATTTTCTGTTCATACCACTT